>CABFVX010000413.1:17199-46624 GCA_902151425.1 Timema shepardi
AATAAACAAAACTTTAGCTGTTCAAACAGAACTTACGTTACAAAAGATTAAAGTTATCCTAATTCAAATTCCAATAAAAAGTTACTTCACGTTACGTTAATTCAAACCATAATTTCAAATATGAAAAGTTACTTTAAAAAAACGGGAATACTCTACAATTCCAAACAATTAAATATTAACATGTCAACTTCTAATTAGACCGTAACTGAGGATATTTACGAGAATAAATACATAAGCTTAAGTCCAGCGCCCGAGCGGCGACATATTAAAGATAGAGTATTAAAATAAATTGACGAATAAATTATAAATACGTTAGATTTTGAAACAGAATATTATATGTAAAAAGTTTATTGTTGACCAAGAAGTTAGAGTTCATAACTCAACTCGTCTAAGCGACGATTTTGATACATTTTACAAGTATTTCTCCAGCCATCGTCCAGGTCCATGACAATGGTCTGTCGTCGATCGTTGATCGTAGAATAGTCAATAATGGCAAGCTTGCACAGCCATTATATAGCGATTTCGTTGTTCAGGTAGGGAGGTGGGAGTACACAAAACAAATGCATGATGACGTCAACGATGCCTTGAAACAGTCACGTAGACCATTGTTGATTCCACTTGCTCCATCGGAATATCCGTGTATATCCCCAATCACCCGATGTTTTGAAGGAGGTTCCTCTAACATCCGTCAGAGGTATGAAACATAATTGTCGTCTAATTGAAGTTGATAGTTCTTGGCTCATTTCACGCTAGTCCAGTCGGAGTGCCGGGACGCCTGTTGATCCACTGGATCTCCTTTGACCCACTCGCCAGTATAGGATTCCAGGTGCCGGCCAGCCTTGCAGGATTCTATTGTGAGCAGATTATTATTGTAAGTACATGAACAAATTAATACTTAGAATTGGATCGAGTAATGAAATATATTGTGCCGCCTCGTATTTATTATGTCTTCTTAGCCTACAAGAACTACAACAGAGAAACATACTATTGTAGGGATCCTAATGGAGTTGAACTTATATTGGAGCGGGTAGTATGCTTTGATGCGATACATCTATTTACGTTAGTATTGGGCGGGGTCCAGTTGTAACATTATACCACGTAATGTTACACAACATCGTGTGTTTACAAGGAGTACAAGCTTATCCTCCAGCGGTGTGCTTTCCCCCCTCTAGACCCGATATATCTCCTTCCAAGCACAAACAACATCGTGTGTTTACAAGGGAGTGTGAGCTTACCCTCCAGCGGTGTGCTTTCCCCACTCTATACCCGGTATATCTCCCTCCAAGCGCCACCAACATCGTGTGTTTACAAGAGAGTGTGAGCTTACCCTCCAGCAGTGTGCTTTCCCCCCTCTAGACCTGCTACATCTCCTTCCAAGCGCCACTAACATCGTGTGTTTACGAGGGAGTGCGAGCTTACCCTCCAGCGGTGTGCTTTCCTCACTCTAGACTTGGTATCTCTCCCTCCAAGCGCCACCAACATCGTGTGTTTACAATGGAGTGCGAGCTTACCCTCCAGTGGTGTGTTTCCTTCACTCTAGAGCCGGTATCTCTCCCTCCAAGCGCTATCCTAAACGGCTGAGCCATATAACATATTGCATTTGTCCTTGAACGATGCAGGTGGCTGGGTGATAGGGTGGCTCAGAGTGACTCGCATCTCTTCTCCCCTCCACCCAACAGCAACCAATGTCTCGCCAGTTGATATTTGCCTGGCTTATTGTTCTTGCATTATTTATAGTATTAGAGGGGTTTGCTTGTAAATAGTCTTATTGTAAGTTTTCTAAAATGGAATTTTTTACTTTGAGTAGTCAGAAAAGGAAATTTGATTATGAAAATCGTCATTTTAGTGCTGAGTGACTAATAGGTACGTATATATATATATATATATATTGCTATATATATAAAACAAAATTTAACTTTTACATTTTGTAATTTCACTTAAATATATCTATATTATATTATTTAATATCAAATTACGTTTCAACCTCCCCTCCCCCCTTTAAACTACGAAAGTATAATCTAATAACGTTCAAAATTACTGCCGGATTGAATTAAAGGTCTGGCCCGCCAAATATTATGATTTTTGGAGTGCTTAGTTAACTAACTGAATAGCCCTGCCTTAGAATGGTGGCAGCGCCAAAGAGTGTGAATACAAAAAGCGCAGGCACACAACAGCGCAACCTCGTAGTCCCAATATAGAGCAGGTACAAAGCAGCGCAAGTGTACATTTGTACAGGTCGCGCAAGTATTTCATGACCTTGTAGTGAGCAACCTCTTTCTTCGCCAGAACCGCACAAGGGGATGTGTTTAACTGGCTAACAATTGACCAATTGCGCAATCAGCCTTAACTTTCAAGTTACTGGAATGGAGTTTTTATGTTAGGTTAGGTTAGGTCAGGTGAGGTTAGAGGACCATCATATTTCAAACATTCTCAAGGACAAAGTTGGACAGCTGTTCAATCCAGTAACCTACGCATTCCTGCCAAACAAAATAAAGGAAACAAAAACTCGATTTTTTAAGGCAGTTGAGGATTGCGCTATTATGTGACAGCGCTCCTTTGTAACCACTTTTCACTTGCGCTATTATGTACCCACACTCTTCAGTAGCATATTCTCTTATACCATTCAACTACAAGAGTGGGTAAATTAAAAGTTATATATATATATATATATATATAATATAAAATAAGACAGAAGACTTTGACAAACAATCACGATTACATACAAATATCAAATATCTCAAAATAAATTTAAGTTAAAGAAAGAAGGGTAAAAAATGCTATTTTAAAAAATAATTTAAGAACCTCCATGAACCTAAATTTTATATCGGTTTAAATTCCGGCTCTGGTTCTTAGGCAATTTATTTTTAGGTTTCCTGTTCCGGCTGATTAAAAATAACTGTTAAATTTATATGATTAATTCTGGTTCCAGTCATGGTTCGGCTCCCTGATTTGTACTTTGCCCCGGTCATTATAAAGGTGGTGCTCTTGGACACAATGATTTAATTTATCTTACACCACCGTCACAGAGTAAATTTAGTTATGTTCTTCATGAGAATTCTCCTTTCATATTTTCCGTGTACGAATGTAAATCAAATTCGATAGCATCCGTTTATTGTGTGTTTTGTCATGAAAATTATTTCAAAAGACTTTTGTTCGAATATCAGAGGAGTAGAGATTAGGCCTTCTTTATCCCCGTAGGTGCTAAATAATCTCGATGCTACACTCAAGAGGTATTATCTAAACTTGTCCCATAGAGGAAATATTTTTTTAAATGCTTGTGTTTAACCGATTCCGAGTTCGAATCCTCTAATTTTTACAATTAATGTACAATTTAAATCTTTACAAATGATTAAAAATAATGTGGTATAAGGCTTGGTGCCACTGACAACTTCCATGTTGTTTGTCATGTCTATTAAGTTATTAACGAACAAATAGATTACTTATTTAGTAAATCAATTTATTAATAGAATTTTGTCCCTTTTTTTGTGAATTTATTATGTTATGTTATTTGAAGTCAAGTCTTTGTATCCGAAATACTCTTTTGAGATTTTCACAAATCTCTAATTCTCGAATACCATAGAATTTCAGTGAGTCGACCCACCTCGGTGCCGTAGTTAGCTAACGTGTTAATTTCGTGTTTAGTTATACTTCCAAGGATGGGGAGATTGAGGTTCAAATCCCACTCAGATGAACTGGGGGTGGTTTTTCTTAAATGGCTTTCCACTCTACCTTCGCGCAAATGCGGGTTAACTTCATATATATTGAACCTCCCCAACTCCTTAAGGCCATTAAGACCGGGGTGCGTGTATGTCATTGATGTGTCAATTCATACCGCCAAGCTATGTTGGCGGAATTCCACCATTGTCTTGTGTGTCAGCGTGATTCAGAATGTCCTCCGGAGTGCCATGGTTTTAGCGTGGGCTCTCAACCAGTGTCCCCTGGTTAGATGACGATTCAAGTAGTAGTGGTGATGAACTAGTTCTATTGTACTCGTCAACAAAATGAACAAAATTGTTTTATCCAATAAATACGAAGCGGGAATATTTCGGAGAATACCAACTATTTAATGCACGACTTAGAACTAGATCAGGGGTCCCCAATTATTTCTGAAGGAGATTTGATTTAAAAACTCGACATACCTCCGCGGTCCGGGAAACTTTGACAGTGGTTCAAGTTCAAGCCCTATAGGACCATACTAATTCAAAAACGTGATTTTCTTTCCTTTTAGTTATTTTACTTATTTATTATTGCTGGCATTCCATGTCTACTACCCGCCCATCATCGGTATAGCATCATTTATTCTGTTTATCGCTATCTCATAAAGTTCCTTAAAATGTCTCGGTCCGCCATTTGATGACCCCTGAACTAGATTTCGAACATATTTTAGATTTTAAAAAGAACGGTTTGGAGAAGTATTGGCGTTTATTGTTGGTGGCATAAAGAAAACCGACACAAACTACTGGACGGCCCTAGCCAGCTCCGATCTCATCCCAAGCTTTGTCCTTTAAACCGAAATCTCTGCACACCTCCTTGCTAGTATCCCAAAGCACCGGACGTAAACGCACCTCTTCAATCAATTGTTCCATATTCTGCTCTAAACTAACGGTACAACTAACAAAAAGCCGTGTTAACTAGTCAACACAAAGTAAACACATGTACTGCAGCCACTGGCCTGGGTCAATTATTTATTCCAGCCAAATATTTTCCACTAACGGCTTGCTAGGCCTATCGTGGCTTCATATGCCTTATAATCTTTCTTAAGACTAGTACAAGCACATCCTCCAGTTCCTGACCGTTAATTTATCAATGCGAACGACTAAACTCATATTTTCATAAATACACGCTACCAACTGAACTAAGGTGTCGGACTGTTCTCGAAATTAATATTGTTAAAAACCATTTAGATGTGTTTTTTATTTATAAATTGATTGTTTAAAATTTATTCTAGTTATGCTACGAACTAAGAGATTTTACTATTTTAAGATTGATTTTGGATTATTATTTTTTGTATTAGATTGGTTAAATTACATAGTTCTTACAATCCAATACAATACAATTTCATTTGTCCTCGGCCCCGCACCAGTCGAGTCAGTTATCGCGACAAGACTGTAAGTGTTTACGACGTAAACTTTACTTACGTATTTGGTGTAAAGAGAAGAGATTGCAGTGATAGAATTGTTTTAATCTGGAAATTTTGATGTCCACAGGTAGGTTTTTGATTATTCGTAGTAAAGCTGTAACGAACCGACCTCTGTACTTCTGTGAAATGAATAGTAGGGTTTAAAAATGATAGGCTGCTACAATAATGTTCCTTTTATAGAGTTTTATTTTTTGTTCTAACTAATTATTAATTTAATCAAAGTTATTCTTATTTCTACCTAAATATGTAAAATGCAAATATACTAAAATTTTGACCCACTTGTGAGTATTTTTTTTATTTGTTATTTCAGTTTATGATCATGGATAATTGGCTCAAAACGGGGCCTCGCAAGTGGCAAAAGTGTTGTATCATGTTCACCAGCAGAGTCTACTGAAAATATTTCAGAAGAAGCTGTTGCTGGTTTTTCTGTAAGAAAGTTATATATAATTATCAAAGTCAATCTGTTAATACAGTCTGGCGAAAAACTGGTTGGCTTACTCACCTTACACACATTAATTTCTTAATTTTTGTTTATTAATGTTTATTTAATTTAATGTCTTAGTTGTTTATTATTAATGGGTATTATTGTTGCTGTTGGTTATTATTAATGTGTGTTAATCTATTCCAGGGTACGGTAAATACGGAAGACTCTTGTCCCGGGTAAGACCGACAAAGTACACCAACCAACAAAAGAACTGAACCTCTGGAGAAAATTGCTTCAAAAAAGAGGAAATATGACGAATCCTACTTGTCCTTCGTATTTATTCCTGTAGTAATTGCTGAAAATCCGGATGAACAATGCGTTATTTCCAACAAAATTATGTTTAATATCTCTTTGGCACCTGTAAAGCTTAAACGACACCTTGAAACCAACCACCCGCAACTGAAGGATAAAAGCTTACGTTTTTTTGAAAGACACAAAGAAGTAAATAAAACTGGTGTGGCTGCTATACACAGATATGTAAAAACAGATAATGAAAACGCAACATAAGCATCATTCCTGCTAAGTTACAGATTTGCTCGTGCTGGAAAACCACACATGATTGCAGAAAATTTAATAAAACCATGTATGACAGAAATCGTCAGCTGCGTACTTGGAGAAGATGCAGCGAAGAAAGTTGCAGCAGATCCAGTGTTCCAACATCATATCTGATCGAGTCCATAAGATTTCAGACCATATTGAAGATGAATTAATTTGTAGATTAAAAGAGAGTGAGATGCTTGCAATACAACTTGAAAGTACAGATGTTGCCAGGTTATCGATACTGCTTTTTTTTCGTGAGATACCCCTTCGGAGGATCAATTGAAGAAGATTTGTTACTCTGTGCACCTTTAGAGACCAACAAAACTGGAGAAGAAATGTTTACAGTCATTGATAGTTACATCAGTAAACACCAGCATATTGATTGGAAAAAATTTATTGACATGTGCAGCGATGGATCTGCAGTTATGACCGGCAAAATAAGGAATTGTAACAAGAATAAAGAATGTTGCACCTAAATGTAGTAGCAGTCACTGCGTTTTACATCGCCATGCCCTTGTCGCAAATAAAATGCCAATCCGACTTAAAAGAAAGTTCTCGATCAAGCCGCACAAATTGTCAGTTACGTGAAATCACACCCACTCCAGTCAAGGCTTTTTAAAAAAGCATGTGAATATGTAGGAAGTCAGCATCAATCACTTCTTCTACACACGGAAGTGAGATGGCTTTCGAGAGGAAAAGTTTTATCCAGGTAATTTGAATTGAGCAACAAGCTTAAGATATTCTTCGCTGAACAACCCATTTCTGCATCCACTAGTACGCTTGTTGAACTATAGCACGATGAGCAATGGTTGATAAAATTGGCTTCTTCGGCCGATATATTCGATAAACTCAACGTAATCTGCAAGTCCTTACAGGGAAGAACCACAACCACGTTTACAGTAAGAGATAAAATATCTTCACTTAAAAACAAACTTGGCTTCTGGATCTAATGTGTTGAACAAAAAAATTACGAAAGTTTTACTCTTTTAAATGACTTTCTGGAATAAAATGAGTTGCAAATAACCTCAGATGTGGAAAAAAACATACATAAACATTTGATTAACCTTAAAAAAAATCCTTGAAAGAGTATTTCCCAGAGAAGTTACAAGACATCGACTGGGTAAAGAATCCATTCGCTAATCAAACCAAACCATCGATGCTAACTGTGTCAGAGTATGAGAATTTTATCGACATTAAGTGTTAATCCCTTCTAACACAAAAATTCGAATCAGAAGATTCTAATTTGAACAACTTTTGGATTGGACTTAAAGAGGAATATCCTGCAGTCGAAGGCTATTATGGTTCTGCTTCCGTTTGTAAGCCTAATTTTAGTGCTATCATAAGTAAATATGTGAAAAATTTCATTCTTCACATTAAATAGTTATGTTTTTTTTTCTTTTTTGTACAATAAATGTTTTATAATACTTATAATAATTACTTTTTATTTTAAAATATACTTTCTTTTCATGTCAAACATGAAAATATTCAAACTATACAACAAGGTACAATCACTTTTGTTATTATCAAAATGGGGTTCCGCCAAAAAAAGTATGATCAGTTAGGGTTCTGTAGCCAAACAAAATTGGGAACCTCTGCTCTATCACTCTACAACAACTAGTGAAAGGCCCCCCTTCGGTGGTCAAATGGTCTAAGGGGTCACTCTTGCAATAGACTGGACTGTCGTTGATGGTGATATCGGGGCTTTATTACTGCTTGGCTATACTGAGAGAAATTTCCATAAATTATTTCCACTTTCACTATGCAAATGCGGGTACACTTCCTCTAAATTCAACCTTTACTCATCCTTAACCCACTAGTGTAATTAGTACAGACAAGACGAGTAGTATTACGTGATGCTCAAAAAACTAGTGAAAGATGACTCAGGATATGAGATGAACCAAGATGGATCAGTGGTAGAGCTTTAGTTCCTAAGGTCCAATTCTCGATTCCCGTTTCTGGGTTGTCATTGTCAATTTAAATTAAATTACAGCACCAAGCTTTGCCTGACTATTTGATCAACTACTATTTCGTTCACTATTAAAACACAATGTGAACCGTAAACAATGTAAAACAATGTTTTTTTTTAAATCTATTTACTTGGATTTCAATCTCAGTTTTTTTTTATTATAACTCACACGCATACACACACGCACACACACACGCAACACACACACACGCACACACACACGCACACACACACACACACACACACACAAACATAGCCTTCAACATTGGGCGGTAGAGGAGGAAAAGAGAATAAGAGAAAGAGAGAGAAAGAACATGTGCAGAAATTACATTGAGTATGTTTTCCTCTCATTTTCATTCACTTTGGTTTTGACTCTGTGATCACACTGGAAAGTTGAAGGATACGAAGAGAAAAGATAATGAGAGAAAATTAAAAAGTGACGTAACAAAAACATTTTTTTAAAAAATATTTTGAGATCCGTGTTTGGGGTGCGTACAAAAAGAAGATCGATGAAATGAAAGCGGGGGAGGAGGGGTACATAAAGAAGGCTCGTGAGTGGAAGAAGACGAGCGGAAGACACAAAACAAAACACAAACAAAGAGAAAAGGATTATGATATAGCAAACCACATTAAAAAAAACGTGACCGCAAGTAGAGGAAGAGCTAACTGTAATGAGAAGTAGCGGTACAAAAGCCAAAAAATCTTTATGTTTCATAATGATATATAAATCACAAACCAAGATTTTTTTAATGTTTGTTTGTTTGTTTGTTGTTGTACAGAACTTTTATCTTGTAAGTAAAAATATATTTAAAAAAGAAGAAGTGTGGAAGACTTATTTTGGGATTAAAATGGCATATGACTGAAGAGCAAAATTAATTTTGGTTAGCTTGGCTTGGAATAAAATAATTGGTATCATTATAAGTAATACTTTGTTTTTCAGTTTTTTATATATGGCTCGTCTGGAATAATTCGTATCCACTTGTAGTAAGATGCGTTGGGTTTATTTTATTAAAAATAAAAGTAATCCACAAATAAATGTAGGAAGACACAGTCCGATTTTCATAGGAAGAACTTTATTTGAATGCTAGTAAAGCTACTTATATTCTTGAATTTTGTTTTGCATAGTTGATTAATACAAACTGCAATATTTTATTCATCATAATGAGTTATAAGAAATATGTTAAATTGTTTTTGAACATCTGAATATCATGATGGGGCTTCCCAATTTTATGATTGACCTATCCAATTATTCAAATTCTGAATTAGGCCTTAAATAATGTTTTGAACCAAATTTAATAATATGTCTATGAAACTCACTCTCTCCATTTAAAAAATGCTAATTATATAATTTTAAGATTATATCATGTTCTTATCTTTACTGCAGTCTTATATTTGTACTTTAAGATGAAATATTTCCTACAATTTCTACTTGGATTCAAAGTAGATATTTTTCCTTAGTGATCAATTTAGATTTAAAAAACAATTAATTATATTAATAGAGAATTGCCATTGTTGACATAGTTTAAGACAACAGTCTCACAATTAATGTCAAAATCTAAATTCGATCGATTGCTAAGAATTATAAAATCCAATTACTTGATATGAGTTATTAAATGTAAAACTATTTTAACGTTCACAATAATGAAATAGATAGCCAGATTTTAAAACCATACATTAAATTGTTCTATCTAGTTACAAAGAGTGTTCCTACCAAATCTCGTTAAAACTGGTCCGCGCATTTGGCAGTTATTGCTGGATAAAAAGACAAATAGACTTTTTGTTTTGTATTTCTATACCTATACAATGTAAACAAATTTTATTGAATATTAGTGTAACAAATTTAATCCGACAACTTATCCCAGTTGGTATCATGTCAGCCTACTGAGCTAAGGGTCCCGGGTTCGATTCCCGGCATGGCCGAAAAATGTATCATTGGTCAAATGAGGGTTTACCCTTTAACATTGATGACTAATGGTCGGGAACTGGATGTTGTGCCCAGGGGCAGAGCCATATTGTTTTAATAGGGGGGTCATAGTTATAAATAGCATAGTTACTTACAATGTTAGATTTCTGTTTAGAGCCATTTGATAGTTTCTCATTCATGTTTGATCTTACGTATGTTTTAAACCATGGTCATCCTCCCCAATTTTTTAACATCAGATAGTTTTTATTAAACTATATGGAGTGGCCATCTTTCTTCAATTTTTTGAAAAACTGTTTACTCTAGAAGATATGAGTAGTCTTAGCCTTGATTTTTTTTTTCACTCAGATTCTTTTATAAGCCATTTAAAAATGTTCCTGACCTAGAAATTTTTGAAATTTGGATACCCCTCTAAGCTATTTAGAGTGATCCTCACCTTAATGTTTTACGATACTTAGATACCTCTAGAAGATAATCTTTGAAATGGTTTTCCTCTGACAAAATTTTGAAAATTGAATTATTTCAGAAACTAAGCTATTTGGGATGGTCCTCTTCTGAAAATTCTTCAAAATAATATGCATCTAAAAGAAATTTGAAGTTATCCTCCCCTAAACATTTTTGAAATTTGGATGACCTTGGAAGCTATTCAGAACTTTCTTTCCTCCCTCGACTTTTTCTGCCAGTTAGATGACTCTAGTCTAGTAGTTTTTGAAGTGGTCTTCTCCGGTAAATTTTTGACAATAGAATGCAATTAGAAATCATTTGGAATTTGGCTTAAGGCAATCTGTCAGCTTCATAATTGCTAATATCAGAGGTTATGAAATATATCTAAGGGGGCAAATTATTCCAGGGAGGGGCAAGTTATTTCCAGGGGAGCAGACTCCCCCACAGTTCCGTCACTCCCGCTGTCCACACATACTTTATATTCTGTATTCGTGGATGAACTGCTCTGAGGTGATTATTAGTCTTCTTTGATGTGTGATAGTCTGCCGTCTCTATGCGGAACAATGTTCGTTACTTGCTATGAACGACAAATATTCTTACATGAAAACCAATATTTTTTCCACACTTGCGCGAGTCATATCGAACATGGATTAAACGTGAACGAATAACGCACGTGTGGGCCCGGCTTAAGAGGTAACTGCGCGTAAGAAGCTAAAAAAAAAAATTATAATCTATCTGTGTTGTATTTTTCTTTCTAAAATTTGAACTTTCATTTTGTTTTTTTTATTAATTTTCTATTTTTAACAGGGGGGTCAACTGACTCTTTGATCCCCCCTCCATCCCCCATCCCCTCTGAATCCGTGCCTGGTTGTACCTGTCCTAGTCTTAAGTTATATTATAAAGCATATGAAGCTACAACAAGCCTAACAAGCCGAAAGTGAAAAAATATGACTTTAATATAACAACTGACCCAGACAACAGGCTGGAAACAATAATTGATGTAAAATAATTAGTGAATCAAATAGCCAAAGCTATTATTTATGCATTTTAGTGAGGATAACTCCATCTAGATATCATATTCTGAAAATTTAAAAATGACACCTGGACATGGGAATCAATTCCCGTGTCTAGGTGTAATTTTTCAATTTTCAATTTTCAGGGTGATTGTAAGATGAAATGAAGGACTTACAGTTTAGCGTGGAATCCGAACCACGGTGGAGGCCTGGCATTCCCCACATTC
The DNA here is from genome assembly GCA_902151425.1 of Timema shepardi. Classification (NCBI taxonomy): domain Eukaryota; kingdom Metazoa; phylum Arthropoda; class Insecta; order Phasmatodea; family Timematidae; genus Timema; species Timema shepardi. Next base: position 28,935 of record CABFVX010000413.1, read on the forward strand.
ACAAGATGTCTTGTCAGAGGGGAAGGATAAGATAAATCTGTGTCAGGACCGAGGATTGAACCCCGGCCGCCAGCACAGAAGTGTGACACCTTACCCCTAGACTGCCAGGTTACCACTGATATTATAAAAGTTAACTATAAGATGGTGACCTGGTGGTCTAGGGGTAAGGTGTCGGACTTCGGTGCTGAGGGTCCGGGGTTCAATCCTCGGTCCCGGCACAGATTTATCTGATTACCAAACCATTCCTTCACCTCTGACAAGACATCTTGTGAATATCATCTCACAATCACCCTACCATTACACATTAGCGTAAGTGCGTATAACCCGAACGGGTAGTAAGACGCGGTGCTAATAATAACTAGAAGTTCCAATCCTTGCAACGGCAGCTGATCTATCTAAGGTATTATGTTCGCATTATTGTTAATATGTAGATATTGTTTCTATTTCTGGCCTGATGCTCTCGGAAGTATTTTCCTTTTGTCCTTTTCCATTTTTTTTTTTCTCTTCCTCTTTTTTTGATAATGCAGGTGAATTTTCTTTAAGCTACCTTCCTCTACCCCCCATCGCTTTAAAAAAAGCTGTCGTTGGTAGCTCTTTATCCAAACATAGTAATAAAACAAATTAGAGCCAACGATTTTTCCTCTGATAAAATTATATTTTTACTTTACATACTGTAAAATATTGTTGCATACAAATTTAATCTTCATTTTAATTAAAAAATACTTAGATTTTCATAAGATTTTTTATATACATTTTGTCGAGTTTCACAATTTAAAAAAGAAGTTTTACCACGCTCTTGTGAGATGTACTTTTTTTTTCGCAATCTCTCAGACGGTACAAGATTTGCTCCAGAGATGTTCATTTCAGTTGAGGTTAAAAAGTATGGCATGCTATTTTGTTGGTTAACTAAGCGAGAAATTAAAACATTAAAAAAAACTTTTCACAGTTACTTCCTTCGTGTAGGCCTACATTAAAATTAGTACGTCAAATTTGTGAGTAAACGAAAAAGAGGGGGAGAAAGTAAGATGCCTCTTCCAACCCTTGTCAGTCCATTTCTGTGTAATTGCTTCTCTTCCAAGAAGTTAATATTTTAATATAACTCTTTTAAAGAATAAGATTCGGAAATTTTTAAAGATTAATACTATACCAACATTTTTATTCTTACTTGGTGTTTTTTTAACGGTTGTCTTACAATATTTTAGATAAACTTATTATTTTCACCATTTCCATCATCATATTTACTATTTAGACTCTTAATTTAATTAGTGTATGACTTGATGTACTCCTCTTAACCCCCACTCTCCAACCTTCCACCCTTTCATGTCCTCTAGACCAGTGTTTCTCAAAGTGTGATACTCCTACCCCTGGTGGTCCACGGCGTCCTATCAACTGTTACGCAGGTTCCCAGGAAGTTTAGCAATAAAAATTAATCAAACGATGTTAATCACACAATTATATTACAATAATCTGAAATGCAAATATTAAATATGAAATATCCAAACTATGCTTTATTTATTTCCTCGACATGATCACATAAAAAAGGAAATCTGTACCAACCTTAAGTCAACAAATCTGAACAATTATTTATAAACAATAATAATGGAATGTAAAAAATAATATAACAACTATTTTTAGCACCACGTATTACTACCCACTCGGGCTATACGCTGAAGTACTAATTACTCTAATGGGCTTGGAAATGGGAAGGTTGAATATAGGGGAAGTGAACCCGCATTTGTGTTGAGGGAGAGAGAAAAACTATTTAGGTAAAACCACCCCAGTTCACCCGAACGAGATCCGAACCTCAATCTCCCAATCCTCGGCAGTCTAGCTCAACACGACTAGCACGTTAGCTAACTACGCCACCGAGGCAGGTGTAACAGCTATTACCTACTAATTAAATGTAATCCTATATATATATTATGTATGTTGTCAACATCCCTTTATCTTAAATAATACAAAGCCTACAGTGATGAATAAGGTATCAGTGGAGAGGTTTCTTTACTTACTTCTGGCAGCATACTCAGTTTACGTTAAAACCCATTGTTTGTTTAAAATTTAAGTTAAAAGAAGAATACTAACAATATTTTTATATCAATTACCGAAAATAAGTTCTCTTTGCTATTTTGTGTATACACTTCGCTGTGTATTAAATTTCAACAACCCAACAAAAGACTAAATTTTGGGGGGGAATGGGTGGAGGGGAAGGTTGAATGTGTGAAAGTTTCGCCAGGGTTTACTGGTTATATATTTATTTTCTCAAAATTAAATCTTTTTTATTGTATTTATAGTCTATAATTGTGATTGCCTAAAATAATGACTCTTATGCATAATTTTCAAGCCCCCATTCGAGCTTCTCCCTTGTTCACAGAACCCCAGTGCGTATTCCTTCACCATAATTTTAGAAAAACTGCTCTAGATATTTTAATACCTGGTTTTTAATGATAGGGATAAAGAAAGTATTTAGAATGTTAGTAAATATTGGAAGCAAAGTCCTCTAGCTAAGAATAGTTAAGCTTATTAAAGTGTCAAGTCGTTTTCATATACATATTAAAACATTAAAATTAGCATTAAACACGCTTAAATTTATTATTTAAGGTATATTAAACTCAATACACAATAGTAGAAAGATGAAAGAGCTAATGCAGTATATATACACACCAGTTAACAAAAATTACCTTCTAATTGGCTGGAATGATCTCTTTCCACTGGTAAAAATTAAATTAAAACGTAATACTAATATAAGTATTTTAGAATATCTATTCCTGGTACAATTTTTACATCTTTATAGAAAATATGCTCAGTACAAAATTTCAGAAATTATTTTTACTTTTTAAGAGGGAAGTGTAGGGGACGCGAAAAAGGTAATTGTTTTTGGAGTTTTTATAGAAAAACTTTTTCTGTGGCCAAAACAAATAAAATATTGCTTTAATATAAACATAGAATCTAGTATTTTTCACATGGTGTATATATATATATATGCTAAGGGTAAAGTTCTAACTTGGATAAAGTCGATATTATCCAGTTAATGTTGAAATTATCCAAAATAAGTTTATAGTTATATGAGAGGTGATTAAATAGTGTTCTTCGAACTTTATCCGGTTAATATTGGCATTATACACCCGCACTTGAATAATGTCAACATTTTAGGGTTGAGGCTAGGTTAGTAAGATTAGGTTAGTTAGGTTAGGCTAGGTTGGTTAGGTTAGGCTAATTTAGGTTATATAAGGTGATTTTAGGCTATGTTTGTTTATTTTAGTTGAAAAGAAATAATCAAAATGAGACATTTCGAATGTTAGTGCATTTCTATGATTCAATTTCAGAGATCAAAATGACGTTTCAAAATATAATCCATGTTCACACGTGCTTAATTTTACAAATAGTATTCAACGTTATCCAAGTATTTCTGATTAATGTCGAGATTATCCGAATAAGGTCGAAAATGAGATAAATTACTTTATATTTCTGACTTTATCCACTGCACTTGGATAATGTTGAGATCTTCCGGCCAATCTCGACATTATTCAGATTTCGCACACCACCAGTAACATATACATATATTGTGCGTCCGGGATAAATCATTTATAGCCCAGTAGTGGCAAGATTAGCCAGTACTAATGTACCTTTGCCCAGGGAACACCCGAATGTACAAACCGTACATCCTTTCCGTGGAGGCTCTTTCAATGTCCCGATGAGATGAGGTGATGGTAATAGTGAGTGTGAGGGTGTGGAACCATTGGAAACACTTAAACCTAACTTAATCTTAACTAACCAAATCCTGGTGACCGTTAGGATAGTTCTCCTTTTGGAAAAAATACCCAAGTTACCAGTCTAGAATCGAAACCGAGACCCATAATTTAACAGCCAGGTGCACTGACCACTGTATCATGAAGCCGGTTTCTTCATATTACCATATCAACAGTTGTTGAATAAGTGTCATAATCATAGCGGCATTAGATGACAAACTTTTTAAATGAAGAGAAAAAGTTGTCATTAAATGCCAGAACACCCTTGACAGATATTCAAGAACTGTTGATATAATCATGTGAAGAAAATTAAACTATTCCACTGAAGCAATGTACGATTTTTATTGACCAAAAAGAATGTTTTGAAATAAAACTGCAAAAATACTTCCGTTCATATGCGTTCACTTCACTCCCACCTTAATTCATGAAAGTATGAGATATATGATTTGAGAATCACTTCCAAAGAAGAAACTTTTCCTTGTAATGACCACTGACCTTTCTAAAAGTTTGTAAAAGTAATGCGAGTCAACTCTTTTCGACAGAAAGGGTTTCTTTTTTTTTTAATAAAAAAAAGGTGAGAGGGGGTAGACCTACAATTTGTTTTTTCCCTAACGCCACGTGTTTTTTTTAGGGGGAAGGCTTGTGATGGTAGAAGGGAAGGTCGATGTTACATGGTAATTTTTACTACTGTTTCATGGGTGAGATTAAGGTTGGAAGAGGGCCGGGAATGATTACTTTCCTTGCCGACAGATGGTGTCGTCGCTATTGAAGTCTTGGGGAAAAGACGCGGAGAGAAAATAAGAGCAGGCATCTACTGCTGTGCTCACTTGGCATGGTCCAACCTGAGAAAAAAACTGTTAAGTAGGGTTGTTTACTAGAAATTTAATATATTTCTGAAGAATAAAAACATGTTAAATTTTGTAATAATGATTTTAGATACTGATCTTAAAATAAAAATATAACAAATATTATTTTGGAGAAAATATTTTTAAAACCTCTAAACAAGAGCTCCTTTTTTTACATAAGCTATGCAAACGTCAGACCGCCTCTGTAGTCTACTAGTTAAAGTTGCTGGTTACAGATCCAGAGGTCTTGGGTTCTATCTTTGGTGCTTCCTGATTTTTATGTGAGACAGTGGACCTGAAGTGTGGTTAATTCAGCCTCGTGAGGAAAAATAAGGAACTAATTGAATGAAAAAGTAGTGGCTCCACCAATCTATAAAACTGAGATTAATGACCGGAGGGTTCATTGTGCTAACCACATGACACCGTATATTCGCAATTGTTGGCAATATCTTCGCCAACCTTTGGTGACTGCTCAGTTGGTCATAGAGTCATCCGTCCGTCACTTGGTTCTAACAAATATCTACACTGATTAAAACAGATACTTATACAGTTCCTTAAAGTTCATCCTATAAGTCTTGTTTCATAGATTAATTAGTTCAAACCATTGGTAAGCATTAGCCCATTACTGTCAGCAAAATGCATGATTTTTTTATTGATTTTTTTTTTCAAATTTCACAAGAGACCGCGGCGTGCCATGAGACAAATAAGTGCAAGCTCTTTTCTAAAGTGTCCAGACCTGTCATCGTTTGAACGTGGTTGTGACTTCAACTCATCTCTGAAAGGACCTTCAGTACATGGCACTGTCAGTGTCCTTATTACTTGCGGGCATCGCAGTGCTGGTAATGGAGGAAAGGGGGACTCTTCCCCCCCCCCTCTGAAAAAGGGCTTTTCTGGGTAAAGAGGAAAGGGGGAATAGCTGAGGGTTAAAGCACATGGGACCACTCACCTCCTTCACCTTGCACTTCAACTTCAATCACCGCGTGCTTCAACTGTTTCAGTTGCCGACAAAGAAGTAAAACTTGTGTGTTTAATTTTGCTGTTTTTACTCTTTGTTTTTGTTTATAATAATCCGTAATTAAGTATTACTTTGTTCAGCTTGTCATTTCTTAATTAGCTTAAATTACACCTACAATATGTACAGTACTAAGTATTGTATTTTCTGTAAAGTCCCCCAAAATGACATTTTAGCATGCCTTATTGTTAGTACTGGCTAACATTGATTATATACAGTATATTTTATAATGCACCGCATCTTCTTATATCTCCTTGTATACAAATTTGAATACACTTTATCTTAAACATACCCTTATAATCCTAATCTATTAAGGTAGGTACACCCTATGTTGTATCATATCAGCTTGTATCGCTCCAAATCTGCTCTGAAAATATTTCATATTCCCAATTTTCCCACATTTGATGCAAAAAAAAGTAGGATTGTTGTATAAAGACTCAAATAGATGAGCTTTTTAAGGAGGATATGTTTATTAAAGTTTTAATAAGATAGCTTCATTAATACATCCTATTTTATAGTGTTTCACCGCTTCTCCTATCTAATAGAAGAAGTGACGAATTCATTTACAACTTTAACTTATGAAGGTTTGGGAAGGATAGAACATAAGAGAAGTATACAAGTATACAGTTTATTTTAATTCAAATGTAGCATGTCAATCAGTTAGATTGGACATCTACAAGTAAAAAATTCTATAATTCATTAATTTATGCAAGAAATAAACTATATTCGAATATTTAATTGAGTATACTCTGAAGATACAGTCTAATAAATTTACGTTTCTCTCTACCTTCAAACATTCAAACACATAGTTGGGAAAAAAAATACTGACTTTCATTAAATACGGGAGTATATATCAGAGAAGAGAATTAATATTAACATAGCTATGAATAGAATACTTTAACGAATTGCTTTTTTCATTGGATAATGTCAAAAATATTTACTTACGCTTGCCATTCGGTTAACATAAAAAAAAATTACATCTATATCACCAAATCTTATTAAAATAATAATGTATCCTGAATAACATAATTAAAACAGATATATTTCCATATAATATGCCTTGGTGAGTACTCACATCTTCAGGATGTCTGCTTATTGCATACTCCCACATATGAAGCTCAATAAAGCTATTCAATTATGGCCGCTACACGTGCTATCTTAACAAGATCTGTTAAAGTGAAGATGTGCGTGTGACTATCGATGCAAAGATCTCATCAACGACCCTGGTGGTAAACCAAGGAAGCGTCTTCCTACCTTTCGTCCGTAAGTGAATTTTTTCTTGTTAATTCTCTCTTCCTGCCCACCCTCCTCCATAGTTGCTTTTTCTATGTTCTTATGTTTATCATCTTTCTGCTTTCTTCCATTCGTATAAGGTTGAGTACTATATAAGGGGCCGCGTCCCAGCACACCATATAGTCATTTACTGTATCTTTGCATTGAAGGAAGGACTCCAGGTTCGTCACAACGACTATGAAGATGGAGGCGTCGGATACACCGCCACCTTAGCCGGGATGACAGTTTTTCAGTAACCGCCCATGAAGTCAAGGCCGTGGGATTCACCGCAGCTATGTATGGAACCACAGACTTCGATGTTTTAAGTATTCTACAGTAATCAACGAGTTCTTATGACTTAGATAATTTTGTTTATAAAGATGAGTTATATCTGATTGCACCCCTTTAGTTTTTTATATTGTCGGAGACGATTTTCTTTTTGATAGTAGGTCTAGTTGACCGTTAATTATTTTTAAGTCTTGTTGACTTGCTAACTCAAGCTTTAATTTATTTTGTACTAAATGTTGTGTCCTTTAGAATGTAGGACGAGTCCCTTTAATACTTGTTTTTCAAATATTGTAATTCAGTACTGTAGTCTCTGTTGATATATATGCCTCCGGCGTAGAAAACTTATAATGTCTTAATTAGGGACTTATAATATTCCACTAGTTCCTTTAATATATATATATATTATATCAGAATTTGTCAGGACGTCTTGTACGGCGTGAGCATCAGTTCAGTTTATGGATGGTTACCTCCAGGTTGTCTGTTTTTTTTACCTTATTACAATTCAGTTAATAGATACCAGTGATTTAGGTTGGTCAGGTAATCACGCTTCACGTGCAGTATTAGTTTCGGTGCGCAACCCAGGGAATTGCACTAGAGTCATAGTGGGGTCCGCACAAATAATACCCTTTCACTATTACCTTTCAATCGATTTCTATTTTTTGTGTTCTTAAGGCTCATGCCTTTAGAATTTTATGTACTATTGAATGCCCTGGCAGTACCAAAAGGGGAATGAGACCAGCCATAGTACTTTTGATGACGATACCTGTTTCTTAGCCATCAACTGCTGTTATTAACAGCTAGTTATCCTAAGTGTGTAATGGATAACATTTTGAAGGCCCCATCAAGCACAGCCTGGTTTAAAGTTACATGTATGCCTTGTCATATATTTTTCTGTTAGTAGTTATTGAATTGTTCTACTTTATAGAATTTACTTCTACCTGTGGCCTGGCGACTACGCAGCCCTAGTAGCCACAGTCTCCTTTCCCAAGGCTATCTGATTGGATCATAATCCTTACTCGTTTCGACTACATTATTGTAAACCATTGCTATCTTAACTATTGTTTTTTCTATCAATAAAGCTATATGTTTTTCAATCTATGTTCTTTTCAATTATATAATGTGTGTAACCTGTTAACCGTTAGGTACACAAACAAGTTAATAGAATTACATAAGGTTTAAATAGATCTTGAATTAAACAATCCTTTGTTAATTAAGATAAATTAAATTAGTTACCTTAGACGTATACACCCCAAAAGGGAAGAATTAAAGTAAACACATAGGTAACTAAGAATCAACAGAAGTAAGGTTGAGTCTATTGTTGAGCATAGTAAGTCTTTTAATTAGAACTAATGTCCATTCTGCCTCAACACAGTGGCAATATATATTTAGGAAGTAAATATTATTAATTTAAAGTTAACCGCCAATTCATAACAACTATCCAGCCTAACGATTACTAGGCTTAGACCTGAAAAGTATATACATGAATTATAATCTAATAATAGTTAATGAAATCAAATTCTAGTAAGTCCTAGTTTAAAGAGTTCCTACAATGGTAGTTAAATAAGCTAACTAGCATGAGTTAATTCCATAGAGAGTTACGAAACACAAAGACGAATTTCCTAGCAGAGGAACTATCATTTTACAAATAGCAAATGGTGAGCTACCAGGAATTTAGGTTGTTAAGATACTATGGCTTGTCTATTCCTAATTAGTGCTGCCTGGACAATCAATAGTATATTTATACTTCCACCCAATCTTGGGTTCACTATAACTAGTGCAAACTGTAAACGTATTAACTAATACAAACGGCGCCTGAAGAGGTCCGGAGATTAAGCACTATTCCACACGGGTCACTACTCCGAACTAATAGTGCTCCAAAGGGCTGCGAACCATAAAAAAAAGGTACACTAAAGAGAAATAATAGGGACTGGTATCAGTCAAGACCTAATTAGGTCATTGAACAAAGCGTTAGATAACCTGATTTCCAGCATTATGGGATCCTAAGCACCAATTAAGCCGTAGCATGGCCTTACAGTTTAGGGTGTCAAGATATTTCCCTTGTATTTAACACTATGTCTTAAGGAAATAGAAAAAGAAGTCAGAAACACTGACCTACAAAATCACGTCATATGGAACTAGATAAATAGAGCATAAAACCGATCATTTAAAACTACGCCATATCGGCCTAGAAAAACAAGTCAGAAACTTTGACATTCAATACTATGTTAATGGACATAGAAACAAAGAGTAAGAAGTCTAACAATCAAAACTATGCCTTATGAGCATAAAAAAAACAAGTCAGATACTACGACAAACAAAACTAAATAATATGTACATAGAAAAAAGAGTAAGAACTCTAACATTAAAAACTATGCCTTATGGTGATAGAAAAGCAAGTCAGGAACTCTAACACAAAAAAAACTATGTCTTATGGGCATGGGAAGATTCAAACATTCAAAAATCAAAGTCTCAGACGAGGCTTCATCTGCGGCGAAGTGGAGATACCAACACCTCTAACATCAAAAACACCAGTTGCTTTGTCCGTAGATGTAGATTTACGCCCAAGTTGTCCCTCCATCGAATTGATACAATGAAATATAAAATTTTAAGCGAGGAATGACTGTTTTAGACAAACAGGACTGACGTCTCCGGGGATGGTTTCCAGTCGTATACAAAGGGGGAGAGGTGAGTTTGCAAAGTTACGCCAAATGACAACTAGCGCTAAAATAAGGCATAGAGAACACAGAGAAGCAGCTCTGTCATTTCATCGAAGTGGGGCCTGCGAGTAAGATGTCGTTTTGTGAACCTCCAAGAACCATCATATGGGGTATTTTACTGAAGTTTGGGCGTTTCCCAGCAACATGATTTCACCTTGAGTTAATATCTGCCACACATTGTTATAATTTATTAGTTCTAGTACTTATGGTGTTAATCATACATACGTAATTATGAGTGTACGTGTTAAACAGGAAGTCTACACGTTACAATAGAATTGAACAAATATATCCACCCGCGACGGGACAATCCCGCTAAGTTTTCGCTATCTTTTCGAATATATTTTTTCAAATCTTTAAAATACTATTGTATCATCTTACCATAAGCTACAATGTTAAATTTCAACACAAAACATTAAATTACCTTCAACCATATTCCACCTAAACCTAAATTAGATTCTAAGCTTACCGAGCTCCATTTCACTGTGTACATCCAAAGCTATCTCCCATGCCACACAACAAGCTAACGCAAACGGGTGGTCAAGACTGGATGTTCGAGGGAACTGTCTGGCCCAACACCGAGTGTTAGCTAAGGCTGGAGGGAGATGGGAAGTATAACCTTTCTGGCACTAGATGGTTCCACGTGCCAAGAACACTGTTCTGGGGCCTTGTGTGTAACCCATACTTTACCCCTCTCTGAGCAAATGGTATCAAATAACTGCCAGGAGATCGGAAGACAACTCACTCTTGGCAGGATATCCATCTCGGGCACGTCTTCGTGTCGGAATAAATCTAAGAACTAAATTAAATTTCGGATTTGTACGTCCAAATTCCTTTTCAGCCTAAATAACGTTTAATATTAAGAGTCCTTCTGACTTGTGGAAATTATAATAATGTTTAATATTCAGAGTCCTTCTGGCAAGGAAAGGTATGTTATGTTTTGGGAGTCCTTTTGACTTGTGGATAGAAGTAATAATATTGTAGGGGGTATACTTGAGTTAATTTCAATGGATCATATCTAATGTTTATAAATAAAACTTACATTAATCTATTTAACTTCTGACATGTTGACTTCTAACTTTTTTTAACTAAATATTCTCACCTTCCTGGTAATATTCTGTATATCATTTTTATTACCCTTGTTGGTGGCACAATAATGCTGAGTGGGTATTGTGGAAATATGAGCAAATATATTATATAATAATATATTCTTTTTTTCTAGTGTCCTATCTGCTGGCTCTGCATTTATTATCCTCTTATTTTATATCTTTATAATACTAGTATGCCCACCTGTAACAGCTCTCTGGTAGGCTGAATTTGATCACGTGACAATGCCCCTCTCTCTGATTGGCTGTTTATTTCCCCCTCCCCTCCTCTTGACCCCCAATTCCCTCCTCCTGACTCCCTTTCTAGTGTTCCAAACTGGCTTATTCTTGTCTCATTTGTTTTTTATTTGTGTTCATTGATTTTCTATGAGTGCTCAATGGTTATATATGTATGTCCGTTGCTTTTTTATTTATGATCATTGTTTATTTATGTCTAGTTAGGATTCGGACAGGCGTTGGAGTTTTTTTTTATTGGTGTGGGGGAGTTTATTGTCGTAGTATTGGGACGGGGCGTTGGAGTTTTCTTATTTATTTATTGGCGTGCAGTCCACGGCGCTGGGCGCTCCTCTTACGACATTACTAGTGAGCATATTTTCTGCACGGCCACTTAGCGAAGAGTGTGACCACCGAGCAGCTGACAGCGTATCACGGCCGTAAGGCCCCTTTAACTTTTCCCTCACTTCCCCTCCTTAGAGGTATGTGTCGCAACCCCATACCTAGCTCCCTAACCCCCTATGTGGTAATGGGCTTTCCCAGTGTCGCAACCACTTTTGTGGCAATGGGTTTTTTCCCGGTGACTCATATCTGGCGACAATTAGGTGGGTTGGCGATACAAGTCAGGGCAAGAATATATTGTGACCTTGAATTATGTCTCAATGAGTTTTCCTTGATGACTGGTGCCAGTTTGGCGGATCAACCAGACATAAATAGATCATGACCTTGAAACCGTGAGCTAGTACAAGAGGTCATTGACCCTGTCGCTCGAGGGAGGGGTGGATATATAGGGGGCGACCGCTTGGTCGTTTATTTATAAGCGTTTGTTGAGCGGTTCAAGATGGACAAGTTACAGCAGCTGGTAAATATTGTGTGATCTAACCGTCGATTAAAAGTACTCGGTGGACAAATTAAAAGCGGTCAACACAAAGTTCGGGAGACGCCTAATATCCTATCTAGATGGCGAGTTTTGTGTATTTTTACCCTGTGATTTTGGTACTCTAACAGATGAAGACGTGCGAGAGCTTAATAACGAAAAACTGGTGTAACGGGCAAACCTGGGTTAGCCCCGTTAAAACGTGCAAGAGAACGTATGTGTGGCTAGTTCCTGCAAATCATCAAAGTTAAACATAACATACTAATGTAAATGCTTCGCTAATAATATATCTCTTTATTTACATACCACTTCGCCGACTCGTACTGTAAGCCTGATGCCCAATTCGATGACACAACATAGAAGATAAGTGACCGATCACCGCTGCTGGGAATAACTACGCGTTCGACCACAAGCACCAACCAACTGACCGCTCCAAGAAAACCGTTGGCCTGCGTGGGTTGTCCTTCTAGAAGAGTGGGGAGGTTCCCCCTTCACTTCGTACGGGCCTACCCACTATATATTCGCCTGACTGCTGGGAACTAACACAGAACGCGCCAGCAGACGATCGCTTAAACATCGTCCACGCAGTCGGAATCAGCGCGCACTTCTAGTCAGAATCTATCATCTAGTCGACGGTGGTCTTACTATCCTAGGGGAATGGATATTCTATACCGGGGGGAGTCGAAGGACTTTACAACTACGAAGATGAGATATGACGAGTAGACTCCAGATTAATATGTTATTGTTAGGGTTAGTATACGTTCTGCGAGGATAGATAGATGTATCATTTAGTAGGGACTAATAATAGGAAACTATCCGTGTCTATTGTGAGACACTGTTGTTATATTGCAATTAGGCTAGTTATATACTATTTAATGTAGAGTCTCCTGGGCCAGGGGAACGGACTGCAATCAACAATTGCGGTATAGCGCGCTTCTCGCGCCCAGGATGGTGAATCCCGCGACACACATTATGTGTCCATTGTTGTATATCTAGGATAGCTTGCCTAGGCAGGAGATAGTTTAGGCTATATGGAGGCCGATGATTTGTACCTAGTTTGGTTCACTGGCCTATCCCTATGTTGTTGTTGGGTGGTTAAACTGTGGGCCACTCGTACCTTTCATGATTGGCCTGTGATATAGTGTTGTTATTATTTTGCTTCTCTCATTTTGCAAGTACACTGCTAGTAGGCCGTCTTGCCCCTCAGGCTCGGCTGCAGTGTCACTTGTTCATTGTTTGATTTTTGCGGTGCTGCTCACCCTGCGGGAGCTCAACCAGTGGAGCGCGTCTCGTCCTCGGTTGGCCCGTGGATCTAGATATTTCCGAGTAACTGTTTTTGCACACTGATTAGGATGGTATCTAAGTATCGAGGGCTCTCTTGTATAGCTAAACTAGAACTTGCCTGGGGTACGCACTTGGTCTGCCTGCAAGGCCAACTTGACATGTAAATAGTGAAATGAGTAACACCGCGTTTTGGCGTGTGTTATTGTTTTGACGCTTCTCGGCCCCTTGTGGCTAATACTTAAGCAAGTCTGCCACACTTCATTACTTTATTGTTATTTAACTTAGTACTTACTGAGATATAAGTGCAATATGTTCAAATATCTGTTCTATGAAGTATACAGTATCATTAAAATGCATTGATCCAAATCTCATCTAGTTCTCATTACTTGTATTAACCTGTATGTTCATGCACCGTGCCACCCGGTGCACTGGTATTTACCTGCACCAGAGTAAAACCCCGTTCACCTACCATTGCGAGCTTTGAACGCGCTTAAAAGACGGCACAAAAGAGTCAAGCAGTTAACAACCACATCGGGTAGCTGGGCAGTTAATATATGTGAACCGTATCGCACGGTGGACCCTACAAAACATACAGCACGCTTAGGTCTCAGGTACGTTCACTATGCTTAGAACCGGATATATTAATTTAATGTTTGTGGGTCATAAGATTGCGGGGCGTGCCTATATGACTGTGGAAAATATTCACAGTGTGGCTGTGAGCAATAGACATGTAATTTTAAAAGAAGTGAACCAAGACAGAGAGGTGTGAGGCTACATCGAGTTTTGCGACTGTACCTGTCACGCGATAAGAGCGACTGAAGTACTACCCTACGAGAGAATCAAGGAGTCTTACATGTGTGATATGACATGTGCTGTGTACAATTTCCGCCAAGGGGACCTAATTGCCGTGTTTCCCAGTCCTCCGCCACCCTTCCGACCTCTAAACCACCCGCCACCCTCCTTCACGACACCACAGCCACCACCCCCACCCCCACCCAAAGTAACCAGTGTACCCACCACCAGAGTCGTCTACCTACCAGACATCAGAGTCACCAACGTACCCACCGCCAGAGTCATCTGCCTACCAGACATCAGAGTACTCACAGTTAGAGTCACCTATGTGCCCATCACCAGAGCCGTCTGCCTACCGGACAGCAGAGTTAGCAGAGTCACCCGAGTGCCCGCCACCAGTGGAGGAGGAGATAAAGTTCGAAGAACCCGTAAATCTCGAAAATTTAACAATTCACAAAACTTATTCAAATGTTAAAATTATGGATGAAACGTCCAATGACTACATAATCGATCTGGGCAATTTCGGTAAAGTCTTCCTTCCAAAGTCTGCCTATTATTTGGGTTGTAAGTGATTTAAATTTAAAGCACGCTGTATGACATATCTCGGAGGACAAAGTGTGATGTTTAAAAGGGAATTGATAAATTAGGTGTGCTAATGTTGTCGTAGCACTTTTCTGACGTCATCGAGGCTAGTGGTGACATTTTTAAAAACGTGAGAGGGGGAACGCAGTTTGTGAGTAGAGAGCGTTGCCGTTTGAGCGAGAGTGTTTATTTTTCTCCCAGGGATATTTCTTCCACTGCATCTCCAATTGCCATTATGCCATTTAAATGCGGCTTTTTTGAGGGGTCCTACGCAACGCTCTCCAATATTATTTGACACAAACATTAATGTCATCAAACACCTCCAAACCCTTCTCACCAGGATGCCTGTTGGGACAAGGAGGTATTGTGCAGCGCGTTAGACTTGATCGATAAAAAGGAATACAACCAGCTCAAGTGCTTAAATGAACTTGATAAAAACAAAAGTTATAACGTTGTGCTATCGGAAGAGACCACCAATGAACCGAACGTTATTGTGTTGAGTTTGTTGGAAGAGTAAGATTGCCCGGTAAAAACTGTGGATACATTGTCAATATGCGTTCTAGTGCCTCTCAACGTGTCCCTTTGTCTGCATGACTGTCTTTACTCGGGGCTACAGTTTAAACAGTTTAATAGATTTCATTCAAACTTGATATTTAGATGATATATAGTCATACCTCGAGATGAAATCATGCTTTAAATTCTATCTCTACCCACTTCAATGGCCGAATGGTCTAAGGCGTCACTCTCATGCTAGACTGGCCAGCTGAGGATAGGGAAAACGAAGTTCAAATCTCGGTTTGGTCTAATGAGGATGGTGAACCGACTGATTGTATGAGCCCATGACTTATAAAATAACTTAATCTAGAACAAACTCAACATCCATCCTCCAGTCGTAAATTTATCACTGTTAAAGAGAGAAACCCACATTTTGCCATGATACATTTTTCGTCCATGTCAGGAATCAAGCCTGGACCTCTTAGCTCAAGAGACAGACACGCTACCGACTGAGATAGGGTTTTGGACGGCACGTGAAGTTGATTGTCTCATTCGTAAAGCAAATCAAAATGATATTGTTTTGAGAACCTTTTTGATTGTCAAGAGAGGTATCGTGAGGTATATATAGGGTTCGGCCAGATTGACAAGCGCGTGAGCGACTGAGCGACTGGCCAAACTGGCGAGCGCGTGATTAGCAGATAGCTCTCGATAATTGTTGATGAGGAGGCAAAGGTTCGAATCTTGGCTCACTGAACTGAGGGTGGATTTTGACAAGTGATTTATTTTTGTGGTTTTCCCATCCTCTGAGGATTCTTATTTACAAAGGTCAACTTATATTATAATATTGAAGTATTTTAACATATCACTTTTACATATATATCTATATTTATATATGGTTTTACCAATTATATTAGTCCGTTAGTAGCAAGTATGCTAAACTGTGACCGGGTGGGACATGACATCCAGGTTCAGTCGGTTCATGTGTAGACCATTAACCACTCTGGGGGCCCAGAACGTTGCCTAGGGTACAACATTGGAGGTTGACTACACATCGTACCCAAAACGATATGTTGGTCTGAGTGAATATTAAGTTTTGGAGCCTATGTGAGTCTTTACCTAACTTAAGCCTACTTAACCAAACCCCGGTGACTGATGGGATCACTATCCTTAAAAGAAAGATACCCAAAGCACCAGCTGAGAATTGAACCAGGGTCCCCAAGACTCATAACCAGGTGCATTGACCACTACAACAGGTGTCCGGTTACCTCCACACGAAAAATGTATATCAGTCGATACCTGACCATGGATTGTTTTACAGAGTGGTGAAAACATATCCCAGGTACAGTTTAAACTATTTATACTTACCCTGTAAACACCCCACAACACGCCACTGCAATTATTGGAAAAGGGCCAAAGCTAGCGGATAACGGACAATATTCACTCTGTTGGAGAGAGAATTCTATCAGCATTCACCTAAAGTAGGATTCTGGAACCAAGAAACTTTTAGATGATACAACCATATTTTGTTGTGGTCAACCTTGATAATATGTTCATATTATTAGTTTTATCTTATATGTGTGGACAGTAACTATCAAACTTAACAGCTGCAGGTCACATGACTTGACGTATGAGCACGTGAAATAATAGCTATAGGAGAGGTGATAAGTGACAACCAGCTGAAGGTTCTTTATTGCAAACATTTGCTTAAGGTAACTTAATGTTAACCTATTTGGAAATAATTATTGATAATATTGTATTATTAAGAAAATAATTATTATTTCAGAATAAGTTGGTATAGTGCATTTCAGCCAATGTTTTCAAGAAATAACCGTCTTGTAGCTGTCACTTAACAACTCTCCTAAAGTAGATAGGATATAGTAGATTTTATAGATGTCAGAATTTTTTTAGCATCGCGTCTTACTAGTCGTTCGGGTTGCACGCCTATGTGCTAATAATTACACTAATGGGTTATGGATTAGGAAGGTTTAGTTGAGAGTAAATGCACCCAGATTTGCGTGGAGGGAGAGTGAAAAAAAATTAGGGAAAATAACCCTCAGTGCACCCGACCGAGATTAGAACTCCCATTCACGACATAATCCTTATATTTTGTTCAAACGTGTTCAATTTCGTGGCAGCCGTATCCAGTGGCCGTACGATCTAAGATGTATTTTTAGCATCAGACTGAATTTCAGGTGACAAAGAGTTTAGGGTTAGAATCTCGTTCAATTGTACGGAGGTTGATTATTCCTAAATGTTTTTCCACTCTTTCCCCGGGTCTACAATTCCTCTAAATTCTACCTTCATCCCTTTTCCACTAGTGTTGGCCCTAACGGGTAGTAAGGCGTGCCACGCACACACAAAATAATAGTTTCGTGGCCTGTGAAATAGGCGCTTGTTCTCCGCACTGCGCACAACGCAGCATCATTACATAGTCATGAAGAGCGTCATGTACACGGCCCTAGAG
>CABFVX010000413.1:62808-85142 GCA_902151425.1 Timema shepardi
GTGTGTGTGTGTGTGTGTGTGTGTGTGTGTGTGTGTGTGTGTGTGTACGCCAATACATGAACATTTCCACTAAATTTAACCTTACTCACTCATCCTTAACACTTTATTGTAATTAATAAATATGCGTAAAACCCGAGTGGATCGTGAGATTCGGTGATAAAAAGAAACATTAAACTCTAATATTTAAAAAAAAATTAAGAGTAAAAAATGCATTTATAAGAAATCTAGTGATAATAAAATATGTAAAATATTTTAACTCTGCTTTTTAAGTTGTGATACAAAACTCTTAAATATGTTTTTAGATATTATAATGTAAACAGCTTCATTAGCAAAAATAAGATATATATATATATATATATTCAATCATGTCCAAGTTATGTTCCATCTCTTTAATTTGGTTGCATTCAAGGTAATCATTTCGTTTGATCAAAATATGGAAGTGTTAAGAGAGGTAAAGTGAGAGGAAATGGAAAGATGAAGGTTTGAGGGGGGGAAGAGTGTGTTGGTGGGGGGAGGGAGAGAATAAAGTTTTATCATGTTGGTAACCGTGATGATTGCGTCAGTTTGAAACATTCAATAGCGTCCAAACGAGTTGCGCCCTAGGTAGTTAGTTGACCTTCTGGGAAGGAGTTGTCTTTCAAGAGGTAGTAATGAGCTCCCGACGGCAGGGATTTCATGGTAAATTTGAAGGGGGTTTACTACGAGAGGAAAAAAACTTAATAAAAATAAATGTGAAGATGAGTGTTGAAGAACCCTACCAAAAAAAAAGTCATAATTGAGAGTTAATGAATTTGTAATTATATTCCATTTATTTAAAATTAGCGATTACTTCGTGAGCCAACAAACAACTTAATTAACTTTCAAGATTGCAATATTTAGGGTGACATTAATTTTCAAAAATAACTAAGCAGAAATATTAAGATATAAAACTAGGTTACCATAAATATCTAGATATAAAAAATAAATTAGCAGAAATACAGTTATATATAAAAATAGGTCTCCTTAAGAATTATTTTGGTGTCTTCACCAACCAACAAGATCCTACGGGTGGTAAACTGGAAGACAGGAGTCCGAAGCCAACTGGGTGCATTAAAGGTGCATATTTTTTTCCTACAAAGTTTCTTACCATCTTTTACAACAAGAAGGTTGTTTAGTTTTCTGAAAATGCCATTTAATCCAGTTTTATAAGCACGCCTTAATCTGCCCAACAAATTAAGTCTCGAACCAACCTGGTTTCGAAAGAGTGTGTTTATGAAGGAAAGGACCCTATAACCCTCTAACTCTTAAATACTTAAGGATGTATTAAATTCAAGGATTCAAGAAAATATTACAATCGAGATTATACATATAGCTTAACTAACCAAATTTGGAAACTAAATGTGTTTTAAAGCTGTATTACTACCCGTTGGGGTTTCAATCCCAATATAATTATATGATTAACCCTCTTTGGTGGTCGAATGGTCTAAGTAGTATCTCTTGCAATAGACTATACTGGCGATGGCGGGAATATCAGGGTTCAAATACCGGTCGGGTGTGTTGAGGGTGGATTTTCCTAAATAATCTTCACTCTACCTCCACGCAAAAGTGAGCACATTGCTTCTAAACCCAACCTTCCTCATCCCTAACACATTAGCGTAGTTAGTATGTATACGTGTAACCCACAAGGTTAGATAGACTTGATGCTAAATAATACTATTAATAATAATAGTTAACTTTTTCTTTGACACGATACTTCCCATTTCCCTTTTCCCCCTCTCTTACTCCCACCAGACAACTTGGATAAAGTGATAGAGTGATAAAGTTCCCCAAGAGGGAAGTAATAACATCATAATAATAAATCTTTTCTACGTAGAAAACGAACAAGATGTTGTTGGGTTTTTTTTGTACAGATACACAGCCACGTACCAGAAGGAAACATATTGAAACGAATTACACAGTCAAATTGGAAAAAACAAAAAAAACTCCGAAATATTCCAGAAAATGATCTAAATTCTATCCCTAACACATTCATCCAGAGTCGGGAAGTAAAGAAAAGTAAGAAAGATTGCTACGTCTTACGAGTTGATATGGCAAAGATGTCTTCTTCGCGTCTTCTTCTTACTTTCTTTATTTTATTTGTTTCATATTCTATACTACTCCTTTGGTGACGCGTCTCCTTGAATTTTAAGCAGCCAGAAGACGATGATACTCGCTTGTGGGTATTACCCTCTCCCCCCTCTTCTTCATCCCTCCCTCCCCCCTTTTCTGTTTATTGACATGACCCTTCGGGCTCATGAATGCTAACCACGGATCTTCATATCTTACACTCGATATTCCGGAAACGCGATTGTTTTTGTTTTCTTTGTCCAACCAGTAAGAGCCTCGTATTAGAAACTAACATTTTTTTTAAAAAAAGCTATGATTTACTGTAGATATTTGCTACCCCTTTCTGATATCCGAGATATTTAAGGTGGGGAGGTAGAGAACGTGATTTAAGGCGCGTATTTTCTTACAATTTTTACAGCAAATAATTTGTTTGGCAAAAAATAAAAAATACTACTCCAAGTAGATATAGTTAGTCTAATTTTTACTCTAAAAATCTAAAAAATTATTTAATATCTCGTACAGATAAAGTGGCGTTTGGCATCTCACCCTATGGGTAGGTTAGAGTTTTTTTTATCACAATGTTTTACCATCTGTTCAGGTTATACGAATATATAATCACTATAACGTGGTAAGGATGAGGAAGGAAGCGTTGTAGAGGTAATCCACCCGAATTTGTGTAGAATGAAAGTGGGTAACCAGTTAGGAAAAATAACTATCAGTAAACCCAACCGGGATTTCAACCCCGATCTCCCCGTCATCACAAAGCCAATCTAACATGAGAATTACACCTTATGCCGTTCGGCCACTGAAGTGTGTTTTAGGTAGGTAATACAGCTCGAACCAGACATACGTCGTATCATGGGGAGGTTTTCTGTTTTATACTTTAAAAAAAAACACTCGAATTGGGACCAGTGGAACCGTTTTATCGTGTTTTTAAAAATACAACAGAGTTGAAAAATGCTTATTTTAAATAGAAACAAGTTAAACACGTCCCAATTTAGCTGTTGTCAAATGAAGGATGCAAAAAACCACGATTCGATAGTCGTTTCTGTTCGAGAGTAATCGTGTAGTCCCTATATAATACCCAAGGTTAAATTGCCCGTGAAATGTCTAACAGATTTCTTCCCCTATCTCCCTTAGAAATTCATTAATAATCTTTAAGCTAGGTGTATCAATAGTAAAATAGTGGCTATATGCTTACAGCTAAATATTGTGTTAGATTAATTACTGTAGCATATATTAAAATTAATGTTATATTATATATGTTACTGTAAAATTCCGAAGACCGGTAAATCTTATAATTTACCAGTATATTCTAGCATTTACCAGTATCTGATTGTAAAAGTCCGAAATATCTTAGAAAATGTTTACATTTTGTGTTTGAACCATCTCTAGAGTCAGGGGGAAGAGCGGGTCTCTAGTTTTAGCTCTGACCAGCACTCAATAGTAAACCAATATCATAAGCCTAACCTAACCTTATCTAACCTGACTTAAAGGCTGGATTAGGCTTGTTAGGTTATGTTAGGATATTTTATGTTAGGATATGATATTAGTTTACTTTTGAGTGCTGGTCAGAGCTAGAACTAGGGACCCCCTCTTCCTCCTGACTCTAGAGATGGTTAAAACACAAAATATAAACATTTTATAAGATATTTTGGACTTTTACCATCAAATATTGGTAAATGGTAAGATATATTGGTAAATTCTTAGATTTACCAGTCTTCGGACATTTACATTAACATATAAATTATCTATATGCCCAAACCCACGTGAGTTCCTCGTTTTTATTACTATTGTTGGTATTAGCGCTAATTTTCTAAACATTTAGATTATATCACTACACGACTCACAAACTAACTTAAACTAGAATAATATACCTTAAACATGTAGATATTTACTAACCGGATAACAAGATGAACACTTATACAAACAACAAATATAGAATATTCATCAGCACCACTGGGAATTGAACCAGGGTACCTAGGCAAAACTTATTTTTAAAACTATTATTTATCAAATTTAATCGTTTCTTATTATTTCCTGGTTGAATTGCCTTATTTGATTGTTCAGCATTATTTGATATATTACTTTATTTTATGCTTTAAAAAAATAGTTTATTTAAGTTTAACTCAACTTATTATTTTTTTAATACCGGACCCGTGGTTTAGTGGTCAGTGCACCTGGCTACAAGCCTAGGGGTCCCAGGTTTGATTTCCGGTTGGTACCTTGGGTTTAACATTTCTCCCGAAAGAGGAGTTAACCCAATGGTCACAAGGATTTGGTTAGTTAGGCTTAAGATAGTTTTAGATGTTTGATCTGGTTCCACACCCTCGCCCTCACTATAACCATCATCATCTCATCTCATCGGAACATAGAAATAGCCTCCACAGAAAGGATGTACGATTAGTAGCCTACATGCTGGCGTCTCCTGGGTAACGGTACATTAGTACTGGCTAGTATTTCCACCATTGGGCTACGAGTGTTGTCACACAAACGTGCGATATTACTATTATTTATATTTTAAAAATAAAACATCATTACATATTAGGTAGTATATCATTTTTTTACTTCCGAATAGACCAAGGAAATCTGACTAACATTATATTTGTTTGTATATCCGTCTGATTCTGTTTATGTCTTCCAAGGGATGGGTACGCTGCTTCATATTCTGCGCAATCTTCAATTTCTTCCCGATGCATAATGTATGGAAGTGTATGAGACATTACCCTACTGTGTGGAGCTCGGGAGAAATAGACCGCCTCTAAGTATATAATATCCATAGACCCGGGGGACAAGAGTCAAGACAACTCACGGATGGGTTTTTACTTTATTATGTAGAGGAATTATTGTAATCGTGGACATTTTCTTCCTTGAGATTGTGATAGACGTGCAGTGTCACACTTGCCCTCCCCCCTTCCCCCTCCTCCACCTATCCTGTGCTTCACTGTGCCACTATATCGCACTGAACCATCCTCATGGAGTAGTGGTCAGAGCCCCTGGCTGCTCCCCTAGTGATCCTGGGTTCAATTCCCGGCTAGTACTGAGAGGTTTTTCTCTAAAAGGGGAATAATTCTCATAGTCACCAGAGTTTGGTTGATTAGGCTTAAGTTAGATTAAAAAATTATAGGCTCTACCCCATCATATTTATTTAGTTTTATTAATTTATTCGGGGTTTAATCCTCGGTCCCGGTGTAAGTGTAAAACATTAGTCCAGGATATTACTATTCTGAATGCAAGAAAGACTGTATAGTACAGCATCGGCACGTACTCAAAAGAACGGCATCTCTTTGACACCGAACAGCGGTCTAAGAATCTCAATGTTGACTAGGAAATTCGTGTCCAAAGATATTAATACTTTTCTATTAAACCTCTTACACCTTAGCTGTTTACCAAAACCTTCACAGTATCAACACCAGTGTTTTTTAATCCTATCTTAAAAGGGAAAAAAGAAAGACAATTAATTAGCATATTATGTCAAAAGCCTTTGAATATTCGACACCCTTCTTACTTTGGTACCCCCTCCCCATAAATGTAATTTAAATTTAGCACACATACAAATATATAAAATTTTAAATTATATTATATAATTATAGAGTAGTCACACACCCCTATAAGTTATTTAGAAAGGCCTTCCTCTGAAATCTTTTTAAAATCGAATGCCGTAAGACTTAAGAATTTATTTAGAGTAGTCTTTAACTTTTAAAAAAAATGGACGGCCCTAGAAGCTCTTTGGAGTTTTTACTTTCTCAACCCCTTTGAGAGAGAAAGTATTGTGATCGTCAAGAAATCGAACTTTAGATTTTGATAAATGTCGATGCTTCATGACTTTCTAAATAAAAATAAATAAAAAAATTACATTTTGGGTAATTTTATATTTAAGATTAATATTTCCACTATCGCAGAGCAATCAAATGATAAATAAGAAGGATATTATTTATAAACTGCTACACCGGAACAGATTTATCTTATTGACAAACCCTTCCTCCACCTCTGACAAGACGTGTATTAACCACAACTTGTGAATGTGTGGAATGCCAGGCCTCCTGCGTGGTTCGGATCCCATGTTAAACTCTAGGTCCTCCATTTACTCTCACAACCACCCCACCATTACACATTAGCGTAAGTGCGTAAAACCCAAATGGGTAGTAAGACGCGGTGATAATAATAATTTGTTTGAGGTATTTAACGCGCACTTTCTGAACAGATTGATTATATCAGCACACGAGAACTTATATTAGTGAGAGAGAAAGAGCCTACCAATTTTGGCAGGAAAGGTGTTTTCACATATCTTCTAGGGTTATTTTACATGCCACAGTAAGCATGGACCGACGACTTTACTTCCACTCCGAACAAAAAAATATTCTTCGGATTTTTATCGCTAAAGAAAAATCCATCCACCCCTGCTGGGTTTGAACCCATGAACATTGGATGCTGTGGTAGGTACTATACCCCAATGCCACCGAGGTCGACACCCTATCATATTCACTATCATCATCCCCTCATCTCGTCGAGACATGGGATGTGCCTCCACGGAAAAG
This sequence comes from Timema shepardi, assembly GCA_902151425.1. Lineage (NCBI taxonomy): Eukaryota > Metazoa > Arthropoda > Insecta > Phasmatodea > Timematidae > Timema > Timema shepardi. The sequence goes on from CABFVX010000413.1 coordinate 69,432, forward strand.
GTAACGATTAGTACATCCGGGCGTCCCCTAGGCAACGGTACATTAGTATTGGGCCATCTTTACGCATACTGAGTGAGCTACAGACTTATGTAATCTAGATATGTCATTATTATTATTATTATTATTATTATTATTATTATTATTATTATTATTATTATTGCACTGAAAAAATATTCAAAGCCCACCATTTAAAGGCGTACGTGACCAATTTGAGAATTATATAAACATATAGCATGTAAACGAACACCCAGTCATTATAATTCGTGTTTAGAGGGGTTGACTAAGGTCTTAGGGGATCGTAGTTCGATTTCATGGGATACAGAAGGAAGGATTCACCCTGCCTTCCAACTAGTGAAGGTCAATGCATTAGGACTGGGTTTGTGAAAGCCTACTATTCCCACTGTCCAAGAGTTGGTTTGCTAGTATAATTTGTAGGCCAACGTTCAGAAATTGCACTTGAAATATTCCAATAAAAAATGGGCCTACTAATCGATCAAAAATATCCGCAACCATGAGGATTGCTAATGATTAGCGCCGGTATCGCCGTGGTTGGGGGAAGCTTTGTGATAGATATCAAAGTATTTTTTAGTTTTCAGTAGTTCCGCTAGGTATAACTTGGCAACGCCCTATACGAACTCATCCTGAAAATCCCTTTCGAGGCAATTAGTTTAATGTAGTGTGTATTGAGGGAGGATCACGTGTTTGGTTGGGTTTTTTTACTTCCTCCTTTTGGACGATATGAAAGTCGGTAAGTCAGATACGGAAGACGTCTGGCGCCAAATATCTCACACTCTACCCCTTCCCGTCCTCCACCAGGGCTACCACACTGACATTTTCTACATCATCGGGAGTGCCAACCAAATGAACACTATTCGCGCCAGTTCCTGCTATGCCATTCTGCGAAGTCCTCTCATTTTTATTCATACACATAGAGAAATGCATTTTTTTTTAAAAGCGTACAACTCTAGTCGTTGAGAATAGGATGTAAAAATGTAGTTATGCTAATGCAAAAAGGAAGCATTGCTCGAAAGGACAAGGATAAAGAGGAGAGTTGGAGAGAAAATTGAGAATGGAGGAATATGGATAGACAAAGAAATTCTCCTGTGGGTTGGCCTAACGGGCTTTCAAGGCGATATCCTCTTAACTTACTCGCTTAGGATACAATGGCATAGGCACTGTTCCACACGTGAGGTTTGTTTTAAAATAATATATACAAAAATAATAAAAAATTAAGTTTTTGAAGTCTTCTTGGTTTTCATTATATAAAATGTTCCCTACAAGCTGGATTATAAGGGCTCTCTTTTTTTATATAAAAACTTCAAAAACGGTGATATTTTCTCGCGTCCTTTGTACTCCCACCTTAATATCTCATTTTTAGTAAAGCATGTTAACATTCGTTCATATTATGAATGAAGGTTTGAATTGTGAAATACGAGTGAACTTTCAATTCTCAAAATAATACTTTCAGTATAAACTGTTTCCGTCTATTTTGTGATTTATTCCATGATAGTGTCACATAAATATCAGAGATGATTCATGACCGTTCTGAACTGAATTGAAAGTCTTTTTGTTCGTTTTTTTGTTTTTGCACCACTGACAGCTTAAAACATTTTGTTTGGATTTACTATTTATAAAGAAACAAGTAGTTAAGCACTTACAAACTGTAAAGTTTTTTTTATATCAGGATTCTATTATTCACATATAATGATAACTTGCTACGTCATAAAATAGTTGTCGACTAAGTGTGATAATTAGCTTTAGTATATTAGGTAAGCGTAAATTTAAGTTTAGTTGACCTCGGTGGTCTTGGGGTAAAGTACTCGCTTCAGGACCCGATGTTCATGGGTTCAAACCTAATCGGGGTTGAAGTATTTTCCTTGAGAGATAAAAATCTGTAGTAATCCGTAAATCCGTAAGAAAGGCCGTTTGTCCCATTCTAATTGTGGCATGTAAAAGAACCCTCTAAGCCCTAAGGTTTGTAAAAATACCTTTCCCGGTAAAATTAGTTGGCTCATTCATGCACGCTCATAGAATTTAATGTAAAAGGCAACGGGATACCACAAAACTTCCTGAACTCTCTTAGTACACCCACATGGGATTTCTATCAAATAGTGCAGGCAGCACTAACCAGTTGAAAGGCTGAGTGCATGTCCAGCTCCAGATGATCTAAATCTCATCAAACGCTCAAATCAACCTTCAGGTTATTGACTTGAGAAGAAGAAATGCACGCTTATTTAAATGAAGCTAAGTTAAGTTGATGGTTTAGGTTGAATTGATTTTAATATTTTAAAACCAGATTTAGTCTAAATAGGTTAAAAAAAATCATGTCCATAAGGTTTTGGCTTATCCTGTACAAACTTTTCTTAAATTGTAAATTTCAAATTTTTGTTTTATCTTGTCGCTGACACCTATACTAGTAGCGTGACAATACAATAAGAGTATGTAATTGACTATATTCAAACTTATTATTTAACTTTTAAACATGTTAAATATCTTCTTTCCAACATTTTGAAATCTCTAAATCAGATTACTTGGACCATACAATCCAAACATATATTTGATACTAAATTACCTAAACAAGTATTGTCATAAAATGTATTAGTTAAAAAAACAACTGGAAATTAATTTGTTTTCAATTATTTAAAACTACGTTTTATAAAGTTTGGTAAATTATAGTCTACATCAATATTGATACTTCATCCGCTTCGGTGGCCGCATGGTCCAACACGCTACTCTCATGTTGAACTATACTGCCAAATATGGAGAGCTCGTGGTTCAAACCCATTTGGTGTACCGAGGGTGGCTTCCCCTTTATGGTTTTACATTCTCCCTCCACTTAAATGCGAGTGCATTTCATATAAATTAATCCTTCCTAGTCCCTAACCCATTAGTGTAATTAGTGTATAGGCTTATAGCCCGAACAGGTAGTAAGACGTGGTTCTAAAAATATATATATTTTTCCTTACAGTATGCTATTTCTAGTAGAAACATCTAAGTTTTAATAAGGGAAGGGTGACCTGGTGGTCTAGGGGTAAGATGTCAGACTTCTGTACTGGTAGTCTGGGGTTCAATCCTCGGTCCCGGCACAGATTTATCTGATTGCCAAACCCTTTCTTCACCTCTGACAAGTTGTGTATTAAACCCAACTTGTGAATGTGGGGAATGCCAGCCCTCCACCGTGGTTCGGATTCCACGTTAAACTGTAGGTCCTCCATTTCATCTCACAACCACCCTACCACTACACATTAGCGTAAGTGCGTATAGCCCGAACGGTTAGTAAGATGCGGTGCTAATAATGATGATAATAATAAGTGGAGCATAGTACTTTAAATCTTCTTATTAATCAATGTAATGGAATAAAGATTTTTCAAAAAGTTGTATTTTCTAAAGCTGTACGATACGGGCAACAAACAAGAGATATGTAGTCAACAATCGTTTTCATGTCATAAAGTGTGTTAGAAATTAGATGAAATTAATTATTTTTAATAATGTTGGGTTTCTATAAACTTCCTTTGGTAAAAATCACTTTTATTTATAATGTTTTAGACATACCCTCAAGGATTTTCAATGCGTTTGATAAATTTTATAAAGTGAACTCATTATTACCTTTTAGAGGAAAAGTATTACTAGGCTTTCCGCATTTAATATTTTCCGAGTTGACATGAAATAGAGCAAAAATAATAGTGTAAACATTATTTTCAAAGAAATTACTCTGTCTCTATATATTTATTTTGTGAAATTGGCTTGTAATTAATTTGTTTTCAAAATTATGGCTCACTTCCAAGGACCTAATTTCCCAAAATCAGATTTAAATGTTGAGCTATTCTTTGTACTAGTAAACAGATCTTGCATTTTCAAGATAAAACTTTTGATATAATTTATTGGGTGGGTATATTTTAACTCAATATTAATACCGGTTTCAGTGGCTGCATGGTCTAAGTCGCTACTCTTGTAATAGACCAGACTGCTCATGACGGGATGATCATAATTAGATTTGTCGGTTGTTCTGAGGGTGATTTTCTCTAAGGGATTTACCATTATCTCTTCACGTAAATGCGGATACAATTCCTATAAAGTCAACCTTCCTCATCCTTAACCCATTAGCGTAATTACTACATACGTGTATAATCCGAATGGGAAATAAGACGCGGTGCTAAAATGAACGTTTATGTGTGAGATAAAACAGGTGGGGGAGAGTAAATCTGCTATAATACACGTATCAATAAATATTGTTCGTCGTATTCAGAGTAAAAACAACCTGATCCATCTTCTTGCGTGACGATATCCTAGGATTTTTATTAAAGCCCATCGTAAAGGCCCGTTGACACGGTCTTAGTGGACTAATGCAAGTTTACTGGTGTTAACTTACTAACATGTTAGTTGTGTTGACACACATTTTTCACTTGTATTAGTATCGCTTCTAAGAACATGGCTGAAAATTAAGTTGTGCTAACTGATCTCTCTAATAGTGCAAATTTGTTTTATCACTGCGTCTCATTTCTCGTTTGGGTTATTTATACACTACACATACACTAATTACGTTTATGTGTTAGGAACTAGGAAGGGTGAATTTAGAATAAGAATGGGCAGTCAAATAAATTAACAATTTTTCATTAAACGCAATTTATCATAATTAGTTGGCCTATTAAAAAAATGTTTTATATAGACAACATAAAGAAGTTAGTGATTAGTATGTCTTCTATTTCTTAATTCTTTAATAAATTAAAATATATTCCAGTTGTTGCCAAATAATTATTATATTATTTTGCTTGATTGGTTAACTCACTTAGTATACAGTCATGGTAAATAAAATTAAACTCAAATAAGGTCAATAAATCCCAATACAATCAAACTCGGTTGGGCATTTTTTTTAATAGGCTTAACCCAGGTCTTTTCAAACTTGTTTTAAATGTTGGTATACTGATAACAAAATATCCCGTTAAATGCTGGCTAGGCCTAAAATATTCATTAAGAATAATAATAAATTAATTTGTAGATTGGTTTGGCTATTAACTATCTGGTTTGCTATGAGATAATATTATTAAATTGTGTATCTACTCAAGTTGTCAAAGCATTACTACAAAGTATTTGAAGTGTATAGGCTTAACATTATTTATCAAAACTTATACAGATTGTTTAAAGTGTCAAATACGGAGATTGCAAAGCGTGTCGGTGATTTCGCGTGAAGGCCGCCGGTCACAAGGCGCATTTGTAATTATGTAACATTTTATTTTGGACACTTCTTGAGAACATGTATGCCTGATATAACTTTACAATATCCTCTTGTGCAATATCCCTCGTATTCTTATCTTTATAAATACAGTGCTTAAAATTCCATAAAAACAAATTATTTTCATAACATTCCACAAATAAGTGTCCCCCGCACAACCAATTTTTTTAGTTGTCACCATTTTGAATTGTCTACTCGCATTATTAAAGTTGGAAGGTGACCAACTTTTTCACTTGCAAGTGGACTTGTTTGTTAGTAGCTTGCTTGTCTGTGTAGACGGTGCAAGCTGTGCGCGCGCAGCCAAATTAATGTACTTGTAACTAATACCGTGTCAACGGGCCTTCTCAGACGTTTTGTGATCTTCATGCACATCTACATCTGCACCATTGAAGTGAGAAATTGCAGTGCAGACGTTCAGCCCTAACGTAATATCTAATTCTACGATGTTTTATCCCAAAAGATAATTCTCACCAAAATAAAGACAAAAGATTCCAATATGGCTTTTTTTCCTTCACAAACCTATAGTTTGAATTTTATTAACATCAAAAATGTGTGAAATTGTGAATTTAGCTCATTTTTAACGACTTTTTAAACGTATTTGCAAAGGCATTAAGTTAGGTTTTATGAAAAAGGGCTCTATATTTAGCCTTTCTCTAACAAGCAGAGTATAATATTTATAATATATAATATTTAGCACCGCGTCTTACTACCCGTTCGGGTTATACGCTTTAAGTACTAATTACTCTAATGGATTAGGAATTGGGAAGGTTGAATTAGAGGAAGTGAACCCGCATTTGTGTGGAGGGAGAGTGGAAAACCATTTAGGAAAAACCACCCCCAGTTCACCCGACCGAGATTCGAACCTCGATCTCCCCGTCCTCAGCAGTCGAGCTCAACACGACAAGCGGGTTAGCCAACTACGCCACTGAGGCGGGTAACAATCAAAGTAATGTGTTGATATGGCCACAAAGAAATTTTAAAATATTTTAAAAACTAGCAGCGACTTTTCCTCTTTACCTTGATATAGGAAGTTTTGTAGTTTTCTTTCCCTATTTCTTACTATTATTATTATTAGCACCGTGTCTTACTACCCGTTCGGGTTGTACGCACTTACGCTACTGTGTAATGGTAGGGTTATTGTGAGATGAAATGAAGGACCTACAGTTTAACGTGGAATCCGAACCACGGTGGAGGCCTGGCATTCCCCACATTCACAATACATCTTGTCAGAGGTGAAGTAAGGGTTTGGTAATCAGATAAATCTATGCCGGGGCCGAGGATTGAACCCCAGCCGCCAGCATAGAAGTCTGACACCTTACCCCTAGACTGCCAGGTCACCCTTTTTCTTATTGACATGGCAAAGGGTGGATGTTGGTGAAAGGCGAAAGGGATTTTAAGCATAGACAGAATATAGAAGTAGGTTAATAAAATGACACGAACTCTTGTATTTTAAGGAAGTGTGACCCTAAAGCGATTGATATTCTCTCTCGCTGGCTGAAGCGAGCGCCTTAAGACCTCAATAACTTTTTCTTTATGTAAATGATGAATGACTTCCATTTATTTACCATAGAATAAATTATAAATAAATCCTTCTCTTCCCTTAATTGCTTATTGCATGAATTAGTAAGACTCATTTATTAGGATACATAAGACATAAATACTCGCATCTACAATTATTTTAAATTATGGGCAGTCAGATATAATTATCACTTTTTGTCGTGTATTGGCCAAAATTGAATGATGGATATTTATGACTGCCAATATACTCGTAATAAAGCAAGTTTTACCATCGAAATTGTTTTATATTCGATAGAATATATCATTATTAGTCTAGGTTTAGTAAACAAATTTAAGTGCTCAAATATGTATAGAGTTCAGAATTCACTACTGAGTAAGAATTTAAAATGTCTGTTTTTTGTTTTTTTACTCCCCACATCGGTGGCCACATGGACTAAATGTAATATAGTCTGGCTTGCTGAAAGAAATAGGTTGGAGCTCGAATTCATGGCTAGCTGTATTGAGTGTAGGTTTTCCTTAATGGTGTATCTTGCTCTCTCCCCGTAAATTCTAGTACATTTACTTTAAATTATATCTTTGTAATGCCTAGCCAACCTTTGGGGATAAATTTCCATAGCCCGGGCAGGCTAGTAAAAATTATATTTTATTCTTATAAAATGTATTCTTAACTGGCTTGATAGGGCCTATTTACCTTTAAAGGATACAGGGGAGGAATTGGGGAAAGTCTAATCTAAGTTCAAATTGAGTTAGTGTTTCTATCTGATAGACAATTATGAGACCTTTATATTTCACCTGAGATTATGATTAAAAGAGGTATCTGTCATATATATATAAGTATTTGCTAAGGTCCTTATGGAGTTTAATATAAAAGTCGTCCTCAAAATTGTGTATAATGTGACTTACCCCTATTTAACCTGTGCCCGTCTTTTGTAAAGTCATAGAAAAGTAGCACCGTATTATTGTGTGCCCCAGTGTTTTATTTATTTATTTAAGTAAAGTTTGAATATATTTTTTAACTTCTTTAGTCCCTTTATCAACCAGACCAAGTCCAAGTTTTGTCATTGAGGGATGTTCGCGCATAGCAGCTTACTACTAAATTGAGCCGTCCACACCCCACTACGTGCTGAGTATAGTCTTGAGAGGCGTGTATTGAGTTGGGATGGAAGGGAAGGAAATGCCAGTTAAGGTAAATATTTTCGTAGTCTTTTTTTTAAGACATTTTTGAGAAAATAAATAAAATCTGGTTTCAGTAAATAAGTAGTTTACTTTTCTACACATATTAATCTTATCAGTTCTCTAATATTTGGCATGGGCATTGCTAAACTTTTTCAGGATGTTTTAAATAGATATAGAAAGGTGGTGGTTGGGGGGTATTGAGCCCCCTCCACTGGATGGAAATATCCCCATCCCCTGGATGGGAGGATCCTAATATACGTATAAATAAATTAACCAGGTATGGTGTTTTTATCTTTATATTAATTTGATCTACCTATAGCCCAGGGTTTTAAAAAAAAAAACTTTTAGAAGTCACGTAATATTTTTTATTATAAGAACAATTTATGGAACACCCGTGTCCAGATGACATTTTTCAATTTAAAGAATATAATATTCTATTGGTTTAGAATTCAACGCACGTAGTCTTCATTTGTTAGAATATTAGTAGCCAACATCACCTAGAACTGTGGTCATGCTGTCACTGAATGTTGTCACTAGCCAGATACTAATTTACTATTACTATTTCATTATTCTCCAAAAAGATGCATTCTTTAAAATCTCCTATTTTAACACCATATCTGTCCATCAACAGTTCAAACTAGGAGGTTGGGACAAAAACGTAATACCCTCATTGACTTAGATAGGATATACTCATTATTTAAACGTCTATAAAATCTTCAATTCTTACTTTAAAAAATAAATAGTATATTAGTTGATATTAGCTACACTCAAGGTCTTGATTGACTATTTTTAAAACTATTTTAGTTCAAGAATTAAGCTTCCAGAAATCACTGATAACACACTTATTTTTTTACAAAAAAGGGTTCTAATGTTTTTCTCTCAACCACATCAAGTAACTTTTTTTTCTTTTCTTTTTAGATCCAAATGGTATCAAGAGAACAAAGGGTGTTGCTTGGAATTAATCTAGTTAATGAGTCTGAAAAAATGTGTCAAATGACTTGCTAGGGCCAGTTTCATAGTCAAATTTAGTACGCCTCAAGTGCGGCGCTACACTAAGTTCATGACGACACCTACCTAACCCAGAATGGAATGGGCCAGTTTCCTATGCGAGAACGGCCCATTCCATTCGAGTTTAGGTAGGTGTCGTCATGTACTTAGTGTAGCGCCGCACTTGAAGCGTACTAAATTTGACTATGAAACTGGCCCTTAGTCTCTGTAATATTGTACTTAAGAAATACAAAACCTTCCACCCCGTTGAACTGCAACGCTGTACAAGATAAAATTGTGAAAACTGTCACCAACAGCTCTGAATGTTTGCTATATTAAAGATGTTAACTTATTCAAGCTTAACTTAAAATTGAAGTAAAGTTTCAGTTAAAAGCATTAAATTTTCCTTGGCCTAACTAAAGGGTTAGGATTTACTTGACCATTTTCTGCAGTACAGTGGTAGCGGGGAAATTGAATTGTACCTATAAAAAAAATTGGGATCATTTGGAGTGTAAGGTAGGTACAAATTGCGTCCAGCTACATGACCCAAATGACCTGGCGGTCTAGGGGTAAGGTGTCAGACTTCTGTGCTGGCGGCTGGGGTTCAATCCCAGGTCCCGGCACAGATTTATCTGATATACTAAACCATTCCTTCACCTCTGACAAGACATCTTGTGAATGTGGGGAATGCCAGGCATCCGCCGTGGTTCGGATTCCACGTTAAACTGTAGGTCCTCCATTTCATCTCACAATCATCCTACCATTACAAATTAAGTGCGTATAACCCGAACGGGTAGTAAGACGCAGTGCTAATAATAATAATACATGACCCAAAGGAGGAGTACTGAGCTATGTCCAGCCTCTTGACCCGTAGAAGGAATACTGAGCTATGTCCAGTCTCTTGACCCGAAGAAGGAGTACTGAGCTGTGTCCAGCCTCTTGGCCCGAAGAAGGAGTACTGAGATGTGTCCAGCCTCTTGACCCAAAGAAGGAGTACCGAGCTATATCCTGCTTCTTGACCCGAAGAAGGAGTACTGAGCTGTGTCCAGCCACCTGACCCGAGGAAGGAGTACTGAGCTGTGTCCAGCCTCCTGACCCGAGGAAGGAGTACTGAGCTGTGTCCAGCCACCTGACCCGAAGAAGGAGTACTGAGCTGTGTCCAGCCTCTTGACCCGAGGAAGGAGTACTGAGCTGTGTCCAGCCACCTGACCCGAAGAAGGAGTACTGAGTTGCGTCCAGCCACCTAACCCAAAGGAGGAGTACTGAGCTGTGTCCAGCCACCTAACCCAAAGGAGGAGTACTGAGCTGTGTCCAGCCGGTCTCGCCGTCTAACTCTATTGCTAGAACGATAAGGTTAGGTAATTGTTTGCTCACTGACAGCATGAACACCAGTCTTGGTGAGAAAGGTAAAGTAATGAAAATAGTGAATGGATTAAAATTTACTGAACATAAAAGTTTGAGCTAATGGTGTCTTATGGTGGGTATGCACAAAGAAATCGTGCAAAGCTTTTTTTTATTTGTGCCTATTTGAAACTTGAAGAGAACCAATAACGAAAACCATGAAGTAGAATCAGCTCAAGACTTCGATATATCCAAATATTTGCTTGAGCTTACAAACCTCCTAAAAAATAAAATATTAAATAATTATGTTTTATGTTGTAATAACATTTGAGTGTAGAATTAACTGAATTATATTTATATGCATAATTTTTAAAACACGTTTATTTATACTTCCAATATTATTTCTATTAACTAGACTCCATTCTTTTGGACGCAAATCAGGTGGTAGTAGAATTGTATCAGTACCCTCTTCGGGACGCAAGTTGCTCAAGGGGTGGGACTCGGAACGCAACTCGATACAGCCCAGTGGCAGCTACTATATAGGTCATGTTATATGTAAGACAAGATTTCAACAATCTAGTAATTAGAACTTTGAAAGTTTTTTTTTAAATTGTCACTCTTAAACTCAATATTATAACGTCTTAATTAAAGGGGTAGGGATGAATAATTTTATTTAGAGTATTTGCACCCGCATTATTATGAGGAGAGGGGACAGAAAAATCGGACCAATAAATTCCATTTGGAGAACCACTCTCAGTAAACCGCGTTACCAGCAATTCCAGTATGTGGCAGGACTGTCGCCTTAAACCGTGTGACCACCAGGGAGGGTAGATTTTGTTTTTATTTTATAGCGTGGGGAAAATGTTTTATTTTGATCTTTAAAGTGGTGGTTTAGGTAACTCGAGTTAAGGGCATTATTTTGCAGTTTTTATAGCGAAACCTTTTTTTAAAATAAATAAAGCATTGCTCCAGTAGGAACGTAAAGTTTAATTTTCTTCATATGGTGGTATCAACAATTGTTGCAGTTGTTTCATATCAGCCTTAGATGAGAATTTTTTTAAATTAAGAGAAAAAGTTGTCACTATATTCCGGGACATCCTTGACAGATATTCAAGAAATGTTGAGTATCACTATTTGAAGAAAATTGAGCTCTTTGTTTCTAATGGAGATACATTTTATTTCTAATGGAGATACATTTTATTTCTTTTATCGGTGACCTGGTTGTCTAGGGGTAACGTGTTGGACCTCTGTGCTAGTGTCCGGGGTTCAATCCTCGGTCCCGGCATATATTTATCTGATTGCCAAACCCTTCCTTCACCTCTGACAAGACCGGTATTATTAATCACAACTTATGAAAGTGTGGAATGCCAGGCCTTCACCGTGGATCGGATTCCACTTTAAACTGTAGGTCTTACATTTCATCTCACAATCACCCTACCATTACACATTAGCGAAAGGGCGTATAACCCGAACGGGTAGTAAGACGCGGTGCTAATAGTAATAATAAATTTATTTTGACCAAAAATATGTTGATATCAAAACCCCTAAGGTTGCCCCTTACTCGCGTTTCCTACACGCCCAACTTAAAACTACTAAATTGCCGCTTGTTTCGTTTGCCCCTTGAACCGTACCTGTTTAGAAATATTAATCAAAACAAACTGTACAAATAAAACATTCTTCTCCTTCTTTTTTAATCCGTTGCTTACAGTATAGTACTTTTGTATTTGTAGAGAGATTCAAACACAAGTCATATATTCCTTTTCGCCACAATCCCCAACGTTAATAGAGTTGTTGAGAGAGCGTTACCAACCTCACAAACACAAAGGCAAGCAGCCGAGCACGGTCTTCTCGAGTTGGCCGCGGTATGCGAACCCTAAGCACTCGAGTCGACGCGCTTCGGTAACTCCGGTAATGATGTATGGTATGATAGGAGGACGCGAAGATTCCGAGGGGAAAAGTAGTCTATCACCGAATTGGGAATTCAAAGAAACCAGAACAGCTCAGAAAATATTAAGGTAGCTTTATTTATTTTTAACACCGCGTCTTACTACCCATTCGGATTATACTCATATGTGTACTAATGGCGCTAATGTGTTATAGATGAGTAGCTTTGAATATAGAGGAGATATAGTAGGAAACTATTTAGGAAAAACTACTTTTAATACACCCGACTGGGAATCGAGCCTCAATATACTCGACATCAATTAATTCAATTTTTTATTTTAAACCTGTCTGGTTTTATTACAGATGAAAACATTACAGCCTTTGTTTAGATAAAAATATTTATTAAGTGAAATTTTATAAGGCGTTAAATACAAGTGATCATATTATCCGTAGAGAGAGATGGTGAACTCTCAATCGTCTGCAGGTGTTAGTGACAAACTCTCAATGTTCCACAGTGGCAATGGCGATCAATTTACCATTCCTCCTTTGAGAAAGCTTAAATTTCCATACAGTATTTTAAAATTATGTTAAAAAATAATATTTATTATTTACCCTCTAAGAAGTTATTCTAATATATTAATGGCAAAAAATAATCAAGTAAGAACATCTTTGAACTTATCAATGTAATTTGAAAACTAATCAATCATTGAATAAGTGCTCAGTATTGCGTATTTGATTAACTTGCGTATATTCAAATGAGTCTGTAAATTGATCAAACATATCCTCAACTAATTCGTGATTGCTTCATAATATTATACCCTGTGTGTATAATTAGAAAAGTCAAAACTTTTATTTAAAACTTTTTAAGAGGGGTAGGGTAGCGGATAAGAAAAGGAGGACTTTTTAAAGTCGTTTCCAAACTTGATTCCTCTCGTAATGTTTAGGTTGGGATTTTTATTTCTTAACGAGGTCCACAGGACTTACTTTGTTCCATGTTCTTTTCTTTTCGTTCTACTTTTGCCCTAGAAACAAAAAATAGCTGTCTCATTTTAGTTTACGTTTCTCATTTGTGTTCGTTACTTTCCATTCACTTTATTCTCTCTTTATGTTATTTTATCACACACTTAGCTTTTATGTTTTGCCTCGTTTAATTACATCTACAAAACTTTTATTTCTCTATTCTTTTGTCTTTTACCTTGAATTTTTTTAAATTTAATTTTTCATATTCCAACTTGTTTTACTTTAAACCCTTTTATACATATTTGTTCTTGCCCGCGTGTGAAAAATAGACATGTTAAAATGGGTTGGTAAATGATGGGGAAAAAATATATATTTAAAAGATGCGAGAGAAATAAATTTTAAATTAAAATGAAATAATGTCAGGCGTAATTTAATCTAAAGGGATTCAAAATTTCTATCAACTTTTTGAAAAGTAGTGCTCAACTTAAGGAAAAATAATCCGAACGCTATTCACACGTTGATTTTTCCATTCAACCATTTATTTCTGCCGGATAAGTTAAATAGATTCGTAAAATGTTTATTACTTTGTATGGTTGTTGTATTTTTTTTTTTGTTTAAAGTGTAAAATAATCTCATCAAATAGCGTGTGCGTTTTTTCTATGTGATTTATTGTGAATCTTTCCTTTGTAAGCAGAGCAATACAGTAGTTAAATACCATCGTTTAGAGCTACACATTTTTAATGTGTACGTATTTTATGATAGTGTTATGACATTAATTGGGATAGTTCAAGATTTACGCGAGTAAAGTATGCATTGTCCACCAGTTTTTCGTAAAATACGTGATCTTATGGAGTAAAACATATTTCTGACTTCCTGCTAATGCCTGAATAACTTTTTATTTAACATAGGACAGTGTGAATGAACAACCCAAGATATATATCAAATATTCTCACGACAAGAATAACATTTTAAAGCTCAAAAATTTTGTTAATAAGACTTTAATGTGTGTATAGTTTATAAATAATGGATCATTTCATGCTGGGATTAAACAATTAAGCTATTCTGTTATATTTCTGATGTATGAAACTGCTACCCATATTAATAAAATGAAGAGTTTGTGAATTTTTCATGAGCATTGCGTGATATATACCGCACGCAAAGAGCATAAATATACAAATTAGTAGCCCCTGTGCACAAATATGAGCACCTAAGCTGGTATTTTAAATTTTTTATTAGATTCTTTAAATTAATTAAAAACTGGGACAGAAGATATAAATGAAGAATTTTTTTCTGTCTGTTTGAAGCAAAGAAAATTGTTGCCTAGAGTAACCACGCTATGCATAAAGCCACTTGTCTGTTTATGTGTCCAGAGTTTTTCTTAAACTTCGCGATAAAGTACAAAGCTGAAACTTCACACACGGATTTCTTAATAAAGATATTTTTTTCATTCTCTGTGCATGTACTAGCCACCGTATTCTACGAGATTTTAGTATAATAACAATGTATTCTGATTAGTACAAGGCGTATGACTCATCATTAAGTAACCTTCTCCACTCCCACCTATCTTAATCACTTTTTAGACCTACTATCATACTAAGCACCCTTTTCTAGAGCATCCTAAATTTGTTTTCGTCATGTAAGGTGAGAGACCACGTAAAGTTATTGTTCTGTATATTCTTAGTTTTACATCTCTTGAAAGCAGGCGAGATGTCAACAACTTACTGACAGAGTAATATCATGTATTTCCTGACTATATTATTGTTCCTAATTTCCAATCTAATATCTTTATTGCTAGTTAGAATTGTAAAATGGTTCCTAAATATTTAAACACATTAGCCTTATCAAATGAAATGTTGTTCGCAGTACACTTCTCTAAATTATCGTCCGCAATCTGCGCTATTTGTATGATCTTTTCAGTGTTCCCTTCTAAATCTACTTACTTAATAGCCTCTTATACAGGGTGCGGCAAAAAGTGCTAACACATTTAATAGCCCTATATATTTACTATTTTAACTACTAATGTCTTCAAATTAAACTTAAAATAACAACAAAATATTTATAATTTTCTAAATGTCTCTGAATTGTTCTTTAAAAAAATTCCTTAAGATGGCCACCGTTATACATAATACATTGTCAATCTATATTAATTATACGCTCTAAAAACACTAAACACACCCTTAAATTTATATCTTGAATAAACTTTGAAGTATTAAATATGTTTTAGTTCTGCTCAAGTTGAAAAAAACTTCGTAGCTTACTTAATTATGTACGTAAAGATTTTTTTAAATGGCACTAGATGCACACAATTTATTTTCAAAAATAAACAAAAATCCATTCTAATGCGTTTTTTTTAAACTACAACGTCTTAAAAAAATTGTAATAACTTTAGATCCCTCAAAACCGTAGCTACACTGAAATAATCACTACCTGGGTCAACTCTTTTCTTTTTTTAAAACTTTCCTTTTATTTAGGGGTTGAAACTTTTTCCTATTTTCCTACCCCATCAGATACGCATACGAGTAATTTGTCGCGTGGATGTGACAAATAGTGGGAATCAGAACCCTTTAGTACGACGACGAACTCTATGCGGGTCGAAGAAGGGGGGGGGGGGGGGG
>CABFVX010000413.1:93020-109178 GCA_902151425.1 Timema shepardi
GCGCTTGTTTAGGTGACAGAGGGGGGGGGGGGGGGGAGATTGGGATGGGATATGTTTGTTTGCACGCTCGTATAGTTGGCTCATGGTATAGGCGATCTAGTAAATATTGTCAGATTGTACAAACAAATAAATACCTATTCATGTGGTTTGATTTATTGAGCGAGTGAAGCGAGTTCTTTGTTTTAACTCCACTTGTTTGCATTTGTCATTCTGCGGTAAATATGTCTCACGATAACTTTTGAACGCATTAGCCGATTTAATTCAAATTTGGCACAGTTGTTTTTGTGCCGTTATACGTATTAAGTTCGTTGGGGAAGAAAATAGAACCAATGGTTAGGGATAAATCAACCTTTATATGTAAAAAAAATACATGGATTCTAGAATTAATTGTTCCATTTATTTACCTTTTAGAGTATTTCCTGACATTTTATAAGGCCGAAAATTGGTCTAATGGTGCAAACTACTGCAATAACATTAAACAAAAATTATCGTACGTATTTACTCTTTTGGAGGGAGGTGGGGTGACGCAGATAGCTGGATGCCCCGCAAACAAAGTTTTCCAGCCCCCCCGTCTGCTAAGGGCGTCCCTGATTTTGATAACGTTTCCACTATATTTACTAATATTGAATTAACTTGTAAATAAAGAGCAACCCTTTTCACATCAACCATTGTATTGTTTTCATTATCCGTGGAGTTTTAAACGAGCCCAACCACTTCATTATTTTTTTCTTTGTGTTGAAAAGAGGGAAAGAAAGGGGTGCGAGCGTTATCTCGTTATTCAGTAACCCACCTTTACCCACACATCCTGCCACATCCTCAATTTCAACTTCCCCTCAATTTCACCGCCCCCTCCCACACTCACAAACCGCCCTGACTACCGAGCATTGCGCAGTTGGATTATCTTTATGGGATGGATGGTAATGCTAAATCAACACTACCGAAAACCATCGCAACTCAAATGTTTATTGTTCCTATGGATGGATGAGTTCCCTACGATGGAAGGTATTTTTTTTTATGCGTGAAAAGTTTTGTGGACAGGAAAAACTCCCGGTGTAGGAACGTTAAGAGAAAACCGAGAAAATGTTCTGAAGAAGCCTTTTTTTTTACCCCAGGAAAATCCTCTTGAAGATAAAGAAGTATTTTGTCTAGAAGTTAGAGCCATAGAAATTTGAATAAACCTTGTTATATTCTATCTGCGAACACAAGAATAATATAGTAGTGTCTTAAAATTGGTGACTTTCAAAATTTGTTAATTCAGACCTACAATGTTATTTGAAGATCCAAGTGAAACAACGTTATAAGTCACAAAATACATATTCATCACGTCATCTCTTATTTAATATTATCATATTTTAAGTCAACATTTTTATTCCCTTTTGACCCCTTGGGAAGAGACTATTGAGACCTTGAAAACATCGAACCTAAGAATTTAATAAATGTCGACGTTTCATGACACCCTGAAACTTAAAAAAGGTGTTTTTGCGACTCGTTTGTGTGTGTATGTATCTATCTTGACCTAGAGACGAAACCATTTTACTGATCAGGCTAAAACTTGGTATTGAGGGTTGTCTTAAGGTTCCTCTGAGGAGTTTTTGGAATTAAATATTTAACCTTAAAATTAGTGGTAGCTTACTCAAAGGCAAACAAAAGGAAAAATCAATTTTCTTCAAATACGCTCTTAACGATTTTTATTATATTTTGTACCATGCATGTATTGTTTAACATAACAATCAAAATGTAAATTTTCATTTTCCCAGGAAAATAACTTTAATGATAACTTTACATTAGCAGAACATTCCAATTATGATCAATCCTCCACTACTATCTGAGATACGAAACAACTTATTATTGTAAAGTTCCAGTACTCTTCAAAATGGAATACTTGGAATATATGTTTATAAAACCAATAGTTTCTGAGCTATAAGCAAATATATATATATAAACTCGTTTTGCTCGTGGGTTTCGCCAGTGTGTTTTCTTCGGAAGTGGATGTAAACTAATGTAATTCCAGAGCCGTTTTTGATAGGTTTTACCGTTTAGCCACAAGAAACCTCCAAAGAAAGGTCCGCACCGACTTTAAAGTTGCTCTGCCATTTTGATTGGGGGGGGGGGGGGGGGTTAAAAATTGAAAATTTTAACTTTTTAGAATTTTCCCGTCAGTTAAAGGCTAAAATCTTAAAGTTTCTAGCTCATCTGTAAGTGGGTAAACATTAATGTCAGTGAGTGAGTCAGCCATGTGGCTTTATAGTAGTCTAATATATATGTTTGATGAAGCTCTTTCACAATTGAAGTGTATTGTTATGCTCTTTGGTTGACAAATATGTACCTCTTTTCTCAATGTGTTTTTAAGAGTGTGTATTATTTCATGTACCGCCCTTTGTTTGAGTGTTTCTGCAACAGTGTATATTATTTAGTTTAAAAATCTTTCAAGTATTTAGTAACTGTTTTTTATTAAGGTAAAATAGACAGAACGTGTGTGCGGTGCCCCGTACAATTTATTTAAATAATAATATGTAAAGTTTTTTTGTGTCCAGAATATATTCTAATAATATATCAATCTCAATCACGACCACACCACTTTACCGATTGTTCTGAAACTTCACCTAGTTCTTGGACGTCCAATTAATATTTTGTCTTGATTTTTTTTATTAAAATCTAATTAAATTGATGGTCTATCAAATATTCTGTTTTAAGCCACGTGATCAATCGTTGTATTCTGCTATTGAATGTAAAATTCCTCTTTTTTTTCAGTCTTGATCGTTACGATAACTCGCTGAACTCACCTCCTGATTCCTACCAGCTCGTTACGGTAGTTCACCGAGCTCACATCCTGATTCATACACGCTCGTCACGGTAACTCGCTGAGCTCACCTCCTAATTCCTACCCACTCGTCACGGTAACTCTCTGAGCTCACCTCCTGATTCCTACCCACTCGTCACGATAACTCGCTAAGATAACCTCCTGATTCCTGCCCACTCGTCACGGTAGCTCGCTGAGCTCACCTCCTGATTCCTACCCGCTCGTCACGGTAACTCGCTGAGCTCACCTCCTGTTTCCTACCCACTTGTCACGGTAACTCGCTGAGCTCACCTCCTGTTTCCTACCCACTCGTCACGGTAGCTCGCTAAGCTAACCTCCTGTTTCCTACTAGCTCGTTACGGTAACTCGCTGAGCTCACCTCCTGTTTCCTACCCACTCGTCACGGTAACTCGCTGAGCTCACCTCCTGATTCCTACCCGCTCGTCACGGTAACTTGCTGAGCTCACCTCCTGATTCCTACCCACTCGTCACGGTAACTCACTGAGCTCACCTCCTGATTCCTACCCACTCGTCACGGTAGCTCGCTAAGCTCACCTGATTCCTACCAGCTCGTCACGGTAACTCGCTGAGCTCACCTCCTGATTCCTACCCACTCGTCACGTTAGCTCGCTAAGCTCACCTCCTGATTCCTACCAGCTCGTCACGGTAACTTGCTAAGCTCACCTCCTGTTTCCTACCCGCTCACCACGGTAACTTGCCAAGCTCATCGCCACACCCTCCCTAGCCATCTCTGCTTTCTCCCACTCACCTAACCTACCACGTAACGGCTCACAGCCTTACTAAACCACGCTCTACTCATTGGATAAAACATGCCCATCTGTCATCTAGCAACAATATAAGTGAGTACCTATATACTGATTATCTCATAGCCGGGGCGATGACAGAATATGTGATGAAGTGAACAGTAAGCAATTGTTATTTCAACAACAGTTGTGTTAAAAAGTGGACAGTAATGAAGAAATATCCCCAATCATATATACAACAGTTAAATCTTGGTTTCGGGAAATGTAACTTACAACATTGTTTCACAAACGACTCTTTTTTATATTATTGCATATATTTGAAAAGTAGTAATTAAGTAAGAAGACAAGATATTATTCCAAATTTCCTGGTTTGGCACGTACACTTCCGTAAAGTGGGCTCATGGAAATTTAAGATAGCAAATTATTTTAAACATATTTTCAATTGTTCAAGTTCCGTCACCATTCCTCGGCAAGCATTCTTAAAGTGAGCTAAAGGAACGAGTTCTTATCATTTTTACAAGGCTACAAATCTCCTTCTTAACAAAGTTTAATTCATTATTATTATTATTATTATTATTATTATAGCTTTTAGAAAAGAAAATCACTTACTTGTTTTCAAACCTGAAACGTTAAAAGGATTCACACAAAAACTATAAGATATCCACAGTAGTTTTTGCAATTATATCATCAAGAAATTAATATACAGCATAAATAAAAGTGTACAGATATAATAATCTTTTAATAAAATAATTTATTTCTTAAATGTTTCAATTTACCTTCACACACATACATACACACACATGTATATATATTTTATGCATATATTTTGTGTGTGTGTGTGTGTGTGTCCTAGAATTATTAGGTTCTTTTAAATACCTCTTAGTATTTGACCAAGGCATCCTTTAGAATTTAGACCACAATAGTTTCCAAGTCAAATCTAAGAATTCAAATTTTTAAAATTTAAAATGTTAGTGATTTTATCATAAATCAAGTTTAAATTAGTAACGTCAATATTATTGTAGGGATACATCGTTTTCGGCAAAAATAAGTTACTCGAAAAGTAGCACCTAGCAAAATATTTAAATAAGTTACTTAGATTATAAAACATTAAATTTGAAGAGTATTTAAAAAATAATTATCGAGCTGACCATTTTGGACTATTAAGGGTATGTATCACCTTAAGAAATGAGCGCGGCTGGTTTCTAAGGCGAATTTTCTGTTAGAATGTAAGATTGAAATTTCCTTTTAACTCGGCATTTTATTATATTTTGTTATCTATATTCATAAAATGAAAATTTTGTTTGTCTGTCTGTCATAAGCTTTTCAGTATTTATTTCCTTATATCTTATTATTTTAATATTGATTTCATGTTTTTTAACTATCCATTTCTTTTATTGATTCGTTATTATTTAGAATAAATATCACATATTTCTGTCTTCCGCTCTTTTATGTTAATTTATTTTTGTAAAGGTGGTATATCTGGCTCTAGTATGTTTTTATGCGCGTTTTTCCTTGGTCCTCAAAGTGTTTCTATAAAAGGTAGACAAGTGCGTATTACAGCTTTCTTCTCTACCACTCACTATCACTCATTTTAATAAAACATCTTTCTCTTAATCATATTATTATGTGAATGTGAAGTGAACCGCAAATAAATACTGGGATTCTTCAAGCTCATCATCGCAACACCCAGATACTACTGGGAAAACAACGCTTCCAAGTGATTCCCTCCCCCACGTAGGACCGCAACACGTGCCTGCTTTCATTTTGCACATAATCTATAATTAGCACATTATGGCTCAACTCCCAATCATGAAATTCGCACGATATACATCGCACGCAAAGGTCTAACAAATTAGTAGCCCATGTGCACAAACATGTGCACCTAGAAGCTGAAATTTTAAATTTTAAGTTAGATTTTTTTAATATTTCAGAACATCTTACTACCCATTCGGATTATACGCCTATGTCATAATTACACTAATACTTTAGGGATTATGAAGGTTTAATTGAGAGGAAGTGCACCCACATTTGCGTGTAAGGAAAGTGGAAAATAATTTAGGAAGAAGCCCCCGATCTCCCCGTTTTCGGCAGTCTAGTCCTAGGCCCGGTGCCTATGAGCGACGTGCGTCATCTTTGCAGTCGCGTCCTGTCACCGCTAAAAGCAGTGCACACTAGCGACTTGCTTCTCGTGACGCTAAGGGGACGCCACGTCACAGCACCCGGAGCAGTCCACACTAGCGACTTTCTTCTCACGAAGTTAAGTTGACGCCACGTCACAGCACCCGGAGCAGTCCACGCTAGCGACTTGCTTCTCATGACGTTAAGTTGACACCACGTCACAGCACCCGGAGCAGTCCACACTAGCGACTTGCTTTTCACGACGTTAAGTTGACACCACGTCACAGCACCCAGAGCAGTCCACACTAGCGACTTGCTTCTCGTTACGTTAAGTTGACGCCACGTCACAGCACCCGGAGCAGTCCACACTAGCGACTTGCTTCTCGTGACGTTAAGTTGACGCCACGTCACAGCACCCGGAGCAGTCCACACTAGCGACTTGCTTCTCGTGACGACTAAGTTGACGCTAAGTTATGGCTTCCATTTCAACAGTATTTGGATATAGCGTCTTGCATTTCTCCGTCCATGCTGCTTGTTTTTGTTTTTTAATTTCTGTCGTGGTATTCTTAAAGGGACGACTTCCAAATGACAGGTCTATCTCGCACCACATTGATATAAAGTGATGTATCTATTTCGTCCTCCATCCTGACTGTACATTGATTACCGCCACAATGACGCGCGCAGTTCGTGTGCACACTGACTGACAGAACTATGA
The DNA here is from genome assembly GCA_902151425.1 of Timema shepardi. NCBI lineage: Eukaryota > Metazoa > Arthropoda > Insecta > Phasmatodea > Timematidae > Timema > Timema shepardi. The sequence continues at coordinate 99,418 of CABFVX010000413.1, forward strand.
GCGGATGCGTCACCACCGCGTTTTGCAGAAACCCGCGTCACTAGTTTTGACGCAACAATGACTCCAACTTGACGCCAGACCTCGCGTCCCGTGTGAACTCCATCATTCGAATCAAAGTAATGCTGAGACGCAGCGTCACATGGCGTGACCTCAAAGATGACGCACGTCGCTCATGAGCACCTGGCCTAACATGAGAGTAGCGCTGGTAGCCGAAGTGGGGTTTAAAATTATTAAAAACTAGTTTATAAGAAATATAAAAAAGATTATTTTTTCTATCTGTCTGAAGGAAATAAAAGCGTTACCCAGGGTAGTCACGCAATGAATTGCGGGGGCTTCTACTAGTCTCAAATAAAATAGGGTAAACTAATTTTAACATTTTAGAAAATATTCTAAAAGAATAGTTGAAAGTAAGTAGTGTTTATAATGAAAGCTAAGACTTAGGTAGGATAAACTAGAAAATTATAAAATTAATTTATAAATCAAGCATTTAATAAAGTTGTTTATATATTGAATGAAATTGACCAGCACTAAAATGTACAATTTAAATAAAACTTTAATATAGAAATATAGTGTGTTATCTGAACCATTATGTAAAATTACAATGCGCTTGTGTCCCATTAGTTCTACATAGGTATTTGGAATAAGTAGTTTCAAACAGGCATATACAAAATTTAATCAAATATATCGATTTTTAAGGTACCTGTACACACCTTTCATGTCTGTACACGGATCCTAACCTTTGGTTTTATGCAATGTAATTTTCAATAAATTTAGGTCAATGTTTTAAAAATATTTTTATTGCCTACTTAAGATAGTAAATAAATGCTGACAGTTGCTGTCCACATTGATAACATGTTTCGAAATTATTAGTGTTATTTTTTCACTTCTTGATATTATATATTATCATGAGTGAGTGACAGATGAAGATCACATGAACTGACTGACGTATGGTACGTGAAAGTATATCTAGTAATTTTTCCATCCGTGCAGGTGTCCTATGAAAATCGGACTGTTCAAGTTATTTTCTAGGACTCTCTTAATTCTAAGACGAACACAACATATCGACTAAATACTATTAATTTATCACATAGTGAAATATATTAACAAATCAAATTTCACAGTTATAAGCAAACACACGCCCCCGAAGAACAAACCTAGTTCTAGCATCACCAAAAGCATCGGAAATTCTAGAACTAAGTTGTTTCAAGGCTCACCTGGGATTAAACTAGAATCCCTTAAGCTCGTGACATTCTCCCCAACCACTCAGCCAAGGATGCGGGTAAAATGAGAGTAAGGCGTCATGTTGATGCTGTGATGTTGTATAGGAATGTGTTAGTACCCTCTTACTACCACTGCGGCAGCACTGCAGTCCAGTAAAGCTTGATTCACACGTTCGTGAAAATAAAGAGCAGAACATTGAGATGGTAAAACATCTTGGAAGCGTGATTGAGGCGAAAGGTGGGAGTAGAGAAGATTTAATGAGATGACAGTAGGGAGAGTTGTTCTATAGAAGTGTACTGTGTAACAGTAACATGGACATTGAATGTAAGAGATAGATACTAGGATAGTGGAGGCCATGGGAATGAAGTTTGTGAGGAGCATGCTATCTGTCAGAAAGTGAAACAATATTAAGAATGAAGTAATCAGGGAAAGAGTGGGGTAATGAGGAGTAGGCCTACATAAAAGTAGAGGAAGCAAGACCGAGATGGTATGGGCATGTAATGAGGATGGAAAAAGAGAGGATGCCAGAGAAAATTATGGAAATGGAGTGTGTAGGAAAAATACCGTAAGAGAGACCAAGAAAGATATGGGAGGAGAAGATAACAGAAAGTGTGCAAGTGAGAGGAATGGAAGCTATTAAAGGAAAGTGGTGGAAGGGTAGAGGAAGATGGAGGCATTTTACTAAGCTAACCCGGCCACAGGCTGGAAACAGATTATGATGATAATAATGACCGGGTCTCCCGAGCAGGTGTTGCGCATAGCTGACCAAGCTGAAACTGCTCTAACTCTGGTCGATCGGGTCAAGCGGATGGAGCCCAAAATCTTGTGATTGGCTTAGAGCTCGTCACGTGATCTGAGTTTCTGTTCAACTCTCGTTTGTTCAGTCAACGTGTGAATCAACAGTAAGGGACTGTATATTCACGTGCTGTGTTCATACCTCTCACACACAGAATATTGAATGAGGTTGATCTTAAGGAGCACGCACCGCTTCTTTGGACGAATCACACGGAAATATTTATGTCGACCTTTTTTTGGGGGGGAGGGGTTAAGAGAAGGGGGCTATGTAGGGGAGCAAAGGTAAAGAACATTCCTTAACCTTCTGTATAAGAATCAACTCGAAAGGCCTATTTGTATCAATCTTGGGGCCTATTTGAAATGGCACGACTGAGATGTTCTTACTTTAGTAATACCTGCTGAGCTGATAGTATAACCTCGGGGAAAAGGAGGAGGAGAAGGATAAACCCTTCGCCCTACCCTGATACCTTATCCCTTTAAGACTCCATAGGTGACTTGGAAAGCAGCTATGAAAACATTACATAAATGTATGTATCAACTCGAACGTGTGGATTTTTGTTTTGAATAAAATTATATTAGACTAATTATTTAAGTTAGTAAATTTGTGGAGCTATTAATAATAAAGTGTACAAACATTATTACATTATCAGAAGTATTCATTTAGGAGTTTCAACGCGCAGGTAAAATTAATATTTGAGATATAAATGGAATAGCATTTGAAATCAAAGTTATTTATTTTATTAACTCTATAACGTTAGATTTATTTTTTTAATTATTTGCTCCTTTTCTTACTACCCGTCCAGGATATTTGCAAAGTTCCTAGGGGCACATTCCAAAGAAGAAAAAAGTGTTTAAAAATATTTTAGTTACATAAGTTAATAAGACGTATTAATAAATAAAGAAATAACATATCAATATGTTGTTATCTAATACTTTAGAGTATATATATTATTTTTAATACTGACAAACAATATAATCCCTTTGATAGTTTTGTGACATTCAGGGTCGTTTTGTCGTAGATTCACATTGATATGAAACTAAAAGCTTCCAAAAATATTAGGAGACATGAAAGTAAGAAATTATAATATGTGTGCATACAAGAGTGAGAGCGGAGTATCACCAGTTATTTTTTATTTGTTTTTTTTTTCAACGGAAATTTTGGCACCCTTACTTACTCTACGGTACTATAAACTTAAAAGTTAATTGCCGCACTTACAAAAGTACGCCACATATTCCTGTCTAGTACTAGTTCTATCCAGTCCACCTTATTACACCTAATATCTATCTTGAACTAGTTCTATCCAATCCACCTCAATACACCATATTCATATCCTGAGCTAGTTATATCCAGTCCACTTCATTGCAACCTATCCCTATCTTGAACTAGCTCTATCTACTCCACCTTATTATACCCTATCCCTATCTTGAGCTAGTTCTCGTGTCATTAAAAAAACTAATATATCTGATGCGGCTGTATCCGTACTAAAGATATATTTTTTATGTTAGGTATTTCATGTGCACTGTCTGAACCGACTGATAACATCACTACACGACTTATAAACTAACTTTATTCTAGAACAGACACAACACTCAGCCCCCCCGGCAGTTAATTCATCAGTGTGAAAGGAGAAACCCCCATTTCCAATGTGTGTGTGTTTTTTTGTTTTTTTTTGCCATGTCAAAAATCGAGCCCGGCACCTCTTAGATTAGTAGACAAACACGCTACCAAATTAAATTAGGTGTCGGACTAGATAATAAATGATACTATCATGTCAACCTCCCAAGCTTCGCTACTCATGTACAATTATTAATAAATAGTACAAGTGATTTTTTTTTCACAAATCACATATGGTTAATTCTAAAGAAACTAATTGTGAAACTTATTACGAATATTCCTGAATAAGATTATTGTGAAAGTAGTAAATGATTTTAAAAAAACACTGTATATTTTTATCATTTCAACACTGGTGCTTAATAATATGATGTGATTTTGGAATATAAAAGGGAAGACCGAACTAACGAGAAAGAAAAATATGTTGTGTTGAGTTAATGTTTGAAGTTATTCACCGAGACTTAAGTTAAAACTTTAAAAAATTAAGTAAAAATGGTTTTATTAAACTTATTTATTTTAATTAAAAGTCAGGTCACGTCCCAAACTAAATCACTTGTAATCGTGATAAATGTACATATCCACTGGTCTATGTTAAGAAGAAAAAACTTCACCAATTTCACATACCTCATTTCCAAAGAATGTAAGGGTAGTTCTACTCATTTGACTCCTTTATTAGTAATTCTAACCATGACTGGTTCGAATAAGGCAAGGGTGAATAATTGGGGCCAGGGGCATTGATCTTCTTTCTCCTTCGCTACCATAAATAACTATCCTGTGCCTGAATAATGTAGGCGTGGAATGTGGCATCTTCACTTGACAGATCACCTCAACATTGCTAACACTACCTGCTCTACATATAAATTATTTTTGTCCTTGGGGTGGCTCATACTACTTTCCTTGTAAGAGTATTTTCAGGGAGCTTCTGACATCTATTTGTCGTAGATAGAACGTTTTCAATTAAGTGAAGTTAAACTAGTGCCATCTTTAAATTATAATATAAACTATAATATTATTGTAATTATTTATTTTCGTCGCCATGATGATTTCGATTACAGCGCTTGAATCGTTTAGATAAGTGAAAGCGTTATTATAGTAGTTTTTGACTCAAACTTTAACTATATTGTTATATTAAATTCAATTAAATACTTTATAGATTAGATATTGGCTCTACTGCTAATTCAAGATGGATATCAATATATAATTATTATTTTGTACTTTTATCTATTTATATGGTTATTTCCGGTTTGTTAACCTGAAAAAAATGGCGTATTAATTTTAATGTTTTAGGTTATGATACCTTTTCATTATCAGATAGAAATCTGTTTGAAGTTATAGGAGTTTTCAATGGCTTAAGTAAGTATCAAAAAATCAAATATGTATTTTTTTTCAAACTTTCCTAGTAAACATGTTATTTAACCCAAATAATAATACTAATAAAGCTGAACACTTCTTTGTTTTGATAATTTACACCTAGCTTTAGGCTACTTCACTGTATTACGTATATTATATTTAGCCAAATATCTGTTCATTGCTACCATATTAGGTTAATTAAATTATATTAAACGATTGTAAAATAAACTAGGCACCAACTAAAACCCCAAATAGCCTAGTTGAAGTTCCCACGTCACAAATTCTTACAAATCACACATTTTTAAGCTGGTGATGTATTATTATAATAAATAGAAGCAATTTAATCATGTTCTGAATTATTATGAATTTATTGATTAATATGAAGCCTAACATTTTATAAATCGATACTCTAAGGGTAAGTTAAGTCCTATTAAGTGAAGTGCCCTCTACCCATTCCATGTCTTTAATGCCGGGACCATGATCAACTTAATGTTCATTTGACTTTAATGTATTTTCACCTACTGTAAAGAAACGAATGTGCAATCACGGTAACTTAACATAACTCGAGCAAAACACAAACGTGAATTGAACTGTGGGGTGAGGGGGGGGGGAAGGGGGTGATGTTCACTTAAATAAATCTGAAGCATTTGCGACTGATTAGGTTGCAAGTATTTGCAATGGAATCTTACAGATTGGATATACAAATTAAGCATAAATGCTTAATTTGTATATCCAATCTGTTATAGTACATATCTGGTATAGTTTATCTGCGTCTTACGAACTCTAAAACACCATTGCGTCTATTAAATTTAATAGACGCAATGGTGTTTTAGAGTTCGTAAGACGCAGATAAACTATACCAAATAAGTTGTCTGCATTCCATAAACAAACAAATGAAGTACTAAATAGCCCTGTTGACATGGCTTGCAAAATAATCGACTGGCTAGACCATGTGGTACCCTTTACTTATTAACAGGGGTGAAAACTGGTCAGTAAAAGTGTTTTTTCATACTGGTCAGTAATATATCCGTTTGTCAGTAAAGTCAGTTTTTTTCCTTGGTTTTTTTTCGTGTCTGCAATTTGTGATTTTTGTTGTTGTCGTTACTACATTTTGGGGAAAACATGAATAGGTTACTTCCTGCTAAGATCACAAATTTTTTTCAGTTCAACTCAAGGTAAGACATTCTTTTTCTCATTTTTCCTATCCTAATAATAATTATTATTATACTGACACTGGTATTATGGCCTAATGATGAAAATGTTTCCTGAGCAGTCTGAAAAGGAAAAGCTACTGTTTTTAACTAGCAAGAAAAAAAAACACCTTAGCAGGCTACAAACACCTTTTACTCCAGTCATCTTAGGACAAGCCCATCTTCAGATATCTTCAATGTTTAGCTCCATCACAGCGAGTCAAAGAAGGAACCCACAAGGATATAATTAAAATAGCAGCAGCACTCCAAATGTATATTCCACTGGACATGATTGCGAATGAGTGGAAACTTCTTAGATTCAATGACGAAACTGTCAGTGAAACGTGTACTGGAATCAGTTAGTATTTGAAAAGACAAAACCATTTGGAGATCCTAAATAACCACTTAACACCAATGCCAAGGTGGTAAAAGCAACATTATCACTATTGCATGGTAGTGCGGACATAGAAAGAGGGTTTTCAAAATCTAGACACATTTTGACTGATGAAAGGGCCAGCATGTCAAAAAGAACTTTGAATGTTCACCTGCTGCTCTAAGAAACTTTATATCATGTAGATGTAAACATGGTATATCATGTTAATATCACACAAGAGCTTTTACAAATGCCAAGAGTAGCCCATGTTCATTACAAGAAATTCTGTAGTGAACATTGTACCATTAAAGAAAAGAATAAAAAAGAAAGGGCAGATGAGCTAGAAAGGTTGAGGGAGATAAACAGTGAAAAGGGAAGTATTCAAGAGAATGAAGCAATACTGAAAAAATGGAGACAAGAACAGAATGAGAAGAGGATGATTGCTCAAACGTTGCTTGGTGATGCAAGTATTAAGGAGGCTGCTGAGAAAAAGGACATAATGGGATTCAACACAGTACAGCTCATACTAGAAGGAGTGGAGAAAACAATGGAAGAAGAGCACACAAAAAAAATCAGTGCAGGTAACTGTTGAAAAACGAAAGAGTTCTCTAATAACGTCTTTTTTCAGCAAAAAACAAAGAAAAAGTTGGCCTAAATATTGAGTTAAGTCTTACCTTACATTAATGTTTGGTTTTATTGTTTATTATTTGTATAATTTTTAATATGTTTTGCTGTTTTATTACCATTCTATTATTGTTAAAAGGGATTTTTTCTCGTTTAACTATGTAGTACAGTAATGCGAACTTTATAAAAATATTATTTTTCTCAATAAAAAAGGTATTCGAAGGCATGAGGATGGTGGAGGGCAGAAATAATAAAAAATAGTTTTTAACGAATCCCAGTTAAAACTCTAATAATTGATAGACCATCAGTAATTTGTCAGTATATATGGTAAGTTTTATTTTGTATTTTGGTCAGTAAAGTCAGTAATATTGACCCTTTCACCCCTGCTTAATGTTCACATGATGTGAAAGTTCTCCTTTGAACAACTCTTTAAATTAAGTGAACGTTAAATGCACACTAAGTTAACTGCACCATGATGACTTCCATTTAAAAACATGAGAACCTTTATGTTATTTACATTATATACCTTTACGTTAAGTGTTACATTATGTGAATGTTAAGTTGATAGTTATCTTGGTCTTTATTCCATAACCTGTAAGAGAGCAACATCACAATAACATTGCTCTTTGCACAGTCTCCTGCTCCTGTAAGGTTCATAGTCCTTAACAACACTCTTTAGAAGTTGGATCAACTTACGGTAGAGATGTAGGGGATACAAGAAAAGGTAAGGGTTTTTGCAGTTTTATATAGAAAAAACATTTTTTTGGTCAAAATAAAATATGGCTTCAGTACAAATAAAGTTTAATTTTCTTCCCATGGTGATATCGTCAGTTCTTGAATATTGATCATGAGGATAGCAGCCCATATGACAAACTTTTTATATGAACAGAAAAAATCGTCATTAAACTTCAGGATACCTTTGACAGATATTTAAGGACTTTTGAGGTCATCATGATGTGAAGAAAATAAATTTCTATGTTTCTATTGGAGAACTATTTTATTTATTTTGACCAAAAAAGTATTGATTTAACACTCCAAAAACACTTACCTTTTTTCCCGTCCTCTACATCCTCACCTTGAACTTTCTAAGGATTATTGTTATTGAAGGCCCCAGTGAGCCAAACAGAGGGATAAATAAATTAACATTGTTATGTTAATTGAAATGAAACTCATAGGAAAAGGAAAAAGTTGTTGTTTTCCAAAATTAATTGTAATTTTCATTCATCTACCTTTCACCATTCCAATAGAACTAATATATAAAGGTTATTTTAATAATTATCAATATAAAACAAAAAATAAAAATTTCATAAATCTTGATTGTGTTTGTCGAATTTGCTGAAATTGTATTATTTCAAGAATTTTTATTCAAAATAGTAAACACAATTGACATGATTAAGAAGTGTGTGCAGTTAAACTTATATAAGCCCTAATTGATTATTAAGGAATCTTGTAATAATGATTGATAAAATAATTCCCTCAGTTCCCCACATAGGTAGGTTTACTTGATCAAAAAACCCCAGAACATTACTAAGCTGTTTACAGCTCTTTAAGGAAAATCTCTTTTAATTTTTTTAGGTATTTTACTATATTTGGAAGAAGGTACACGAAATGTGGATATAGACATGTAAAGGGTAACAGACACAATATATATTTTACAATGAAAAGAAGAACACAGTTCACACTTTACATTGCTGCCATTGGACAAAGAGGTGACATTGGATGCATCTTGAAAAAAATTGACCGTGACCGTTGCATTGCACATTTCATACTACCTCCCAATGAGTTCCGATATAATGAATCCTAAGACAAGGGATTGGTCGGTAACAATTTTATTAATACTTTACCAGCTCTTCTTTTTTTTTTCTTTTTTTTTAAAGTAAGCTCTTCTGCAAACCATGACTTTTAGACATTGCCATAGATCTGTAAATAAGCAAAGCCATATTGCCAGTAACCAAATATTTTATTTACCTTGTTTTTAATTGTATAAGCCTAAGTAAGCCTTTTTAATTATTTTAAACATCTTTAAAGAATAAATTATAGACTCCCTTTAGTTTTAATACCAAACAGGGACGAATTTAAAAAAAAAGTTTTTATAAAATGCATCATTAATGTAGCTTTGTTACCTGTACCTGATGTTAAAGTTTCAACTTTTCACATTTTTTTACCTGAGGGATTTTTAAATATATTGTCATATAATGAGACAATAAAGTCCCATTTTTAACCCTACTAGCCTAACTTTAACAGTTTTAACAAAGTGAAACCTTTTGTCTACAAAGAAAGTTATTGATCCTATGACCAGTAGCCTACTATAATGAACTCTCCTATCATCCACTCTCTTACTATCCACTCTTCACCCCTCCATTTGGTTTCCCAACATAAAGTAAAGTGTATACTTTTTTCTTACAGCCATCCATCATATGTTGCGATATGGCCGACTTCCTCATGAGACATCATTGGCAAGAGCTTCTGATGCAAATTGATCAAACACACCTTAGTTACTTGCATACAGATGAAAGTTTACAAAAACTTGATCAAAGAAACAAACTTGAAGGTAATACATATATATATTATTTATTTCCCCCCCCCCCCCCCCCCC
>CABFVX010000413.1:109237-136622 GCA_902151425.1 Timema shepardi
CCCCCTCCCCCCACAGCATCTAGAGTCTGTTCATGATAGTTTTTTTACCTGAATGACAGTCAAAAAAATCATATGTTTAGGTTTTGGGTTGCCAATACTTGTACAAGATCACTGTTTTGTTATGAATGTTAGATTTTTTGATTACATGTTATATTTTACATATAAACTAACATAAATTTAAGTTTTCTCACACACTCTCATTACTTTTAATAATTTCTTTTTACCCATTTCAAAACAATATTTTAAACACAATTAAATGTACTGATTCTTCGTTTCATAATGTTATCTATTATGTGTAATATAGTGCATACATTAATACCTTTTAATGCATGCATCAAATTAACTTGGAAAAGAGAAAATAGTGGTCATTTTTTTAATATATGATAAATTATTAATATTTCATCTTATTTCACCATTTTGAAGCTATGTTCTTTAGAGCTTTTGTGAAAATTCTGTGAATAATAATGTTTTTAAGTGGATTAAAACGATAAATAAGTTTTGTGCCTAACCTCAAATAAATATAAATAATATTGGCCTAACTTACTTTGGTTAACTATAACATCCATACATTACTATCTGTTTTCATTACAGTTATCCAAAGTGAAATATGTCAGCTGTTGGCGTAGGGATACATTAGGGACTATTTATAGTAACTTTTTGAGCTGTCCTCCAAGTAAACTAAGGTTGTGAATGTACTTTAACTACCCTTTTATGTTTACGCCTATGTATTAAGGATGCGGAAGGTTGAATTTAGAGGAAGTGTACCCACATTTGTGTGGAGTGGAAAACTGGAAAAACTCGTGTTGGTACACCCGACCGGGATTAAAATCCCTATCTCCCTATCATTGACAGTGAGAGTGTTGCTTAAGACCTTGCAGTCATCAAAGTGTGTCCCATTTAATTATTCGAAAGATCTAATTGGGTTTCAAGACATTTGTTGGAGCTCTTTCTCTTTCTACAGGGTGAATAGTAATTTGCATATATGTATAGTACCAAATGATTATTGGGTGGATATAAGTCAAAAACATGCTTTGAAAAATTTCTAAATTTTAAGAAAAATGACTTATAGTTAGAGAGAGGGGATGTGGCAATGCTTTGCCTTAAAATTACATCAAATGTATATGTTAGTTCACAGTAGGTGTACAAAGGTTGATTCTTGCATGGCCCTTCATTGTCCAAAACGGTGGATGAATTCGGTTTGAATACAGCAAAGCACATCGATGTCAACTGTAAAAGCCACATGGATTTGTGTCACAACATCCTCGGATGACTGTGGTGGCTCATCAGGCGGGTATATCAGGGCTTTGAGGTGATGCCACAGAAAAAAAATTGAGTGGTGTGAGTCTTGATGGCCATTCCACCAGCTCCCATAGCTCGATACACTGGTTGGGGTGGGGACTTCATTAAGCAGTTTACACTTGTGCCCCATAGTGTGCGGGAGGCACCGTCACACTGATACCACATCCTCTGTCGCACAAACAATGGTACTTCCTCCAGCAGTCCAGGTAAAACCATATAAAGGAACAAGCGGTATTTTTGAGAATCCAAATGATCTGGGATCAAATAGGAGCCCACAACCACATCCCCAACATTAACATATTTTGGGAACCGATCAGCATACACATTCACCACAAGTTCGGCTTTGCTGTCATATGCTCCCATGCCCATTGCCATGTCCAAGTATTCTGGTTGTGTGTAGTTCATTGTTGTTTACACATTACTGACATTTCATTTTTGTCTACATCTAATCACTGGAGACTATGACATTTCAGGCACAGTGTTGCCACATCATTCCTCTCTAACTCTAGTGCCGCTTTTCATAAAAGGTATCGGAAGAACGGATTTTTTGCAGAGTATTTTTAAGTTATAATTATATACCTAATCACGTGGTACTCTTCTTAACTGAAAAATTCTACTCACCCAGTATATAAAGTTGTAAATTCGACTGATAAGTACACTTAAAGGTAATCACAACGCGGTCTAGACAATATAAAAAAAGTTTGTAACATTCTTCTACACCTTTCCTCAACAAAAAAAATTAAAAAATAAATTATTTGTAGGATTAAAATCATGCATACCCCTGTTGTTATTTTAAGGGTGTATAATTGATTCTAGGGTACATCAGAGAATTCCTGTGCCTTGTCCCGCACAATCAAAAGTTTTGCTTCAGCGAGACGGCGGATGTTCTCCACAGGAGTGCCAGCACCAAAGAGGATTTCAGTGGCTACCGAGCAGCATCGGCTTGGAATGCCATTGGCGCCTATGCTGGCAATTTACTCGCCCAGCCATGGAGAAAAGAATATCGAGAAATGAAAGTAAGTGTAAATGTTAAGAATAATAAATTTTTTCTATTGAATGTTGAGTATTATATTTGTTACCATAGCCAATAAGTAGCAAGTGAGCTTATATTTTTAATGTAGACCACTGATTCCCATACTTTCACCAGAGTTATACCCCTTTTCGAGCGATAACCTAACCAACATAACCCAACTCTTCATTTTAAAAATAGGACACAAATATCTAGAGGTGTGTGTGTGTAGGTATTCTTCACTTTGTCGAATTTGAGTCAAGTTTATATTAAAAGGTTTTTTTTTTCAAGTTCCATTACTATAGAGCAATATTTGTACAAGAAATATATCAAGTTGAATTTCTGTAAAATAGCCATGCATAAACCATAAATAAATCCAATCATAACTGGCTCAGGGGGGGTGTACTGGTCTCTGTACCTGGCTACAATCCTAGGGGTCCCGGGTTTGATTACCAGCTGGTACCTTGGGTATTTTTCCCTTAAGGGGAATAAGTCCAACGGTCACTAAGATTTAGTAAATTAGGCTTAAGCTAGGTTAAGATTCACCCCAGCTCCACAACTCCATAATAACCATCATCACACGATCTTATTGCAGGTATGATGTGTAGATAACCTATGGTAAATCCTGGGAAACACTCGTGCCACCAGAGTGGCAAATAGTTTACTCATAAGGTGACAACCTGGCCGTCATGTCCCTGTCATATATGCCATACAATAATAAAAAAATCATGATTTTAACTAGACAAAGGGAAATACTGATGGACTTTATTTTCTATGAAATGATATCTTAAAATTAAATAAACATAATTAAACTAGAAGTTTAAAAAAAAAATATCCAAATACCTAGATTTTTGAGTACTTGTACACCCCTAAAAATATCTGATATCTTGTAAAGCACAAATGGTCTTTCCACATTTCTATACAATTATTACCCGCCTCAGTGGCGTAGTTGGCTAACGCGCTTGTCGTGTTGAGCTCGACTGCTGAGGACGGGGAGATTGAGGTTCGAAATGAACTGGGAGGGTTTTTTCCTAAATGGTTTTCCACTCTCCCTCCACGCAAATGCGGGTTCACTTCCTCTAATTCAACCTTCCCAATTCCAATCCATTAGAGTAATTAGTACTTAAAGCGTATAGCCCGGACGGGTAGTAAGACGCGGTGCTAAATATTATTATTAATTATTATTATTATTATTATTATTATTATTATTATTATTATTATTATTATTATTATTATTATTATTATACTATTTAGTGCTAAGCTAAACAAATTTGTGACTGAGAGAAAGAAAGGCTTGGTGTCTACTGGGTCAAAAAAGTCACAAAAAAGTTACTAATTGCTAAATAGGTTATGAAAGTCCTGAAAAGTCATGAATTCTCAATATTTTGGCCATAAAGTCACGAAAATATTTTTGTTTGAATTTCCCCCGCATTGTAACAAAACGAACATGTCTAATGTAGAGCCACCCACCACCCATGATGCCATGTGCTAGCCTTAAGTTGCCTGATTGTTTTTACCATGATACCAATGACAAAGTTAATGTTCACCATCTATTTAAAGTTTAATGTTGCATGTGAGAGCACTATGCCTATATATGTTTGTCCATTTACATAAGGAATTTTTTGGTCAAAAAAGGTCACCAAAAAAGTCACTAATTCTTGTTTCTCCAACTCATTAGACACCCTGCTTATTCATCATGTCAAAATCTGAATTAATTTGTTTGTTAGACCTAATATTATAACAAAATATTCTATGATTATTATTATTATTATTATTATTATTATTATTATTATTATTATTATTATTATTATTATTATTATTATTATTATTATTAGCACCGCGTCTTACTACCCGTTTGGGTTGTACGCACTTACGCTAATGTGTAATGGTAGGATGTTTGTGAGATGAAATGGAGGACCTACAGTTTAACGTGGAATCCGAACCACGGTGGAGACCTGGCATTCCCCACATTCACAAGATGTCTTGTCAGAGGTGAAGGAAGGGTTTGGTAATCAGATAAATCTATGCTGAGACCGAGGATTGAACCCCGGCCGCCAGCATAAAAGTCTGACACCTTATCCCTAGACCACCAGGTCACCTATGATTAATAAAATTCGTGGTAGGCTATATCGTGTGACCCCAGAAATCCCTCGTGTATCCCTATAGAAAAGCTCATCACATTTTGGGAAACATTATTACAAACAATTAATCTGGCTTGTATACATTTTGAAGCCTTTTTACCATTCCTGTACAGCTATAAAGTTTAGAATTTAGCCAAACAGATATTTAGCTAGATAGTTTCAGAACACATGGTTTGTTGTATGAACACATGAAAGTAGCTTTATAATCTTCCGGATTCTCATTATTTTAATCTCCATCAGGATTTGAATATTTATCCAACCCTATTCAAAATTAACACGGGATCAACACTAATTTAATCAATAACTGATAGGGGAGGGATTAGGCATATAAATGATTAATTATGTAAATTCAATAGGTATTTAAAGTAATTTCAATTCAATTTCAATTTTATTTCAATTACCTTTATTATAGTGCTGGTCAACAGTTGTAGGACCTATAACAGGCCAGCACTGAAAGTACACTAGTACCACACAAGAAAAAAATATAAGTAAAAATGGCTAAATATTGTTATATCATGATTAATAGTTACAAAAAAAAAGTAATTAATAATTATAATAACAAAACACTAAAGAGTGGCTTAAAGCAGTAACAATATGCAAAAAATAAATCAGAATATTGTAAAATTTAGATAGTATAGGCAGAACCTCCTAGTGATAAGTTATTGATATGGGATTTCCTTAAAAAAACTCTCTGAGTTTAGCTTTTCTTTTATGATAAAAGTCGAATTCGACAAATCTATATTTCCTTTACAGCATCTTGGCCTTACAGACCTTAAATGAGTTGGAGAATGAGGGAAACTAGCAGGTTAATACTGCTTCTTTTGATGCTAAATGTATGTCTCAATGAGGGAGAGGGAACTAATAGTTTTGTTCTACATAGAAGGGTATATTTTTAATTCCTTTATGCTAAGGTGGCTGTATTGTTATGTAAATTCAACTCTAAATTCTTACATTTTGAACTTACTAATAAAAAATCCACACATACCAATATTTGTAGCAAAGTACACACACAATTAGTTGTACCATGTTTCTCGCCCATCATATACACAATCCTGTCGGTTTCTTATTTATATTTGTTTAGCACTGTGTCATACTATCTGGTCAGGTTATATGCATGCATACTGATAACACTGTGTCTGGGATGAGGAAGTTTGGATTAAAAAGTGTACCCATATTTGTAGGGAGAAAGGGAAAAACCATTTAGGAAAACTACCCTTGGTAGACTTGATTGGGATTCAAACAATGATCTTCCTATCTTCAGCAGTCTAGTTGTTTTTGTGAGTGTGACATTTTAGACCATGTGGACCACCAAAGTGAATTATAAATTTTAGTGTTTATACTTGCACAATATTAAGACACTAACTTTACACAGGCTGTAGTGGCAGGCCATGATACACACCGTGCCAAGCATGACGGAACATAATACAAGCTGCTCTGACACTGATTGTTAGAGAGAACATATCATGTGTATATTATAAATATTGTGTGCGAAAAAACATGATGATTGTGCTCCTTGCCAGTGAGGCCTAATAAATAATTTTGAAATAAACAGTTTTAATTTTCTTTCACTGGTATTGGAGCTGTAAACCTGAATGTTTTCATACCTCAGATTGCAGGTACTGTAACCAAGCACATTGACATCAAAGTACCATAGTAATAATAAAAATAATAAGGTATTAGACATTTTTTTTTTAGCACTACGTCTTACTACTCTTTCGGGTTGTATGCCCAAGTACTAATTACAGTAGGTAATGTGTTAGGAATATGGAAGGTTTAATTTAGAGGAAGTGAACCCACATTTGTGTGGAGGGAGAGTGAAAAATCATTTAGTAAAATCCACTCCAGTTCACTCAACCGAGATTCGAACCTCAAATCTTCCCGTCCTCGGCGGTCTAGCTCAACACAAAACTAGTGCATTAGCCAACTACTCCATCAAGGCAGATTTAGGGTTGATCATGTTAGATGATTTGTAACACATTTAATGAATATATTGTATGCAATATTGTTGAAGTTCAATTCAATATAATAGAAGTGTATACAAACCAAAATAATTTGACCTTATACACTATTGAATTCCCACTTCCTTTAATATCTACCAGGTAAATATTGGAAGAAGGCCTGATAATTCAAATAAAATTTATTCAGAAAAGCTCATGGTTTCATCTCATTATGCATTTATTTGATTGATAAAAATCTGTATAATATATTATTTAATAATGCTAAGTTCAGTGAAAGTGGGTGATATTTTATAAAATATTTTTGATATATAATTAAACTTATCTATGACAAAATTGGAAAGATTCTACCAAACAAAATTACAATTTATATATAATATTCAAAATATTTTTTAATGATAAACCACCCTGCTAAGGAATGGAAATAATAATAAACAGTAATTTACTATGTATAAGTGTTATAAGCTACCTAGCTATAACAGGTCCATATAAAGAAAGAAAGGTTGGTTCAAGTTCGTTCACGATAGGTTTTTACGTGGATGACAGTTCGAAAATCATATGTTTAGGTTTTGGGTTGCCAACACTTTTAAAAGATCACTGTTTTGTTATAAATGTAAATATCTTTAATTACCTGTTATATGTTACATTTAAAATAACGTAAACTTAAGTTTTCTCATACTATTTCATTTTTTAAATAATTTCTTTTTATCCAATTTCAAACAACATTTTAAACATAATTAAAAGTACTTACTCATTTTGAAACGTTATTGATTTTGTGTAATATAGTGCACACATCAATACCTTTTATTACAGTCATCGTATTTACTTGGAAAAGAGAAAATTCTTGTCATTTATTTACATACAATAAATGATTTTATGATTATTATATCTTATTTTGAAATATTTAACTGATTTAAATATCTCCATCAACTGCGTGTCTGCATCACTGTAAAAAACTTGTGTACTGTCATGTTCAACCATATGGTTTAAATTCATCAGTCGCCATTTTGAAGCTATGTTTGTTAGAAGTTTTTTGTGAAAGTGGTGTAAATATTTTTTTAAGTGGAATAAAACGATAAATAAACTTTGTGTCCATCCTCAAATAAATATATAAATAATATTGGCCTGAATTACTGTGGTTAACTATCACATTAATATATTACCATCTGTTTTCATTACAGTCATCCAAAGTGATAGATGTCAGCTTTTGGCGTAGTGATATATTAGGGATTACTTCTAGTAACATTTCAAGCTGTCATCCAGGTAAACTTAGGTCGTGAATGAATTATATCTATCATTACATCTAAACATAGCAAACAAAAGTGTTTAAAAAAAAATTGAATATGATGTTTTTGTTTATAGGCCTGCTTTCTTGGTAAAAAAAAAATCAGGCTACGATATTTATTATTCAAGAGAAATAGATCCATCCCAAAAATTTCAAAAGAAATCGACAAAGATTCCTAACCTTAGGTCTAAATATGCAGCAACAACCTAATGTTCATCTATCAGAGTTCACTCTAAATTCAACACTTTCTAGTTTATCAAAGAGAAAATTGATTCACTTGAATGCAGATATAAAGATAATAATAGTGTTGACAATAAATGTGGAAATATTATAATTGTTTTGTATGTTTTGTCAACTCTTTTACATATAATAGTCAAATTTAAAGTTCTGGGGTCCCCAAGAGGGATGCAGATGATGTGAATAGGCCAACCGAAGCTTGAAGCGCTGGTGTAAGAAATGGCAGCAACAGACTGATACTGCTTGTACTTGGGAAATCTGAAAAATAAAGCATAGCTAGTCTGTTTAAATGTGAAGCTTTTATTAAATTTTAGATGTTACTAAAACAGCTTTCATAGGTCAGATGTCAAGTCATTTTATCTTCAGCTGCTACTTCAAATAATATCAAAGATTAGAATAACACTAATAATGTATTAACATTCTTACCATTGTATACTGCACAGATAAATGTTTTTATGGCATGTTTTCTTCAAGTCCTGTTTACTAGAATACTAAATTAGGTTGTCAATGCACATAATCATCAAATTGCTTTAAATTATAACCATTTAAATTATATTTTCAAACAAGCCTTTTGAAAATATAATTTAACATTCAGAGTATTGCAGGTCAACAGATGCAAGTTTGATTGCTATTGCACATTAGAATTTTTAAACATATACCTACATCTTAAACTTAACACTCACTATAAGAAGGACACACATGTTGTATACGGTCACTAAATCAAGATTCAAAGGACAAGCCTAACTTATCGGCAAGTGTGCATTATATGCTCTTAAAGACTCCATCCACTAATACTAGAAACGTTAATTCAGATTAAATTCAACAAAGTCGGTTTTCAGGAGTTAGGATGTTTATAACAATTATGTAACTAATCTTGTAAACAATTGTTAATTTTCTGTTTACTATCATGAAACTTACACCTATTTTGTATGTGTGTATCAATATTTTGTTTATTAAAAAGTAAATAGTAGGCCTACTCTTCTTAATCCAAATTATATTTATAAATATAAATAAATTTATAAAATCTGTTTGTGTGTGTGCGTATCTCTCTGTAAATATGAACCTTATAGTTTTAATATCTCATATAGCCTACCTGTTGTATCGAGATACTCCAAAATGGTAGTGACAGCAACGATTTAACCTGTAGACCTCAGAGTAGCAGTCATGTCCGAGTTAAAGATTTGGTGACACTTGGCAGCCGCAACCGCACCTCCATCCTATTCGTAACCTAGATGGTAGTTAAAAGTGGGGGCTGCCACCTCTACCTAAGGACATGATGGCTTGTAAGAATTGTAGGGCTCTTGTTCAGTGCTCATCAGTTCAACTTTCTCTTCGACTTGTTCCCTCTTCCTTCTTGACTTGACAATGTTCCAATGTTTACGCAGGTAAACCAGAGCTCTAAAATTATTCACAATATAATATAAACACAGTTCCAACTAGGTCAACTTGAGGTGTCTTTGTTATCAAACAAGATAGATTACTAATAGTTATTATAAATTATCATAAAGGCCTATATTAATGAAAGTTCCCACTATACAGCTGGCTATATTAATATACTGTTTCTAATAATCAATGTAGCATTTTATGAAATTTGTTGTCTCTATAAACTTCAAGGTAATACTGTATGTTTCTGTGTTGTAATAGTTTTCTATTTATGAGGATGACTTTGTTAGGTTAGTACTATTTCTATTTATGAGTATGACTTTATTAGGTTAGTACTGATCTAGGTTACTATGTTCGCTTTGTGACTGGGCCTAGACCTAGTACAAAAATATTATATTGAAGGTTAACTAGCCTAAGATAGTACTGGTCTAAAGTGATAAATGAGGTCTAGTAAGACCTACTAGTACAAAACATACATGAAGTTAAGAGTAAAGAGTAGGCTAGTTCAGTAATATATAAATTTCACTCATTCTTAGAATTTCAAAACAACTTTTGTTTCGACTTATGCTATGCATAAATAAACGCTAGGTCTACAAAGAAAGGGAATAAAACCTATCAAAGCTAGCTACTCAAATAATTTACATCATTTTATATAAAGTATCCAAGTCAAAATAATGTACGATAAAAGTAAACTCACCTTTTGGAGATTACCGGAAGATTTAAAAATCCTAGTAATTTGCTCCCACGCATTCTTCTTAGCTGCGATGGTCCTAACATTTTTTTTTTTTCTAATTTGACAGTTGGAAACCTCCTAATTAATTCTAATAAGTACCATTTCTCTTTCTCACTTCACCACACGCTCTTGATTAATTACAATATTTATATCAACACGCGGACATATTTAAGCAGGCTATCAAACCTTACAAGCACAATCGACACTTTAGAAGGCAGTGGCTGTAGAGAATTTTATTTCCTTTTGGGTTGTGGTACTTCTTTGTAAGATTTTATCACCTGACCTTGAGTGACTCAAGCCAGACATTCTAGCATGACGCAGCTGCCTTCTTCCGGAGCAGCCGACTCCGCCTTTTCTCCTACAACATCGTTCTTGCATACCGGCCTTAATCTATATCAGAATAATGTGCTATCCAAATAAGTGTTGTTTTATGACTGATGAAATTAAAATTTAATACACAAAATATGAATCAGTTATTTTTTCAAATTAAGAGTTAAATGTAAATAGTTGAAGTTAAGTGCAATTAACTTATTCACCGTTCTCTTCTTCGTCAATAATTAGTTAGTGTTGTTAAAGTTCTTGCGGCCGTTAACATGACAGGAACAAAACAAACAGAACCAAGTTTAGCTTAAATTACAAACGCAAAAACTTTTCAAACATAAATGTTGACACTTGCTTGAGAACAGATTTTTTTTTCCAAACAGATTGTTTCATTAGAACATGTCTTATGTTATCTTCAGAATCTGTAGCGGAGCCAAATCTCAACAAATGCTTTTAATGTATTCTCCCAAACATGAAATTGGGCTTATACTAGAAGTATATGAAGTCAAAAACTATCACAAGTGCAGGGTAGAGAACCAATATTATTTATGACATTAGGGTTGGCCAAAAACAAAATGTGTCTACTCGCATCACAAGTTTGTCCAGACTTCTTGACAAGATGTAAATATAACAACTCAAGTACTTTTAGTTGATTTTCTACAAACGTATGTAAGTTTAAGAGAATTAAGTATAGATGTTTACTTTGCCTTGCAGATTTTAGGGCTTTTTTTTACCCTGTTCACTTGTTGTCACACCCTGTCAGAGTATGTAACACGAACAGAACTTCACTAACTGAATCCCCATACAGTTATGAATGATTCCCAAAATCAAATTCTATGTATGAAAATGTCAATGTCACGACTGTGAATAACAATACCCCATGAATAGTTATTTTGAGCAGCTTCATAGGAATGAAAGAACATTCTAGAATCAGCATTCAAGTGATAACGTGTGAAATGTGTTACCCTGGAAACATGTTGTTCATTGTTTTTCTTAGAGCATTCAGTTCCATTCAAAAACTATCCACCGATAACAAGAGGACACCCTTTTGGAACCTAATTATTCTGTAAAATGAAATTCGATATGAAAAGACATAAAAGGTGTTTGTTTTCCTTACTGTAAAGGTATCTGTTTGGGAAGTTGTGTGTTCTCTTTTATTATCACAATTAGTGGATCTTCAACAGCTGATCTCTCTTGTTCTGCAAATTTGATGGATGATTTCCCATATTTGTAAAACACTACATCAATGTGTGTAACATTAGTCTGTTGCAACACTTTCTTATTCTGTCCAAATGAAAACTTGCTAAATCCCCAAACGTTTTAATCTTCGAAAGGACCATAGAGGGTACTGAATATAAAGTGCCAGTCCATCCATAGCGTGAACATCTTTTGGACTAACAGGAAATATATTCATACTTCTTGTGAAATTGCTCTCTACTGCAATTTCGTTTATCAATTTTGCTTTCTTGGTTTTTTTGAGTGTGTCAGACCAAGGATAAGGCATTACTCATGCTTTATCAACTCTGCATTACTAGTGTTTCTGTGTTTGGATAAAAGAAAAGCATAAAGTAGATCGTTATTTTTCTATATTGCAAAAGATTTAACTGCAATCTGTTTCAGAGGAGAAAAAAAGCTTTTCGTTTTGTCAACTAAACGCTCCGTTTAAAACTTTTCTTACCTACATTTCTTTACTGATGGGTTACACCCTGCGCAAGAATGATGTTACTTCTTCTCCATTTACTACTAAGCCACTCACAATATTACGTAAACCATTTGTTTAACTGATTATTGTTTTCAAAAAGGAATATGATAATTTTTTGCATATCACCTTAATCTCTGACTCTTATATTTGTGCCCCATTCACTATGCAAATAATCGTTTGTCACCAGTGGGAACTGAAATAAAATCATAGTTATTTAACAGTGTCTCATGCATTGAAGATTTACAGTGGTAAAGTACACACTATTTGCTTGTCATTTGAATATTACTGGATATTCCTGACCAGCCACCAATAACTTAAGAACAAAGTATAAGGATTTGCTCAAGGCCATGATCACAGGCGACAAAATTAAATTCTCCATTCTTTCATTTTACTGAAAAATGTCCTTGTTTAAAAGTATTTAAGATTTTCTCAGGAAGTTGAGACATGATCTATACAAGATGCATCCACAGACATAATTGTAGTTAGCATATAACCCGAAAAAGTAGTAAGAAGTGGTGCTAAATATTTTTTTAAATGTGGTTATTTTACATTTTACACATTTTACTTACCTTTTTTCCTTTAGATTTACTTTAACTTTAAAATTCAACTGCAAAACAGTCTATAATTATAACCCTACATAGTAGAAACACAATTAGATTTTTTTTTATCTTGATACGATGAACGAGTCGGAAGTTAGAGTGGAAACAAAATTCAACCCCAAGCGTGCTATTCACCCTCTCCCCCATAAGTTGTCAACCACCCCTGGAATTGACATAATCACTTTTCATGCTCGCCTAGGTCCCCAGAACATGCATCAGAAGTAAAATTATATCATACTTGAAATGCATACTCAATGTAAGCTAGCACCTGGTCTATGTTGTAAACTTTATTTAAAACCTCTTTTTATACCAGCATATTTGTCTAAAATTGAACCGTTCAGCAGATAACTTAGCTTAATCATACTTGGAGGTATTTTTTACAATTTTAATGGGGGGTAACCTACCATGGTGGATAAGATAACTTTCTTGTATTTCTTTTCTAACACTTTCAACAATGTTCCTGCCACGTTTCAAAACTTTATGAATTTTTCCGTTAATATGACAATTTTTTGTCTAATTTCTCTGGACTAATTTATGAATTTTTCCGTTAATATGACAATTTATTGTCTTAATTTCTCTGGACTAATTGTATTGATTCAAATAATACATTACTGAATTGGAAAACTAATAAACACAGCACTTGTAAAAAACACCACAGCATGACTGTTCCACTAGAGTTACACAATCAAACTGGAGGTTATACATTTGAATGACCTTGGATTGTGATGACTGGTGCCAACAACTATGCACACGTGCATGTGTCGAGTTTTCGAGACTCTACTGTATTATAATAAAAACTGTTATTTAGAATTCACTTGGTTTAGAATTTTTCATCTACAAATTAATGTATCAGCTCAAAATGGCATTTAATTGACCATGACTTTTGTATTTTAGCTGTCAGTATCTTTAGTGGAAAAGTTTCGGAGTTGTCTAAGCCGGAATTTTTTCCAAACAGAGTCGAAGCTGATATTTGTTTTGAAGCTTCGCACACCGCTAATTTTATTATATTATATTTAACATGGTTTGAGGAAACTAACCTATCTTACTGTAAATTAGTAGGAATTTGTTGAGAAGAATCTTTTTGAAAATAAGAATATATGGTTTTGGAGTCAATAAGTGTCATATTTTACCGTATTATTTGTGTTATTTAATAAGTATTGATAATGATGATAAATGTATCAAGTGACAACTGCATGACTTGACATATGATCACATGAAAGTAGATCGAGGCCTAGTAACTTTTCTTGTGAAAATTGAACTGTACATGCACTGGTTTTTAAAATAGCTGTGAAAATGTATACTTCATTATGTGTTATATTGTTGTTGTTTTTTTATAATTTTTTGTCCACTTTGAATTGATGCAGATGTTTGGTGGGTTTTACACGCACGAAATAGACTCCAACCTTGTAGGGGCGGAACGCATGCTGATGGCGATGGGTTACAAACCCACCAGCCAGATGACCATGATGTTGGAAGGACCCATTGACCCAGACAGAGTGTCAAATGTTTCGCGGGACTCTCTTGTGGCTTTTGTTGAGTGCCAGGTTAGACTGGAAAGGAAATATTCTTTATTTCAAATTGTAGTTCTGGCTTACAAAACTGAGATTAACAGCAGCTCAGAATGGTAATAATTAAACATAAAGGGAGTATTTTAGCTGTTAATATTTATATTGGCAAAGCTTCTTCTGAGTCGCAAAACAAATTTAGAGCTTCGCACATCCCTACATTATATCTTTTTACATAGAGGCCTACAATAATTATTTTTAGTTAGAGAAAAATACATTGTGTTGACTACAGTAAATATTAAGTATATATTATCACTGTATCTTACATTTATACATCATTACAGTATTTTCAATCCAAAATCCAAACCACTAAAACAAAGTTCACATTGTTGTCATTGTATGTGGGTCAGAGCACATCCATTGTGGCCCGCTTGACTTATGTCGGGCGCCTCTACTACATACTAGTTTTAATTTAATTTATTTATCACACTTTTAAGATCTTATAATATATGTTGTTTACTCTTTATGATTAAACTACTTTACTTAGCGCCTTTTAAGTAGTGGTAAATTCTATTGGCATTTTTTAATATAGTTTACTTGGCCATAAACTAAAAGATATAATCAATAATCAGTATTTCTAGATGCACTTTAGTTTATAAAATGTATTCCTGCACATGATTTAGAAAGTAGCCCAATGTGACATAAGATAGATTCCAACCAAGTAGTGTATATGTATTCTATATTTTCGACTGGGGTTAAAACCAAGGACTGAAAATTTGAGTTTGTTGAGCACTACTACATTAGAACAAGCCACTTAAGTACTAAAACTAACATGTATTTTGCAGATGTTGAAGAGTATCTGGGAAGAAATTTCTTCCCGCTTCAACTGCAGTTGGCTAGAGGTCTTGGAGTTTCGAGAAAACCACATTTGTTCACCAGAGCTTGCAGTCAGAGGTTTGATGTATCGCTATCATCAGAGGCAGTACCATGAACAGCAGTTGGCAGCCCTGGATGTGTATGGGACGGCGAGGTTTCATCATCCCATAGCCCCAAACCCTGCTTGCATCTATGGTCAGGCGCAACCTCTTGGATACTTCTACCCTCCGTATGCAACAGCCGCTCCTCCCCACTCATACACACAGCCTAGGTTCCCTGCTATTGTCAGTCCACAACACTCGATACCACCCTCCGCCACGTATTCTGTCCCTTCCCCTATTCACCCAACATGCCACCAACCATCACAACCCATACTCAAATCCCAGGACCTTTACCCCTCCAATGGTCACCATAACCATAATTTCCCAGCGGGGATGGCAATCTCTAACATGCAAGGGATGCACATTCCGATGCAGAATGGATACACGGTTAATAATAGGCTACCACTGCCAACACAACCAATACCAATTCAAAATTATAATTGCCCTGTCCCAACAGGAAAGTTAATTGAGTTAGATATTAGTTCTCCCCCTCAACAACCACTAAATAGTAGTAGTGAAACCGCACAGACCTACTCTGCTACTGATTCATCTTCGTCTGTGCTTATTCCTCGGACAGTCCGTCACCATAACACAACACAACATCAGCCTAACATGACGTTGAAGAGGAGTGATAGTGATAGACATCGAGAGGTATATAATAAAGGTCATTCCTCAGTTAACTCACAGCAACAACACACAAGTCATTACAGTAGTCAACAACATGATGGGGGCAAACCAAAGGAAGAAGGTGTGGGTACGTTTGAGAGTTGGGACTATGTGTTCAGAGACTTGGAAAGTCAAGGTTACAACAAAGACTTGGGGGAAAGGCCTGACATCTTGTCTCGCTCCCCTGAGTTTCAGGAGGCTAGGCATACTCGACAACAAACTTCTGCCAATCTTGAACTCGAGCAAACACTGATGGAACTAAGACTGGAAGAGTGTAACAGGAAAGCTATGCCAAACGTATCTGAACATCGTAATTTAAAGATCAACGAAGCTTTGCAGAAGATAAAAATGGAAAATGATGTAGAGACTTTGAGAAACAATAACCTTAAGCAGCCGGTAGATACTGCAGATGGTACCAGTGTCTATGACAATATGTCTTCACCCCCAAGGGAAAATCCTATAAGGGAGAAACCTGTAACAGTAGCTCCTGCACTTGTTAAAACTAATTCTAATGCAAATGTTGGTAAACCTACAACAAAGACTCTTCCCAGAGACTCAAGAAAGCACAAAGGGGAGGAAAGACCGGCGTGTACCAATAATTTCTCATCCACGCTAGACCCTAAGAAACTACGAGATTACAATGTGGATATTTCTGCACCGTCTAAAAGGGGCCTCAATAAACGAGAAACAATGAACAGGTCCTTGTCTCTTGAGCGAAAGAAAGAAAGTCCTACTAAAGCTGTACCGTTAAGAGAGTCAAAAACTGCCAAAACTGGAGGTGCAGACAAATGGGAGTGTATGGCCTGTACTTATCTGAATGTTCCTTCTCAAGAAGTTTGTGAAATGTGTGGAAAATCCAAGAATCAAGGTCCAGAGATTCGACCATTAGCAAGTGGAGGTCGGGAATGTCCCAAGTGCACCCTAGTCAATGAAAAAGGGGTAAGTATTTGTGAGGCATGTGGAACAAGCCTCAAAGATTCACCTACATACATTTAATACCGGATTATGTTGGATCTTTCTAAAATTGCTTTAAAATGTTTTAGTATTATTTTTGCATGTATAGTTATTAGAATTAGCTATATAAAGTAATTATATATTTTGTTTCCTTTTTCGCCATCACATTGATTTGAATTATTACGAGACTGATTTTGATGCATGAGATTTGATCATCCTAATTATGTAATAATAAATATTGATTTGCAGTTATATCTTTAGGCTCAGCACAATATTTTTGGTAGCACAATATATTATAGCAAATGTATATGACTTTTTAATTGATATGTGCTAGTTACATTTAATTTCTTCACTTGTTTAAAATTTGTTGTAAGTTTTTTTATGTGTCTTTTGTGTATGACAAAGTTTATTTATACCAAACTTTTATATATGTGTTATTTTCACATGTTTCTCACTACAATTATTATTGTTCATAATACGTATAACTTATTTTCTGTTCACTCTTGCAGTTTTATCTTTTATTTATTTAAAGTAGTTTTATTTATTAGTTTAACTTACATATAATGTTTTGTTAGAGTTCTCTGTTTGAGGTTACTTAAGTGTTTTATTGTGAAAAGTTATGTTCAATCAAAACGCATCCCAGCAAATTATATTTTTGAGTATTAAAATAAACTCCCCTTTGTCTGACTCATTATGTTCGCTTGCGTTGCTGTAGGATAGGTTATGGAAGGATAATTGGTTAAAAGATATAGTGCCTTTTATGAATAGAAACAAAGCTGTATATCAGATACAGTTCAGAGCCAATAGCCGTAAATAAACACAATGCGAAACTCTTAAGGATGTGCGAAGTCCACTTTTTTTTAACTCAAAGTGAATTTGAATCAAATCAAATATTGTCAAAGCCAAATCTAAGTTCAAATATTTTTGTTTGTTGCTTTATGCTTTTAAAAAATATTTTATTGTTGATATTTATACACCTTAATTCCCTAACATAACTTGTAAAATGTTGTATTGTACAATTTTTTTTAATTTGTTTTATTCTGATAAATCCAGATTTTACCACAACTTAGAATTCAATTACTTAATACTTTTTCATATGCATATTATTTTTAACAGTTCAAAATGTCAAAAATTGACCTTAGATTGAATATTTTTAACTGTCATTATATTTATTGTCGAAGCCATAATTTTTTTCGAAGTCAAGTCGAAGCTTTTCACACCCCTACAAAACACCCAGGTACCTTTAATTTGTCATGTAACTAGGTAAAAAAGATTATTTTGGTTGACTGTCATTCAATACATATAAAATATAAATTAAAACTAGTAGTTATTAAATTAAGGGAAAATTGCACAAACTGCTATCTTAAATTAAACATTGAAAAGAGGATAGGAGGGCAAGTCCTACACGCTTACCAGAAAACTGTAGACCCCAAGGTTCACAACAAAACACATAATTATGAAATTTTTGGGGTGCATCAGTCTACTTCAGTTATTAAATAAAATGGGAGAAAAATTTACAAAAAAAGAGATAAAAAAGGAAAATGTACATAAAAGGAGAATATAAACAAAATGGAGGATGATAAAAGAGTTAGGGGGGGGGGCGATGCTGTGGGTATGTAAACAGGAAAAATCGTGTTGTAAGGCTATTTCAAACTAAACATTGAAACGAGGAAGTATTAGGCCTACACCTTTCCCAGAAAACTTTAGACCTCAAAGTTCACAAATAAAAACACATAGCTTTGAAATTTTTAGAGTATGAAAAAAGAGAATGATACACTCTGAAAATTTAAGTCGGTTTTTAAGTGAGAGTTTAAAAAAACCTGCACAACTTTTAAACAATGCTTCTATATAATGATTTGTGATTGTAAATTTAAAATGTATACATTTTGATCACACTCCAATAAAATAATGTACAAAATAAAACAACACATTACTTATTATGCAAAAAACACAAATTAAATCTAGTGGAATGTATAAAAAATAAAGCATAATTTTTTTTTACCAGTGTGTCTTCTACTTGTTTGGGCTATGAGTACTAATTACACTAATGTGTTATGAACGAGGAATGTGCATTTATAGGATGTGTACTCACATTTCATGGAGATTGAGTGGGAAGCCATATAGGGGGGGAGGGAGGGTGGAACCTCAGTATAGCCGACCAAAATCGAGCCTTAATCTCCGTCATTGGCAGTCTAGTCTATTGCGAGAGTAGCGCCTTAGACGACCATGCGTCCGCCAAAGTGGGTCATAATATTTCATGCTTGAATCATTAGACTAGTAACTAATAGATACACTTAGAGGTACAATTAATATTGGGTTAGTTTAAAATGATATAGGCCTAAAGATTAAAATCACACTCCACTCACAAGCTTAAAAATGAGGTGGCCCAATGGCTAGATAATTTTATAATAAAGGAAATTGATAAAACTAAAGAAAAAGAAAAAATAAACTACTAAGAATAAATTTGATGAAGAAAGACCACCTAGGAGAAAGAGGAAAAATGTGGGAAGAATCCAATTCACAAAGGTGACATTTTCTTCTGTCTTCTATAGTAGAAGTAGTCACACACACATTTTAACACAAATAAAATAATATTTCGGCATTGTTGCAGAAATATTATTTTATTTGCATTAAAATGTGTGTGAGTACTTCTACTATAGAAGACAAGAAAGGAAGAAGTCACCTTTGTGCATTGGATTCTTCCCACATTTTAACTCTTTCCCTAGGCGGGCTTTCTTCGTCAAATTTATTCTTAGTAGTTTATTTTTCCTTTTTCTTTAGTTTTATCAATACTCCACTCACAATAACAGTAACAGTTAAAATAAATAGAGAACCAATGCTTGATAAACATGGAGCGGTTAAAACATTATTAAGTGAAATCTTAACACTCCACGATTTACAAATATAACACAAACTAATGCCCTATCACATTCATACAAGGCTTGACTCTTTTTAAATAATATTACATTTATATTAAAACAAATCTATCACACTCATTTTTGGCGAAAGATAGTGTTTAAAATGCCCAGTGCCAAATTCTAAATATTATTAAAATGAAATAACAGGGAAGGTCTTTAAACAATTTGGACTAGCAGTTAATGAAGTTGACAGAATGGACTCTGTCGCTGCATGCAATTTTTAGTCGATTGAGTAAGAAAACTACATCGTCACGAAAAGACAAGCTTACTTTGCATTATTACACTATGGTACAGCTTACAAGATAGGGCCACACTCTAATACGTCAAGGTAACTGCTACCCCTCAGGATAAACTAAGTGCACATTTTATTTATTTTATGTATTTTCTATAAAGGGGGAGACAAAAGTAATGGTGGGCATATTGAATTTAAGGAATAAATACAAGATGTATTGAAAGAAAGAAAAAATTAAAGGAGAGGGAAGAAACTAAGGGTGATCACGGGACCTATGATAAATGTACAGGTTGATCGAGACCCCAAAAATATTGCCGACCCCTGCCCTATATAAACGACTAAGCTTTATGTTCTTGCATCGTTGTTCCTTGTAGCAACCAGGTTACAAGTATGGTCATACCTTAGTATACATTCTATACTTAGTAAACAGATATTTCACTCGCACTTCCCCACTACTTATATTCTTTCCTTCATCTATCTTGCTACCACTTTAAACGGCTCTCCTTGAAATGTCTGGCTGTATAGTTTGGAACAATTTAAATAATCCCACCATAAAAGCTATTTTTTTTATAGATCAATATATTTACAATTATCAACATGATAGTTTGATGATAATTAAAGAAATTGTCTTAAAATATGCTTGTGAGATTATACGTCGGTATCTATTTGTCATGTTTACCTTAATACTTAGTCTCACTACAGTTATATGCTTACCGTATATGATTAAAAAAATTTAAAAGCATGTCTTACAGTGTAAATTAGTAACTAATAACATGAAACTTGATTTGGAATCCTAGAAGTCTATAGATCATATGATGATATATCAAAAATACACAGTTAACTCCCGATTATCCATGGTAATGGAGGGGATGAGTGCCGCGGATAACTCAAAACCGTGGATAATCCTAATATTTAATAAATCAAGAAATTGTAGCACATTCAATTCAAACTAGGGGCCTAATACTCACAAATCATGACTGCTTTTATGAACATATTATATTTCATGCCCTCAGTTAGTTAAAAAAAACTTTAAATCAATGTATAGTATACTTAAAATGAACACATCCCTTAAAAAGTTTGTATTAGTCTTCTGCTTCATTGCAGCTTCTTCCTTTTTCCTCTTCCAGTGCAGTCCCACTTGCAGAAACTTTTTGTTTCTCTGGCCATTATCTCTTCCCTAGGAATTTACTGAGTACAACAATTGGTAGCCCTGTAATCTCCATCAACAACGTATTCCCTGCTGTTGGTGATGCTGCGGTTAAGCCGCAAAGTGGATAATCGGGAGTCTACTGTAATTATTTATATTTGTTTATTAGATTAGTCATTAAAGTGTATTTACAAGAATGTTTATTGATTAGACATTAAAGTATATTTACAAGAATGTTTATTGATTTTTAGTATCTTTAATTTAAAATATATGGTTTTTGATTTACATGTTTTATACTGTGTATTTTCTTTCACATTTAATCATTCTTAAATTAATCACATGGTTATAGTTTTTTAGTTAAGAAAATATTCCTAGAACTTTAGCAATACAACCCAAAAAACACATTTAATAAAATTAAAAATAAAGTATAGTTGATTAAGGTGTTCAACAAAATGAATGGTTGATTAGTGTTTCTAAATTATAATAGATTGTGTGACGCTTTTGATGTTAGGATACATTTGGTCTTCATAATGTAAAGAAAAATCTTTTCATTTGGATTTTGCTTGAAAAAATGTCTCTGATTTAACTGGTTTTGAAACTTGAATAGTCAATGAAACTTTGTTTTTTCAGTTTTACAGTAGTAATTGAAGTTTTTTTTGTCCAATTTGTATTAACTGTATCACATATAAGCATTCATTGAAAACATTATAACCTACTTTGCAATATTATTTCAAAGCAATTAATGTAAATTGAAACTCATTTGTAATATTTTGCTTCATAGTATGTTGCTTAATGCTTTTGTTTTAAACTGCAGTATATTTTCAGACTAAGCCAAAGAAATATTTTAAAATGTATTAAATATTGTACATTTGTAATATGTCACAAATCTAGTTTAGGCCCATTGTCTAGTTTAAAAAGTATTTAGTAGAAATATTGCTTGCCAAACATAGAGAGTTAAGCAATAGTGATAGATAAATATAATTCAAGAACATTAAGTATATGTGGTTAATGATAACGTTGGTCATATCTGACAATTGATTAGTTGTTATTTATTCAAACAAATATGCTTTGTCACAGTGGTGATACTTCACAAAGTGGATGTATTTCAAGCCGTTTTTATATACTTATTTTTTAACTGTCAGAAAGACCAAAGTTAATATGAACAGGCTATACCTAAACTTGTACAGAACTTGTCTTTAATATTTAAACTAAAAGTGAAAAGATTGACTATAAACTTAATTTACAATATTAAAATATGCACATTGTCTCAATATTTAAATTTATCATTACTTTAGAAAAAAAAAGTGTGTCCCTTAACTATAGTCACAGCATTGACGCCAATATTATAAAATAGTGTTGATGGGCTTAAACAATAAAATAAGTGTATAAATAATTATTTTTTTCTCATATTGAATAAACTAATAAAGTTTATTAAGTAATTAACACTTATAAATAATATGATGACATAATTATAATTTTTTTTCAAACATTGTAAATAATTTCTCATTTGAATGAATAAAAAAAATTGTAAAAGCAAGTTTGAATTGAATAGACATAAATATTAATACAAACATTAACATATACCGGATTTTTTACTTTTAATAAAGGTGTAAATTAACAAAAACAAGTGGTTGACTCAGTCCTTGGATGAACATGAATTATTTATTTTCTATCTATTTACTTTATTTAAGAAGAAAATAAAGATTCCTTGAGTGAAAACACATTAAAACTGAAGAAACTTAAAATTAGAGATGGGGCGCTCGAATTTCTAGGCTCCTATGTTATTCGAGAAATTTGTGATTCCTAAATATATCAAATACAAATTTATGAAGACCTTGTCTTGATCTAACAGTTGTAAGCAATTAGTAAGGAATAAATGTAGATAGACTTGTATAGTTGAGAGATTACCCAAATAAAAAAAATCCACAATTGTATTAATAAAACTCATTTTCATAAAAAGTGTTTTATTTGTTGTTTATGATGTAATAGACATGACAAACAAAATATCATTTGTTCAATGGCACCAAGACTTAAATACCTTTTTTTAATTGAAATTATATCACTTTAACTAAAATTGTGCATTTAAAAAAAATTGTATTTGAGATTCAAAAGAA
This sequence comes from Timema shepardi, assembly GCA_902151425.1. NCBI lineage: Eukaryota > Metazoa > Arthropoda > Insecta > Phasmatodea > Timematidae > Timema > Timema shepardi. The sequence goes on from CABFVX010000413.1 coordinate 132,415, forward strand.
AATCTAAAATTCTATTTCTTTTTAATATTATACATACCAATTTCATCATTGTTTTCAAAAATGTAAATATAAACATCTTAAAACCCATATTATTATTATTGAAATTTTCATCTATAGTTTGAACATAAACCAATTAAAAATGTATATTCATTAATATCTGTATACTACAACCAATCATAAATATTTTCTATTATGTAAAAAATTTATTTTGAACATTGGAATGTTTGCTGTTTTGTACAGTTTTTGAAAATTATATATTGTTAACACAAAAACAAATATTTTGATTTTTACTACCCATTATATACTGTATTATCAAGTACTTTGTGTTTATTTAAATAAATGGTGGTGTTGAAAGGCAAGCGATTCGTTTTGGTAGGTGAGAGAGAAACATTTTAAATTGTGTTAAGTTCAATTTGCTACTTTGTTGGGAAAAATATGCAGTTTTAACTTTTAAGTTATTTTATCAATAGTTTTTTTTATGATAAAATATTTAATGATAATTTCATTTTTCTTATTTAGGAAGACAATAAATGTTTCCCTATTTTAATTATATTTGGAAGAAGGTATAGTAAAGGTGGATAGAATTCAGCTGTGTTGTATTTTTTGATATTAACTTTTAGATCTATATTTTTCTGGTGGGTGTACCTAATATTCTCTTGATAGAACTGTATAGTTAAAGAACAATATTGTTCAAATTGAACTAGCTATTTTTTATGCTCACTGAGATCAAAGGAGATTTGAACCTAAACTTTCATTCAACAGACCAGTCCATACCAAAATTATTGGGTGATTAGCTATTCACACTATTTCAGAACTAGGTAACTTGAGGAAGTTTAATTTAATTATTCTAAAAGAAGCTGGTTCAATCATAGCTGTTTGCAGAAAGATTCTCGAGAATAAATAACTTTGAATCATAAACCTGTATCCAGAGACCTGTCAAAAATGTGTCTTATTCTTGATACAATGTGTACATGGCAAGCAGAGAAAAAGATGGCACTAATTGGAAGATGTTTTGGTAAAAATCCAATGCTTAAAGAGATGCATCAACAAGACATACCATGATTTAAAAACGGGTTTATATAGGTTTTTATTTACATACATTTAACTGGAAGAGCTAATTACATACCCATAGGTACTATGGGATTATTAATATCTCATCCATTATTAAATTTGCTTTAACCCTAAATTAATTGGTAAAGAAACTGAAAATTATTTAACTTATTTTCTAAATACTACAAAAAATGAATCCCTAGTTTAAAAAACACACAAAAATCTCTTTAGATAAACCTTACTACATGACTTACCGAACCTTAAATGGAAATGTAATTTAAGAGAGCTCTTTGCTCTTGGAGTGTCTTTAAGATGGGAATGTAGGCAACACAAGAAAAGACCAGTGTGTTTGTAGTTTTTAAAGAAAACTTTTTTCGGTCAAGATAAATCAAATTTTGTTTAAGTACAAATATAGAGTTTAATTTTATTCACCAGGTGATATCAGCTATGAACTTGTGAACCTAACAGAAATAGGTGACAAACATTTTAAATGAAAATAAATGGTTGTCAATAAATTCCAGGACACCCTTGTATATTTAAATCACAATTTGAAGAAAATTAAACACTTAGCTTTTTACTAAAGCGATATTTGATTAATTTTGAACACAGAAACTATTTAATATAAAAACTATTAAAGTACTTATCGGTTCTTGTTTTCCCTACATTCCCACATTAAAAACTAACTTTGTATAAGGCCTTTATTAAAAAAAACTGCATGTATGACCCATGGGAAAATGACCACTTGCTATAAGAGGCAATTTAAATATAAATAACCATTGGAGTGTCTTATTCTCCTAGTACTTTGCAACACATTTGTCCCATTTCTGAAGCCTAAATGAGTGGCAGATGCAAGTTGTTATAGGTACACTTTTAAATACCTTCTAGTTCTTAATATCTTACAATTGAGAAAAATTTATCACAGTTCTGAAATAGAGATATCTGGGAAATATTACTGTTTAAACCATTTAGGGGTGGCTATATATTTTTCTACATTTATTTTTATTTTTTGCCTCGCTTTCTAAAATGAAAAATATTTTGGTCATACTGGGAATCAATCCTGGAGCTATTAGGTCAGTAGGAAGAATTGCTATCGCTAAAGTGTTTGATATTCAATACCTCTTGGAGAGTCCTATTATACTGGTACTTGGTAATACTTCCACACTGTTTTTGACACCTAAAATTCATGGCAGAAGATTGAAGCTGTTTGTTTACATGGCTTAAAATATCTCTTCTAGTATCTTATTCTCCAAGTACTTTGTAACAAATTTGTTTGTTATGTTTATTTATTTTTTTACAAATCTTTTCCTATTTGATATATTAATCCGTACCTTGATAACACTTTTCTATTATGTATCTTATTAATTTTCGTTAACTCTTATAAAATTATATTAATAAATATTACTCTAACAAACGGGCTTAAATTTCTTGAATTATTAACATAAAATAAAGTTTTAAGTTAAATAAACTAGTAATGTTCAAAGTTATATATACAGTATTTTTTTGCTATCAAGTCTTAAATACCTTCTGGTGTTTCATATTCTCTTAATACAAGACAGTAAATGTATTCCATTCCTGAGCCAGATAAATTAAATTGCATTGTGGTGAAGCTATGAAAAATGGCTGCTAAAAAACTCTTTATTGATGTCTATAAAAAGTTTACAGATTTTTTATATCTTATATATTGTAATGTGAACTTTAATCACACTTTTAGATTAGATATTTTAAAATTATTTGCCTTCTTAAATAACTTAACTCAGCTTAAATTAGAATTTGATTAATCGTCATTAATTCTTGTAAAATTATATTAATAAAAAATACTTTTATCTCCATAACGGGCTTACCTTAAATTAGTTATATTATTAACTTAAAACAAGTTTTAAGTTAAACTAGTAAATTAAGTATCATCTTAGAAAGTGTATTTTGATGCATTTAATTATACATCACAATCTTTATGAACGTATTAAATCTAGAACAGATACAACACCCAGTAACCAGAATTTTAATTTATTACTTAGAAAAGGGAAAACTTGGATTTCTAATATGATAAAAATGTTGCCCAAGACTGCAAAGCACATAGTACATATAATAGGAAGACTTGCTACCACGAAAGTGTTTAATCTTAAAAACCTCTTGGAAAGTCCTACTATCCTGGTACTTAGTAACAGTTTCACAGTGTTTTTAACATCCAAAATCCACGGCGGGAAGATCGAAGATGTTTACATAGCTTAAAATAGCTCTTGTAGTACCCTATTCTCCTAGTACTTCGCAACAAATTTGTTTCCTTTCTGAGGTTTAAAATTCATAGCCGAAGACGGGTATCCCGTCTTAAATAAATACCTACTGGTGTTTCATATTCTCTTAACACTAAAAGATAAATTTATTACATTTCTCATCCAGATAAATGCACTGTGGAGCTATCTGTGAACAAATGACTAAACTCTTTGGTGATCAGAGTTTTTTTTACATTTATTTCTGTGCACTTTGATTAAACTTTTATATTAGTTATCTTAAAAGTTGTTGCCTTTTTAAATAATTCAACACAGCTTAATTTAGAATTTGAATAAGTGTCGCTAGTTCTTATAATTTATAATATTTAAAATTACTTCTATCCCCATGACAGGCTTACCTTAAATTAGTTGTATTATTAACTTGAAATAAAGTTTCAAGTTAAATAAACTGTTAACTTTCAAAGTTATAAATAAAGTATGATATTATAAAGTAATTTTTTATGCATTAATTATACATCACAGTCCTTATACACTAACCAAATATAGAAGAGACACAGGATCTGGTAACCAGAAATTTAATTTATCACTGAAAAACCAGAAATCTTGTATTTCTCAAACAATTTTTTTTTACCCATTTCGGGAATTGAGCTTGCAACTCTTAGTATAATAAGCAAAGCAGACTTCCTATCTCCATAGTGTTTGATTTTAAATACTTCTTGGAGAGTTATATTATCCTGATAATTGGTAATATTTGCGCAATGTTTTTGAGACATAAATATAGTCCATTTATAAGCAAAGTATTATAATCGTAGAAGTTGGATTTTTCCATCGACTCAATCTCTATACATCACACCACTGACTAGATTTAGAAAAAAATATAGCATTCAATACCCAAAATGTTAATTTGGATTTCCCCGATTACCCCCCCCC
>CABFVX010000413.1:137215-164593 GCA_902151425.1 Timema shepardi
ATATTTGATGCATAACAAAGCTATTAACATAAATATAAAATAATTGATAATGTGAGGTTAGTACACTCAAATATCAGATCTGATCCTCAGTTTCTCGACTGGGAGTGGTGGCGTACTCCTGTAATCCAGCTACCTGGAGGTCGGATGTAGTGGATGATTTGAGGACGGGGGTTCTGTTGTTCAGTGCCCCACGTTGACCGGATGTCCGCACTAAGCTCGGCATCAATATGGACACTCTGGGGGAGCCCGGGGTGTCCAGGTTAGCTAAGGCGGGGCGAACCGGGCCAGGGGGGAAACCCAGCAGCCAAAAGTCCCTGTGTCGAGCAGTAGTGGGATAGCGTCTGGGAGTGGGAGCTGGGTGGCAGCCCGTCCAATATAGTCAGACCTGCATCTCTTTTGACTTTTTTAATACTAGCATTATAATAACTGCACTTTTTTGAAATTTTAATTATACAATGAGCTGGGGTGCAGCCCGCCCGAGTCAGTCCTGTAGCTCTTTTGATGTTTTAATTATTTTATGTACCCCCATGGCTTATTTGATGCTGACTGACAGCTTTGAAAAGCTACCAGACCAAATTACGTATCCCTACGCCGAACCTTATGATCTGCAAAAACATGTGTTTAGCAGCTGTCACTTCTGACGGTCAAAATTTAGGTATATACCCAAAGGTTGACTGTCAGAAGTCAGCTTGGAGCTGTCAGCCAGCACCAAAGAAGCCATGGGGCTACGTATATTTTATATTGATATGTATTTACTGTTATAAAAAATTGAGCTCTACACCGTATATGCTTATAAAATTATACATTGTAATAATATATAGGCCTATTTTCTTACGAGGAGCTATCTGGATTACGCTACCATAATCCTATTGGAATCATGGTAAGATTCTGGTAGGAAAAAAGTCCTTCCAGAGGTTACTTCGTAAGCAAATCGCACTATGGATGCCTTAGTATCATTTCAAAAGGCTGATTTAAAAAAAAAATAGGAAGCCCACTTTCGACCATCACTATTGATTTAAAGTCACTAACATATGACATTTTAGAAAATTTCTTTTTGTATCTATAATTATAAAGTAAATCTAAAAAGTTATCAAAAAACCCCACTAATATTTCTTTAAGGATTACTATATGATTTCTCTTACCATTATTAATTAAAAGGGCTCATAATGTATATATATATATATATTGTTTGTAACTATTTCCCCCGCCTTTTGTCAACATGAGTCTCCAGTCTTCAAATTACAGGCTTCCTAGAAAATCACACTTTTTTTTTGTAGCAGCACCTAACACTTCGATTTAGACAAGAAGAAACTTGTACGACAGTTAAGAAAATTACTTAAAACAATTCTCATATATTTATACAAGTCATAAAATATACAAATGCCACCTAATATAGATAATCTTATCAATATCTAAGTAATTATAATACTATTAACAAAATTAAATGTTATTTGATGCGTGTTTGAAAATAACACCCCAGAGTAAAAGTATGTGTAGTTCACAACTTAATTTTAGTGTCGACAATGAGAAAGGGAGGGGTTGAATCCCTGATGTGGAACCTCAGATGAAGACTTATCAGACAGTCTAGGCTGAAAGTAGTTCGGGATTCGCAAAAGTCAGAAGGTTTCGGTCGCCTGAAAACGGATTTAAAAAAAAGGTCACATTCATCAACGTAATGTTCATTTTAATATTAAATAGTGCATATAATAAACGGAGCGTTTAAATTAATAAATGAAGTTAGAAGAAACAAAATTAAATAGGGTATATCCTTAATGAATGCATAAATACCCCTATGATGTTAATATAAATTATTGTGGTTTACTCTTTCTATGCGAATACTCAGGTATTTATGAAACTCCATCCTCCACATTGTTTTCAGTTCAATTATAACAGTGAACGTCCCAGATAAAAATATTCTTGTAGCATATTTGATTTTTCAAAGAAAAACTCCTATGTATACTGTTTCTGCTGATAGTCATTTCAAGGAACGTACATTTTAAAGAAGTATATTTCAGTAGAATCTTAGTAAATTATATAAATGTTTTCTTTTCTAACGAAAAAAAAGTTATTAATTAATGTACAGCACAGCAATCCCTTAACTCATTTAGACGCCATTGCATTAGGGAAGAATGGTTTTGTTTAGTTAATAGGCTTCGTCCGAAGAAGAGTAGTTCCCTAACTTCTGCTGATATTTTTGTGTTTTTATTAATGTGTTGTCTATTGGCGACAAATCTGCAATTTTATATTTAATGATCAGTTGATATTTAATCAATAGAATCAGCAGATTTTCTATATAAAGCCTGTTGTTCGAGCACATAATTTTCAAATTTGTTCAAACCCACTTCGGTGACCGCATGGTCTAACGCGCTACTCTCGCAATAGACTAGAATGCCGATGACGGGAAAGATCAAGGCTCAAATCTCGGTCGGGTGTACTGAGCGTGGATTTTCCTAAATGGTTTTCCACTCTCACTCCACGGAAATGCGGGTACATTTCATACATATAACATTTATCAGCTCCAAAACCACTAGTGTAATTAGTGGTAAAGTGTATAACCCAAACGCGGTGATAAAATAAAAATAAAATACCGTTTACTAATATATTATTCAAAATAGAATTGAAATGATGGATTTTGTGGAAATTTCCCGCTGCCTTTAAGATAAGCACTCTTGATGAACAGGCAAACGGTTCCTTTTAATAAAATATTATTACAATTACTGGTGGTCCTTTAAACGCGGAGAGAGAATGAAAAAAACCCCGAATAATCGACATTATAAAGCGCGAAGAGTGTAAAACTGTTCTAAATCAATCAGACTTTGTCACCGGTCTCCCGAAAAACAAATTTAGTTTATGTTTATTCATGAACCAGGAAGATAACGCATTTTTAAGATCATTCAATATTAAATTGAACATAAAAGTATGGTTCTAGTTAATTTGCATTTTTTGACAGCCTCACTTTTACTTTCCACGAAGAAAGTACTTCTCTTACGAAAGTACCGTACTAGGCAGCAAGGGAAAATGCAAGCCAAACAAGACAAACTGTCAACAATATTAGAAATATATTTAAGGAGAAGCGTTCCTTCCGAATGAATAGTTGTTTTTTCTGAAAGTGGTTTGACAGGTGAGGCCATTTACAGCGCCAGTGTCGCCATTAATACCGGGATCACGATCGAATTAACGTTAACAGGGCTATTCAATTCATTTGTTGGTATTATGACCAATGTTTACTCTTAGCGTAAGTTCTGGTTATTAGACATTGAAACAAAATAAACTAAAATAGGAAAGCTAAATCTATCAAAACAGTTTTGTAATATATATTTATTATATCGAATGAAAACTGGGTGGCTACAAAACATATTTTACAAAATTCCCTGACTTTTCCGGGTTTCCCAGGCAACATTTTTCAATTTTCCCCGACTACTTTTTTCAAGTTTTAATGGTGGATGATGATCCAAAAATTTCCTGACTTTTCCCTGTCTGTAACCATTCACAGATCATCACTGTACAACTAAAGTTCGTTCACGGTAGGAGTTTACCTCTGAAAGGCCTTTTTCCCTACCAGAAATCTATTATATAGTAAGATATTGGTAGGAAAAAAGACCTTTCAGAGGTAAACTCCTACCGTGAATGAAGTATAGTACAAATCACAGATAATACTCGAAAATGAAGATGTTTGGCTCGAGTTGTTACGTTAAGTTACAAGAATTGTGACCCGGCATAAGGGTGGGTTGGCAAACAGTGCGGCCACACACGGTCTAGCGATTTGGGTACTAAGGGTAGGATAGGAGCGTGAACTTGCTTGGATAACATAGTTGTAAATACCAGTTGGGTTGGGAAATTTTTGCTTGCCTGCTCCTTGCCTAAGCGATCCATCAAATATTGTCAGATAGTACAAACAAATAAAAACATTATCATGACGTGGTTTGATTTATTAAACACGTGATGCGAGTTATCCGTTTCAGTCACATCGATTTGCATTCGTTTGTTTGTGGTGGATATGTCTCACGAAAACTTTTGAAACCATTAACCGATGTAATTCCAACTTTGAACTGTTCTTTGTTCCTTTATACAGATAAAATTGATTGGAGAAGAAAATAGAACCAAGGATAGGTAAAGGGACTTGTGTACAAAATTACGAGTTGACGAAAATTTATGTTTTATAATTTCTGTGACACAATAAAACGATTGACTACTTTTTTTTTTATTCCACCACGTTTTAAGTAGGTATTTCCGTTTAAGTTATACCATACATTGCTCACGAAAGAACAGGGACGCAGAATGTAGAAATTCAGGGAAAATGTATCCGCATTTGCGTTAAGGGAGAGCGGCGAAATATTTGAAACCTAACCTTCCCGTCACCGGTAAAACGGAGGACGGATGAAGTCGATGTTTTAACTCACGTGCCCGATGATGAGGGAGTAATGTCAAGTTGACTGAGGGGTCAGTTCCCCCTTAAAGCCACCTAGAACCGTTAGTAGATGTTTATCAAGTTTTAGGGAGCTCGAAAGCCTCGACCACCGTAAACAAAAGATCTTATTGAATAAGAAGTGTCGGATCTATAGCAAATGGGGGGGCAACGTGTGTATAAAAGGATATACATTTTCCATCAGCCATATAGTTGTCCAAACCATTTCAGGAAGAACTACACGCAGGACAATGAAGGCCACACTGGTAAGTTAAACTTTTAGAACCCTATAATTTGGGCCATCAGGGACCGTTGACTGTAGGTATTATTTTACACCACATTTCACTACATGTTCAGTATACAAGTATATGTGATCATTACCAAGGGCGTAGAAATATCATTTTTATAAGGGGCGTGGGCCAGAAAATTGCACTATACCTTTGGACTATATAAGTTTTTAAACGTGTATATTATCGGTTCTCCTATGCGGGTCTCCATCAAATTCCAGGAGAGTCCAGAACCCCCTAACCCCACCCAGACTTTTCAACACCCTTTCTATTTATAATGTTAAAACATTGCCTAGGCATACCATTTTAACAAAAAAAGTTAAAGCCATTCTCACAATATTTTGAATTTAAAACATAAGTCATGTAAACTACCTATTAATCAATTTTTCTTTGAAAATGACAGCACTATTCCTCATGTAAAGTGTAAAGCACTACTATAATAAACATTTTAAGCAAAATCATAGAGCAATTTGCAAGAAAGATCTAATATTCAAAGATTAGTCGTCAAAACGCTATCATTGAACTAATTTCTTTTAAAAAAAAAGTTTTGTTAAGTCAAATACAACCAAGATACCCATTTTAAACAAAATTGTTGGAGCCATTTTCAAAAAATTTCAAAACGAGTAGTCAATAAACAACCCTTATTTTAAAAGCTAGAACTAGAAATTAAAAAATTGCTCAAAGTTATAAATAACGTATAATGCCTAAATATAAAGTTTTAACAAAAACCATCAAAACAGTTTATGGCACCACAAATCGAGGGACATATAGAATTAATTTCCAGATACATTTTTTGGGGGGTTCGGAAGTACATTTAATGTCAATAAAGTAAAAAAATAGATATGTGCCAAAATGGATAAAGCATTGACACACAGTGGTGTAGTTAGCTAACGCACTAGTTCCGTGTTAAGATAGACTGCCTAGGATGGGGCGATCGAGGTTTGAATCTCACTCGGGTGAAATGGGGAGGGGGGGGGGGGGGGGAGTGGTTTTTCCTAAATGATTTTACACTTTCCCTCCATGAAAATGTGAGTTCACTTCCTTTCTATTAAACCTACTCAATTCCTAGCCCATTAACGTAATTAGTACTTAAGTGTATAACCCGAACAGGCAGTAAGATGCAGTGCTAAATAATAAATCGTTTTGTAAATATTGTAATTCTGTCATAATGTTAGCTTAAAACTTACACATAAGTGAATACAATATTGTAAATATTACCAGTATTGAAATACGGGGAAATGGAAAAATAAAAACATATCTCACCTATTTTCGTGTCTTGTAGGGAATAGTTTTTGCTGCTGGTTATTTTACTAACCAGGAGTTATGTAGTTATTTTTTTCATATTTGACATCGACTATCATTAATATTAGCCTATATTAGCAACAGGTCACTACTAATTTACCATTGATTCCCCTCTCTTAACACAACCTTTCACAACCTTGTACTAACTAGCAATACTGTTAAGAGTTTGTCTATGATTTCAAACGTTTCATAGTTATAAAATAATGTTTTAAATAAGTAGATGTGTTGAAAGAATGGGTGAGGAAGGGTAGTAAACCTACCTAAATAGGCTACAAAATTTGTAGACTATTTGACAGTTGTTCTTTTAACTCTGCCCATTCCAAGAAATGTACTTTGTTTTACAATATTAAATGTAGGGAAATAAAGACATTTGAAATGTTGACAGAGGTAATTTTACAAGTTGCATCTTGAAGGTGAGAATTAAAATAATAAAAAAAAACTAGTGTATTTGTTGGATGACTAGTAAAAGTAAAAAACTATAATAAAAAGTTTTATATAGCCCCCTTGATAATAACTTTAACGAAGTAAGGGTGGGGTTGGGAGAAAGCATATTAGAGGTAATCTACCCGCATTTTCATGGGAAGAAGAGTGGGAACTGGCAGGTCAGTCTAATACAAGATTGATGCCTTGGACTATTTGGCCACTGAACCTAGATTTAGTGAAATAATAGCTTTTATAAAAATTTACCTTTAACATATTTTTATGAGATTGCTTTAAATAGTTTTCTCAAAATCAAGTTAATAATATACAAGTGACATCAAGATGTTTGGAGGGTTGTGCCTTTTTTATTTTGCACTGCTTTTTACCAACCATTTGGCTCTTCACATATTTACACTACACTATTGAAATAAGAATGAGTAAGTTAGAATTTAGTCAAAAGTACCCACATTTGCCTGCAGGGAGTGTGGGATAGCAATATAACCCTCAATATACCCTACCGGGATTCAAAAAAGGACTCCCTAGGATTCGGCAGTCCAGTCTCTTCAGAATACTACAAATTAAACTATGTGACTATCAAAGCAGATCAGAGCCGCCTTTCAATTTAATTTTTAGAGCATTTTTTTTACACATAAGGCTTGTATGACCCAACACTGTTTGGACAAGTATTTATGAAAATTATTTCGAATTTTGAATCCCTGCCCTATAAACCAAGAAATTCCTGCACATATTGCTTGAGTTTCAGTTTTCAGAGACAAATGAAATTGCAGGCTTTACACAATATTTTTTTAACAATATATAGCTCTCTCAAATTTAAATTAAAAAAAAAAGTGTCTGTAAATACATCCTTTGTACAAAAGTAGATTGGAAGCAGACGTGACCCAAATTAATCACGGTAGTTTTACAGTTAATTTCTAGTACCTACCAATAACACACATATAAATATACAATCAAATTTAAATAACATAATTTAAGATTCTGTCCATGGTTCATACCTTGCTGTGAGAATTGTCGAACTGTGCCTGGATTAATTTATAGTATGTGCCATTTTTCAATATGTATTTGACTTTTTTTTTGTGAATGTAACGTAATCTGAGACCCAATTATTTCAATATAAGGTAGTTATTCTAGTATAAGCACATGAATTTTAAAATAGTACAACAGCTACCCCTTCTTCAATGTGCTTGGCTCAGAATCTAAGTCAAAGCACTTTGTTTTAGTAGAGGTGCTAATATCACTCTTTCAGTTGAACCAACATAAGTTCAACAATTATACATTTACGATCATGACAGGAACCGAACCAGGCAGCTTCAACCCAGTAGGGAGATATAATAGCGACTGAGCTAAGTAATTGAACAAGGAAATTTAATTTTTAACCTCAAGTCATCTGCATGGTCTTTTATAGTGGTTAATCAATTATATTAATGGATCCCAGATATGAGCTGGATAATTTAGGGTGTGATATTCCAGACAATAATCAAACTACTTGGAAAGATTTTAATTAATGTACCAAAATTAGGTAAAAATTCACACTTCACATGGTGTTAAATCAGGTAAGAAACTAGTGATGAAGAAAACAGTGTAGTGCAGTCCTGGGTGATAATTACCCAAAGTATGTGAAGGGGTAGGCAACAATCTTTGATGTCAAAAATCAATTTGAGCCTTTTTTCAAATCCATGCCCATTTTATAAATAAGTAACTTAAAAATTAAATCTAAAGAGTTAGAAAGTCATTTTAAATAATAGATAAATTAGTTTTAACAAATCAGGATATTTTGTGTTTGTACTAATTAGTTTTTTTTAAATTTTTCTTTTAATACACATTAAAAATTTACTATAAATATCACTGAACCTCTATTTGCTGTAATTTATTTCTACAAATTATATGACCATGAAAATTGTTAGATTTATTTTTTGATATATGTGAATGGTGAATGTAAACAGAATATAGTAATCATGCATTTCAAATTGACAGCCTTTCTCTATGACATGGACCACCATTCCTCTGTCCAAAGTGATTTCAACCAAACTTCGTTTCATATTACTCCATTTTTGGAAAATGCCACCATTTCAAATTGTCATTCTTGAAAGCCAGAATTATGAATCCAACAGTGTCCAAAACTACACAATTTATTTCTTTTATATTGATGAGTATAGCTTTAGAAAATAATTTTGACAATTTATTTGCTAAATATTGATTTATTGCTCTTTCAATAATTACCAAATTTTATTTGCTCATAGACAATGTGCTTAGCACATTCATTTAACAGATTACCTTTCAATCTCCATAAAAATAACTCCAAAATTACCAGCTTCAGTGGCTGAAAGGTCTAAGGCATCACACTCATGTTAGACTGGCCTGCTGATGACAGAGAGATCAGGGTTTGAATCCCGGCCTGGTCTAATGAGTCTGGTTTTCCCCAAAGTGGCTTCTCCCTCTATTTCCACACAAATGAATGTAGATTACCTCTATAATGCTTCCTTCCTTATCCCTACTATTAGAGTAATTATCATATATGCGTATAACTTGAACAGGTAGTAAGATACGGCGATAAAAAACTTCTTTATTATTCACTATGCAAAACTTTTGTTAACAAAAAATTAAAATTTAATTCTTATGATTATTTATAGTTTTAATAGATGATGTTGAAATTCAACCAAAGTTAAAATAAAAAAAAAAATTGATAAAAATATTAGCTTAACATCGTGCATAGCTAAATAGATTTTAAACAAATTTAACCCCTGTCTGTCCCCAGATTGTGGTTAGAGGCAGGAAGGGGGAAAGAGCTACAAAGAGAAAAAAAAGAGGAGAGGGTAGCCTCATTAAATCTTTCACCCGATTCAACACCAATGAGTGAGAGTGGAATGGTTTTGATAGGTGATGAATATAATAAATCTGGGTTTCTCGTGGCGGAATAAATCATGTTTTATGGCCGACAAAATATGTAATCTAAGAAAACCAGACAAAGGTAGACTTTATAAATTTATTACAACACTATTCTTCCTACACAAATTTTATATGGAAAAAATTTAACCTTGGGTTACTTGGCTAGAGTTTGAACTAAGCCTTCAAGGACCAAAGCCAAGCGTGCTAATTTATTATTATTATTATCATTGCATCTCACTTACCAGTTCAGTTTATACGCATATATAATAATTACCCGAATGGTGTAGAGATGAGTAAGGAAGCATTTTAGAGGTAATCTATTCACATTTGCGTGGAAGGAGAGCGGGAAACCATTTAGAAAAAAAACACCTTATGTAAACCCAACCAGGATTTGAACCCTGATTTCTTGTTAATCATCATGCCAGTATGATGCCTTTGATAATCTAGTCACTGAAGTAAGTATGCTACTATAAACTTTGTTTATGATGAAAGCTTAACATCTTACCTTGACAGCACTACAATGGGCTGATCATCGTTGACACACGCAAGGCAAGCTTGATGGCTTTCAGAGTAAGCAAAGTATACAGCTCAGAGGTGATCAAAGTGTAATTAAAAAAACGAACTAATAAATATTGTATAGTTGCATTCTCACAAACTTTTATGTTGATGCGACTATACACCCAAAGTACTTGATCATAATAAAAAATTAACAGAAGTGACTTTGTTCCACAGATTTTGTTCCTGTTGTTTGTGGTGATCGCTATGGTGATTAGTTTACCTTTAGACTCCGATCCAACGGACCCTGACATTTCAGATGAGTCTCCGACCAATCTGGTTGGCACTTTCTTGAAGAAGAAGAAGTTGAAGAAATTGCTGCTGTTGGGGTGAAAATAGTGTCAAAATGTTTTACTGACAAAGAAGAAAATTCTACACACATTCACAGGCTGCATCAAAATAACTATATTTTTTAATTTTACCCAATGGAAATGTTTTAATATACTCTTTTGTTTAGTAAAATATGTATATGATTGAGTATAGATAGTGTCTAAAATTAACCATGTTATATTTGCCATAATTTGTTTTTGTGTAAGCACATCCTTAAAACAATAATTTTTTTTATATGGTATTATTTCAATATTAACTTACAAATAGTTTTTATTTGAATTTTGTTTCTATAAATCTTTATCTTAAGTTATACATAAATTACTTGCCAATAAATTGCATGTGAAGTGATTCATTCAAAAGTAGCCTAATTGAATTAAGGCTAATCATGGAGAGTGAGTAAATATAAATACACAACATATCATTAATAATTATTTTTTCTTGATAAATAGTTATGTACTATACTAATAATATACATAATTATGACTCCAGATTTTTTTAATATTCATATAGTTACTTAAAGAATGTGTTTGCATTAATGAGAATACTAGCATAATTTTTTTTAAATGAATGATATCAATTTTTATGTCATAGTGTGTCATAATCTATGCCATTCTATTCTTTTAGTATTTAAAGGTGAATTCAATACTAAGAGATGTACAGAAAACACATCTTGCTGATTTATGTTCCAAAACTAACACCATAATTGTTATGTGTCTACAATCAGTCAACCTTAGGGAAGTAAATAAAGCTGGTATAACTGATTAGAAAATAATGACTCGCGGACTCTTAATGCAAAAGAAAATATTAAAGAAGTAATTTCTATTTTAGAAAATATTGCATTGTTTGTGCAATGTTATACAAACATTCTTTTTTTCTTGAAGAAGCAGCACTATAATAAATAAGCCATAGAGGCCTACCAATTTTCTTATGGCAAGTTATGTGATCCAAAACTATCACTTTTGATGGAAGCTATCAATACCTATAAAATATATAAATAAATATTTTTACATCCAATACTGTTTCCAGGCTGTGGCCTGGGTTAGTTTTTTTTATTCAAGCCATATAGCTTCCGCTACCGGCTGGTCATAGTTTCATATGTCTTATGATCCAGTCCCCTGCCGTTAATTTATCATTGTGGAAGGGTAAACCCATATTTCACCAATAATGAATTTTTTCACCATACCGGGAATCAAAACCAGGACTCTTAACTCAGTAAGCAGACACCCTACTGACTGAGCTAAGGTATCGGATTATAAAATAACACTAATTATATAATAAAATGATCAATATCAACTGCCAAAAATTAGTTTGTATTTTCTAAAATATACTACTTCTGTTCATGTAAGAAAATTCAGTTGTATTTCAAATTTTATCAATTAGTATGCTTAAACTTATGTTACCGTCTGATAACTTCTATTCCTTGAATGTATTATTTCACAAATTAAAAAAAAATCATTTAAATTGCAAATAAATAATTTATTATTCATATTTTGATGTTGTTGAACTTTGTGTGAGTGTGTTATGTACCTAAATTTACATGGAGGTGACATGCACGTAATACTGTTATTCACAGAAAATAGTACAATATTTATAAAACAGTGTAAAAAGTTTGCAATATACACAACAGTGACATACATCACAGGAAATGCATCTTTAAAATGACAAGAAATATTGAGTGTTTATCACTTTGTATCATCTTAGCTATAAAGACAAATTAATAAAGTACAAAGTAATCCTTGGTTTGGTAGTAAATTAACAGTTTAATGTATGGAAAGAAACTATAACGCTGGAAAGCACATAAACATAAAATAAACACGAACATGACACATTCCATGCAATTTTTGGGATCCATCTGGCTGATGAGTTGCAATTCTCCTTAGCGAAACTTTGACCTACATATTTCATTCTAAGTGCTTGGGTTTATTACGATTTACTTTCATTTTATTCAAGGATTATTGACTTAATTAAACATTGGCTTAAGCCTACAGGTTTTCAACTAACCATAAATCATTGCAAAATATATTAAAATGATCAATGTGAATGGATTATTAGTGCCCTGACCCTCTCAATATTAGTGAAGACCGAACCCCTCATTACCTGCAACTTGAAAAGCCTCCAATCATTAATCCCAAGGTATTTCCTGAAACCCCTAACAGGTGAAGAGACTGCAATCGAAACAAGAGCCTTGGTGCTCTCTCCCACTAAAGAGCCTCACTCGGAAACTACCTTAATCTAACTTAGATAGGTGATATTTTCTCAAAATAGTAATGATTAGTGAAAATTACTACCCAACATCGTTGAAGTGTTTCTATAATACAATATTTACACTTTTACAACATACTAACCCATTTAACAGGTTTACAATACAGTTTAAACAGGTATCACTATTAATAGACTTCCTGAATCCAAGTTTACTCACTTCACAGCCACCACATGTAGAACACAATTTTATGCAAACTACACTCTACTGGCTCTATATGCTTGACAGGGTATTTTTAGTACCTAAATAACATAAACAAATGTGTGTACAATTCATCGATAAACATATCAAATTGTGATTTAAAAAACCACACAAAATGGCAGCATGAGAATGAAGAACATAAAAATAGTTTAATAAATAGACATTTAGAACTAAAGGGATAAACTCAAAAATAACAATCAAGTGAAAATTCAAATTAAACATTTAAAAAAGCAAAATAAATTAATATCCTTTGTCCTATCTATGCCTGAGGATTATAATATGAATTACAAAACAAACAAATACATTACAATTAAAAACATAAATATATACACAAATAACAATTTTTTTTAATAGGCTGTAACACTTGTCCTCATGTAAGATGCACCTGGCTAGTTATTTGTCTTTTATACAAAATTATTATTATGATTCAAAATATATACACATATATATATTTTTAAAGAATAATTAAATTATAAAATTGAAACTAATCGCAAAACTATATTGCACCTGATAATGTTTAGGCCAAGCTAAATTTACTTTAAACTTAATATTAAGTTTATTTAGAAATTTTAGTACTTTGGTGTAGATTTATGTACAATATTATTAACAAGTCATTTTGAGAAATCTTTGAAAGGAAGTAAAGGAAAATGTAGTTTTTGAACTAATTATTTGTACGTCTAAATTCTAATAGTAAATAAAAACCAATAAATGGTTTATCTTACCAACTTAGTAAACACAGCAAACAACTTTTATCAAGGAACTATCATTTTTCAGCTTAGTGCAGAGTTATTTTTTGAACTATGGAAATTTAACATTTTGCAACAATTTCCATGGTGAAATTCAATTTGCTATTATCAGCACTTCCAACTAAAAGTTATTATGATTGAAGAATTAATATTAAAATTATTAACAAATATTCGAATGGCATACAATTGGTATGATTGTATTTGAAACTTAGATTAGGTTCACTATAACATAGTGATGTGAGGAACATACCACTTTTAAAGACTTAGTAATTATTTATTAGCTCTGTTATTTATCTTGACTTCACAGCCATTACACAACAAATTTATGTACTGTATTATTTTAGTGCTAATAACTTCCTTATTCATACTTATGACAGATTTCATTAATAGTTTGTTGTTTCTTTACACTAAACACAGACTCTTCGTATAAAATTGTATTTACACCAAAAACAAATTCAAACACAAAGCTAGTACTACCCAATATATATTTAATATAATTTTGAACCTGTTTAATTAAAACTTCACTATTAATTTCTATTAACCTCAATGATTGTACACACATATCTAATTTATATGAAACACAACACTTTCAAATTTTGAAATTACAAAAGATTCTTGTGTTGACGACATAATAAGTCATACTCTTGAACATGAACAGAGATTTGTGTTCTTTACTGTCTACTAAATTATTTTATATTAATACTGTCAAATATGCTTTCAACAAACACATTTTAAATTAACTTTGACTTTTTAGTTATAAGAAACCATATTTTGAAATTTCGGATATATTTTCGCTCATAACTTTGAAATAACACACTATTTATTCCCCAGTTTCTTGGGCATATTTGTACATCCAATCTTATATTTTCGAGTGGTTGGAAAAAAAAATCTATATATCTACCCATTTAAAATACAAACTAGGGCTGAAGAAAATGTATCCATTTACATTGTTTTTTGTAGAAGTAAATGTTAGCCTATCATTAGATAAATATTGAAACATTTGTTTGTTAAGAAACCAAAAGTGAAATAATCTTTTCAATAATTATATTTAAATTATGTCTTCCCTGAAAAAACAAACAAATAAATAACAAAATTTACTAACTGAAATAAATGTATGTGCATTTGAGTATCACATAGGCTAGCACAGATTTAAACGTATGACAAATTATATTCCCATCACTTTTAAAGCTATTTGCCAAAACAAACTATGTGCAAAGCAAACTAAGATGTACTGCAGACAATAAGAGAAGATTCGACACGCCAACTCTGAGTTACTGAGTCAGCTTCTGGTGCACCCCGTGACCGACACCAAACTTCCAGACGCGTACCCAGATTGAATGTCCCAGGACTACTGAACGCTGCAGACAGGCACACACTTTCCGAAGCGTGAGGGGAGAGTTCCAAATTTGAACATGCCAATCCCACCCACCGAAAACAGCCTGACGAATGTGGTGAATACAACTGATTTTTGTTGGTAAGAAATGAAGAACTGAAAAATAAAACAAGTACTATTAGAGAAAAAAGAGTAATTTGATTGTATTCCTTGTGTTTGGACAATAATTTTAAAATATGAATGACCCTTGGTTTTGTTAAAAAACACCAACATAAAATTCAATTCTTTGAAAACTCAAAATCCTCGATTGTGAATCGGTCTTAATGTAATATAATTAAATACCTTAATTTTAAGTGATTATATTATAGTAACTCAAAGATTTAATATTCAAACAAAACAATAATATTCAAAATTGGGTAATTTT
This sequence comes from Timema shepardi, assembly GCA_902151425.1. NCBI lineage: Eukaryota > Metazoa > Arthropoda > Insecta > Phasmatodea > Timematidae > Timema > Timema shepardi. The sequence goes on from CABFVX010000413.1 coordinate 152,383, forward strand.
CCACTGTGGTCATTATTTTTATCACAATGTTTACTGATAATTTGATGGTATTGTGAGAGAAGTATGAGGAAGTACAGGAACAGATATATGAAGTGAAAGAGTGTGGAATGAACTACAGATGGGTCAAACTCTATATTTCTTGAATATGAATCTTAATATTTCTTTTGAATCTCGAATATTTAAAAATGTACAATTCAAATTAGAATTAGAGTATTTGAAATCGAATTAAAAACGTTGTTTAAGGCTTGATGCCACCGCCAAATGTTATTTTGTTTGTCATGTCTATTTCGTCATAAAAAAACAAAGAGAGCACCTTTTTAGTGAATTTATTATATTAATATAACTTTGTTTTGGATTAGGAGGGATATCCAGCACACTTAACTTGGTGATACTGGAGTAGAAATTGTTTAGATAGATTGGTCTCACAACAGAAACACTATTCCTTTTTCTTTAGTTTTATCACTTTCCTTTATTATAAAATTATCTAGCCATTGGGCCACCTCATTTTTAAACAGAAACACTAAGAAAGATAAATGGTCATCGACATAACACAAAAATGAAAAATAAAGATAAGCCTGTAGCAACACATGCCAAAACCCATAATCTGGACTTTAATTCCTGTTACACCTCAAAGGTGGTCAAAGCCCTGAACAAAGATATATGCAATCCTTCACAACTAAGGATATTGGAACTGGCCCATCACCGAATCCAGACAAGCCCCTAACCTCAACCTTAGGTAATTCCTCTCCTTCCTAGCAGCACATTTATTATTACTCTCAATGTCACAATAATAATACTGTATATAACACAATTTTTAGTTTTTCTAGCTATCTATTTAGTCATAGTGCTGCCATCTATACAGTGATATCATAACTGAAAAAGTCAGCTGTGGACAGTCGACCTTTCAGTTCAACCAAGGGCATCAGTCTACTCTCTTGACCCGATGAAGCTGTCTAGGACAGTGAAAATTTGTCCTTAAAAATGTGTGTGTGTTTATCAGTTTTCTATCTAATCAATTTCTCCTCCAGTATCACCAAGGTAAGTGTGCTGGCTTTCCCTTTTAATTCAAACCATGGTTTAACCTAATGCTTTATTCCAAATCACATTAATATAACGTTGTCATTTTAAAAATGATTTTGCTATCCTCACAGTAAAGGAAGCAAGACTGAGATGGTATGGGCATTCAGGGGCAGATCCAGATCATTTTCATAGGGGAGTCATAGTTATAAATAACATAGTTACTTACAATGTAGATTTCTGTTTAAAGCCAATTAATAATTTCTCATTCATATTGATATTATGCACGTTTTAAACCGAGGTCATCATCTCCAATTTTTTTTAAATACAAATAGTTTTTATAAACCATTTGGTGTGGCCCTCCAACAACAATTTTTTGAAAAATGGTTCACTCTAGTAGTCTTCGCCTTAATTTAAAAAAAAATTAGATTCTTTCATAAATTATAAGCCATTTAAAGAGTTCCTCACTTGGAAATCTTTGAAATTTGGATGCCCCTTGAAGTTATTTAGAGTGATCCTCACCTTAATTTTTTTTATAATATCTAGATACCTCTAGAAGATAATCTTTGTAGTGGTCTCCCATCGACAAAATTTTTAAAATTGAATTATTTCAGAAACTAGAATGTTTAGGGTGGTCCTAGCCTGAAAATTCTTCAAAATGACATGAATTTAGAAGCTATTTGGAGTTTTCCTCCCCTAGATATTTATGAAATTTGGATGATCTTGGAAGCTATTTAAAGCTTTCCTCCCTTGACTTTTTCTGCCAGTTAGATGGCAGTAGTTTAGTAGTTTTTGAAGCGGTATTCTCTGGCAAATTTTTGACAATAGAATGCATCTAGAAATCATTTGGAGTTTGAGTTAAGGTCATCTTTCAGCTTGCTGTTCGATAATATAATAGGAGTTGAAATATATCTAAAAGGGAAATTTATTCCCAGTAGGTGCAAATTATTTCCAGGCGGTCAGAGTCCCCCACAGTTCAGCTCCTGCTGTCCACACACATACTCTATATTCAGTATTCATGGATGAACTGCTCTCAGACAATGATTAGTCTTTTTTGATGTTTGGTAGTCTACCATCTCCACGCGGAACAATGTTTGTTACTTGCTATGCACGACAAATATTCTTACATGAAAACGAATATTTTTTCCACACTTGCATGCGTCATATCGAACATTTGTTAAACGTGGACGAAAAGCGCGCGTGTTCTAAAATTGAATAAATGTGGACGAATAACACACATGTGGACCCGGCTTAAGAGGTGTCTGTGAGTTAAAAGACAAAAAATTGTATAATTTATCTGTGTTGTATTTTATTTCTAAAATTTTAAATTTCATTTTGTTTTTTGTATTGATTTTCTAACTTTCATAAGGGTGTCAACTGACCCTCTCCTGAATCTGCACCTGATGGTATGTAATGATGATGGTAAAAAAGAAAGGATGCCAAAGAAAGAGATGGGAGGAGCAGATAACAAAAAGTGTGGTAGTAAGAGGAAGATGGACGCATTTTACTTAACGGCCACAGCCACAGGATGGAAACAGTTGATGATGATGAAGTTGAGTTGCACGTTTCACACTCTCTCCTGAAGAGTTTTGATAGAATGAAACCTATGTTGGGGGATTGAGCAGTAACGATCAATTTTCTTTGTCCAATGGCTGCAATGTAAAAGTGTGAACAGTGTTCTCCTTTTCCCTGTACAAGCCAAATTGTGTCTATCCCCTTGTATATGTTCCTATCCACCTTACCTGTAACTTCTTTCAAATCTAACAATATACCCCAAAAAGCAAAAAGAGCGTTTCCTAAGAGATTTAACAAGTATTTATGTACACATGAATATTTCGATGATAGTAATAACTATTACTAATCTGTTAGGAAGTTGCAATTAAAACATCGAATCATGGATAGCTCAGTGGTAGAGCACTGGCATGCTATGCCAAGGGTCCCAGGTTTGACTCCTGTGTCCAGGTGTCATTTTTCAAATCTACATAGATGATACTTGATGTGGCGTCACTTTAACAATGGACTAGACTAATGATGACAGGGAGATCGGGGTTTGAATCCTGGTCGGGTGTACTGAGGTAGTGCTTCCTTAACTGATTCCCACTCTTCCTTAATACAAATTTGGGTACACTTCCTCTAAATTCAAACTTCCCCACCTTTAACACATTAGCGTAATTAGTATATATACAAGTAAACTGAACAGGTAGTAAGACGGGGTCCTAAAAAATACTCTATTTTCTATCATTCTGTTATATTCCTAAATCATCTAATGTTGATTATTTTTACCGTGATTCGTATTTGAGATGTGGGATTCAAAGACAAAATGAATGAACAGAAATAATTGTAAAATAGTGAATTCAACCCACCTTTAGATTAGACCCCACTGGGACTCAAACCAACAAGTTTACATGGATGTGGTTGGACATCATCTTTAGCGACTGTGTTCTTGGTAGAAGTCTAGAAATTAATTATCTTGGATTTAATGAGTATGTAAATAGATTACCTGGAATTTCCAACAGTAGTGACCTTGATAACCAGATGGCTGTCAGAACAATTTTGTAGATGAAGACGAACAGGCACCACACAAAGCCTGAAGTATATAATGAAACACATCTAAGAAATACCTCATAGGGAGCCGAAATAACACATTCAGAGCTAATTAAGTGTAGATGTATCGTATTGACCCGAAAATAGGCTCCACCTTTTTTCCCAAAACATCCTCTATAAAACCTTACTGTGGCCTATAATTGCACCCTTAAATAATATGTAACAAATGTCTTAACTTTGAGGCCTGCATGTAGTTATATATCGTTATCTATATGTAGTTATATGATATCTAGATGGAGTAATCCTCACTAAAATGCATAAATAATAGCTTTGGCTATTTGATTCTTAAATATGCAATCTCGTACAGTTATAATAATTGTACAAATGGCTGCAATAAGCCAATTACTGAGTCGAAGGTGGCTGTGTTATCTGATAGCTCGTGATCTTAATAAATCACACATTTGTAGCCGACGATTTCTGCACGTCCATCATAGACTCTGCCTTAAAATATGAGTGAAGAGTGAAGAATGACCATGGGCACGGGACGAATCCTGGATAGCTCAGTGGTAAGAGCATTGGCGCACTAAGCCAAAGTTCCCGGGTTCGATTCCCGTGTCCAGGTGTGATTTTTAAATTTTCAGAATATGATATCTAAATAATAACTGCTATTATTTGAGTCTTATTGCAGTCTGTTAGCTGCCTAAATAAACACTTTCAATATTTATTTATTTGGTGATAAAGACTTAGTTATAACAAAAAATGCAAAATTTAAAAATAAATAATGTAAACAATAGCATTAAAAAGCTAAAGAATACATTTTAAGAAATACATATTTTTTCTCTTTCAAAGTGAAAGTGATAATAATTTTAAAGTGTGTCCTATAATTGGGGGTGGCTTATTTTTGGGGCAACAATTTATATACTTATACTTTTTTAAATGAATAAATAATTTTGAACCAATTTGATATGCATTACCGAAATACAATCATAATTTATATTTATCATACTGAGCAAAGCCTGTCCGCACATAAAATTAAGCAAAAATATCAAGTTTGGCTCTAAAAAAAAGAACCAAAAAACTGTCAAGTAGGGTTTTTAAATTGATAGAGATGTGTTGAAACATTTCACTTTCTCTGTTTCCCTTTATTTCTTAACAAAGCCAATAATGCCAAAATAATAAAAATCTGTGTGTGACTTTTTAATTTATAAGCCAGAAGAAAGGAATAAGTCACATTTGTGCATTGGATAACTCTCACATTCCCCTCCAACCCTCGTTCCCTAGGTGGGATTTCTTCCTTAAATTTTCACTTAATTAGTTTATTTTACCTTATCAATGATTGTACAATCATTTGTGTTTGTTCCCTTTTATGTGTTTTATATCCACTTTTCCTGTACCTTCTTCCAAATATATATTGTATAGTCATTTAGCCATTGGGCCTCCTCAATGTCAAACATTCTTAAATAATGTGGGAATCTTGAACGTCTACAGCAAGTTTTGCTTCTCTGGTAGGTGAGGTGATTCCCTTTAAGTTCTATGAATTTAAATAAATATCAGTGTAAATTACCGTGAATGCTTGAAATTGTGAGCTATGCTAGGTGGATGGTGAATGCTGTACGTGACTAGCCTCTGAAGAACATCTAGTGAAGGGTACTTGTCAGACATCGCAGAGGTAGCTGAGGAGATTACATCTGGACCAAATATGTAGAGTGGACCTTGCTGTTCCTGCATCTGAAGGGCAGGAGACGATACAGGGGGCCACGTCGCAGACACATCCAACTTGTCGATAGCTACGTGGTGCTGGCCAATCACTGTTCTTCCGTTATTGCCATTGCTATTTATTGTCGACTGGGAAAGAGATAAATTTATCTGTATTAAAGTTTATTCTGATAAGATGAAAGTGATATATCTGAAAAGTCAAGCAATTAATGTTGTGCCAAGTTAATTTGACTCTATTGTGAGAACACATCCAACTAATCTAAGCCTCTGTGACAGCATAATAGATTTTTTTTGCCAAGGTGAAGTTCTGCCGGGAGACATCTGAGACAAGACGAGTCTTTCCTTGTCCGGTGAGTGTAGTTAGATTATAGTTACAGGCAGTCTGTCTCGATTCAGCCGCAAGAGTGGCATGGAGGTGAAAAAAAAGAGTAAAGAAAAATAATAATTTATATAATATGACAGGTTAAAAATATAAAGGGCATAATATACAATAAAAACAGAAAATACAATAAATTTAACATTAAAAGATGGATAAAAAGGTAAGGCCTACACACTTAACAGAAAACAATAATAATAATAATTATTAATTAGTTATTGTTTATTATTTAATAAAAATTATCATCATCATTACCAATCATCATCATACTTATCATACATCCATTACTGTTTCAAGCTTATGGCTTGGGTCAGTTTTTTATTAGTCATATATTTTTTCACTACCGGCTTACTATGCCTGTCGTAGCCTCAGATGCCTTATAATCTACCTTAAGACTAAGGCAGGCATAACATCAAGTACCTCAATGTTAATTTATCACTATGAAAGGTTTTGGCCATTCCGGGAATCGAGCCCGGGACTCTTACCTTGGTAAGCAAAAATTCTACCAACTGAACTAATTGTAAAAAAATTGTAGGACTCATAAAATTCCCAATTAAAACACAACAAAACATATAATTATGTAATTCTCAAAGTTCATAAATCCTCTTCTTCAGTAGAAAAGAGTAATACACAGACAAGATAAAATAAATAATTAAGGGACTGCAGATTTTTGTATGTCCATTTGTAGTTTTATTAGTGCCTAAGGTAAACAAGGTGCTAAATTCCTGTGACTCCACTTTGAATCAATCATGGCTACTGCCTGTACTAGGCCCAAATCTGCCTCAATTTTGTGATTCAAACCCGATTCTCAAAGATGTGGCTAGGTTGCGCCTGAAGCAAGTTACTCCTCAATGGTTTAGACAACAGCCAGACGTTATAGATAATAAAATGCACACCATTCACTCACCTGCCACCTGAGTATTAACATAGCACCCATTCGTAATGCAGCTTCCAAATCACCACTTGTGTCAGCCAGTCTGTTTTGTACATCACTGAATCTCAGGTGACGCTGGTAGAAATCATGGTACGGACTAACTGACATACTCTGCTCTTTGATGACCGTAATCTTGCTCAGAGGCAAGTCTGATATTGTTTCTATAGCTAGAAACATGGAGTAGAGAGAGCACAAAATGTATTATTATAACAATAAGTATGAAATAACCTATAAACTGTACCACAACCTATAAAATTTAACAAATCGAAGTACAAAAGGTCCTGCTATAATGTGGAATTACATTCACAAAAAATAAAACTTATGGAAAACAATGTTATAAAAGTTAAGTTTTAACATAAGAATCAATGTATTACGTTTGTAAGAAGTTACAGGGTTATCGCCCAATCCCTGGACCTAGGTTTCGTTTTATCGGAATTCATCATAAGAATCAATGTTAAGTCTAGGAGTTAAGTTTCAAGGCCTTCCAAAATACCTACAAAATACTTACAAACCTACAAGACAAGACATTTAGTTTCGGGACATGGACAAAACTGACTCAGTACTCACACTCCCCCCTCCTTCATGTGAACTTGACAAACAATATCTACTGCATAACGAGACAAATAATCTATTAACATGAACAAAGACACAAATACGAGCTATGCGTGGAAATAAAACCTTACTGACAGAAAAGATGCTTACTACAGAATGTTCAATAAAGACTGAGAAGGGTTCGGGGGGGAGGGGGGTGACACAGCCTGCATGATTCATTGAAGGGTGTGTGACACAGCCTGCATGATTCATTGCATATAGTGGGTAGAAATGGGGTGGTTGGAGAACTATTCAAAATGACACAATTCAATTGGCTAAAAAACCACATTGTTGCCAGTGAGGGACGATGTTAAGTAAAAGATGTAAAGAGAACGCTATAGCAAGACTTACTGAATAAGAGAATATTTTAGTATAAACATAGATTGCAATAATTACTATTTTTATCAAACCCACCAATCATAATACTTTTAGTATTTTTAATATGTAAACACTTTTCATGAAAAACAAATACAACAATTATGAATTATTCTGGATAACAGGATACATTATTATGATTTTTTTAAAGTTAAAAAGCTTAATTTGTTTGTAGTACACAGTTTTTTTTAAATCACAAAAAGCTCAGATAATTAATTTCATAACAACACATTTGAGAGCCAGACTTGGAAATTCAAATGACAACATTACTCCCCTGCTTTAAATAACTATAAAGGGGGATAATGTTGTCATTAAAATAAGCTTCATAGTCTCGATACTTAAGGTGAGGATGAAGGCGATGGTAAAAAAGGTTAACTGTTTTTGCAGTTTTTATGTCAAAACGTTTTTGGTCAAAAGAAATCACGTATTGATTCAGTACAAACATAAGAGTTTAATTTTCTTCATCTGGTGACCTCAACACTTCTTGAATATCTGTCAAGGGTGTTCTAAAATTTAATGACAACTTTTTTCTCTTCATTTAAATAGTTTGTCATCTAATGCCACTATGCTCATGACACACATTCAAAAGCTTTTGATATCACCAAGTGAGGAAAATTAAACTCTTTTATGTTTCTACTGGAGCAATATTATTTATTTTGGCCAAACTTTTTTTTTTTGCTATAAAAACTGAAAAACAAAAACAAAAAAAACACTGACCTTTTCTCGCATTTCATACATCCCCGTCTTCAACTAAGTTATATTCTAAATTTTTCAATTAGTCACTAACATTAAATTAATAAAAATGAATTTCATTGAAATAATTTAAAAGATCACTTACCCTCCTTAGAATGCCTGCAGGCTTTAGCTAATATATGCACAGATTCTTGGGATTGAAGTTTTACATCTAAAATAATAATAAATCAAATTGAAAATTTATTTATACATTATTTTGTAGAAATTGTTTCATTTTAAAACTAGATTATTAAAAAAAATCATTGCAATCAAAGACAATTAAATCGTCTAACATTGACAAAAGTTAGCATAGTCTTTTTGTGACAAATATCAGAAGATTATCCAGATAGTACACCCTATTTAAGTTTAGTGTTTATTTATATCGACAAAACATATTTTATAATATGTGTGCAATTTTGTCAACCATATCCAGCTTTTGATTTAAATTTTATTCATAGTGTAGTCTAAATTCTCCCTCGACAAACAGAGTATATATTCTAAAGTGTACTTTTGACACAGCCAGCCATGATGGGAAAGAATGTCGGAAACCTAAGATGATAGATATCTAGTTGAACATACCGATTGCCATCAGGAAGTATAATAATCCCTCAGCCTCCCTGAAGTTAGGGTTATACAGGGATAGTTAACTGGTCGCACATAAAAGCTGCTCTTACTAGCAAGGCCTACTAGCGGTTAGTAGCCCTGTCACACTAACCTAATTAAACTAGCGACAAGTAAAGTATTTTGTGGTTGGTTTTTGTGTTAAAACATTTTCTGCGAATGTAAGGTGTGAGGTTTTGAGAAGCTTCTGTTCAATTTATACTACTTAAAACATGTTTTACTTCACTAGCAACTAGTAAAACACTCCCCAGTGAGTACTTTTATCAGCTATCTGAGGCTTCACATAATGATAGTTCATTGATTTTACTAATTGTTAGACACTATCCGCTAGTAAGCTAGCTCCATATGATGCAGGCTTTAGTATGGGAAACGTTGAATTGTTAGCATGCATCTATTCTTGGAGGACTTAGTTTATCGCTGACCAGCCAGGAGAACAAACTGATCAAGGAGAGTCGAACCCCTTTAAGATGGTGACTGTGAGAGAACAAGGACACTCTCAATGCCTCTGGATGATGACAGACATTTTCGATGTCCAGGAGATTAAGAACAAAGATACAAAGAGGTTACTTTAAGGCCTGGTGCTCGTGGGGTGTTAGTAAACAGTTACAACCGGTGTCAAAGTGGTTATCGGAATGTGGCTCCTTGTGACATATTGTGTTAGATGAAGCTTAAATGAGTAATCTCTATAGTAAAGTTGTTCTATAGTGACTTACACAAATTTAGTAAAAATATTACTCAATTTGTGTATGACTATTTCTACTATAAGAGATAGAAGAAAAAAAGAAGATGCCACCTTCGTGCATTGGATTCTACCCACATTTTTCCTCTTTCCCTAGGTGGGCTTTCTTAATTAAATTTGCACTTATTGGTTTATTTTCCCCTTTTCTTTATTAATATAAATTTCCATTATTACAAAACTTTAAAGCATATTCAGACATTTTGAAAGATCTTGAATATGTTAAACTCACCATTTGGAATTATGACCTTTTCTGTAAGCTTCCAGGTATTACTGGCGAGTGACAGTTGAAGAGGAGATATTTCTGTCAGTACTGGATCATGAACCTAAAAGAAAAAAAAATGTTAAAAAGTAAATTAAAAAAGAAATATAAATCTGACAATACTTTACAAACTATTTAATGACTTTTGGTTTATTAAACAACAAAATATTTTAAGAGAATACTATATAATCTACAAGTTAAGATTTTTATCCAGTATCTCATGTACTCCTTGTACATCAATTCTTGTCCAAACAACTTCATTCCTGATATTAGCCCATTTTGTAACAACTAGTGTTCTACTCAGGAACATGATTTGCATGGCCTTACCTTTTATAATCTCTCGTCAGTTTCTGATGATAACTTTAAATAAATAATCAAAAGCACTATCCTCTTTAAATACTTTACTTTTTTACATTCATTACTGTTTCAAGATTGTGGCCATATAATTTCCTATACAGGCTTGCATAGCTTCACATACCTTATAATCTAACTTAAGACTAGGACAGGCACAACATCCAGTCCCCAGCTGTTAATTCATTCCTGTGAAAGGGTAAACACCCAGTTCACCAATGATACATTTTTCGGCCATATCGGGAATCAAATCCACGACCCTTATCTCAGTAGACATACACACTACTGACTGAGCCAAAATGTCGAATTCTTGGCTACTCCAATATTTAAAAAATAAAATGTGGGGAAAAAACACAAAAAGCACTTGCCTGATTGCTATTTTTAATTACTAATGTCAAGTTGAGGAACTCCTGATTGGTGAAACCATCTGTGATGGCGCGGCTTCTGACTGCACTGACAGACAGCTGAATAGAGCTGAGAACTGACATGTCCCATGAATGCCGCACTAGGCGATGCCTGGGGAGATGTTACAAAGAAGGATGACTAAATGAGAGTAATTATGTACATATGTAAACATATTATAGCATTCCTCATTATTTGCCACATTATATTTGGAAATCCGGAAAAGGTTCCTAAAGGCATATGTTTGGAACGTTTCTCTTTAAGGGTGTGAAACATGAAGCGTTGGTGCAACCGAAAGAGCTATTAGAAACATTTGAAATGTGGTGCTACAGAAGAATGTTGAAAATATCATGGATGGAGATGGTGTCAATTACAGAAGTGCTAAGAAAAGCAAATGAAGAAGGGAAACTTTGGAAAGGTATAGTCAAAAAGACTTGACATGGTAGTTTGATGAATATAATTATAGAAGGAAATGTGAAAGAGAGAAATTCAAGAAAGAGATCAAGACTGGAGTACATAAATCAGAGAGCGGACAATGTTGAAAGAAAAAGGTACATACATGCAAAAAATTTGGCCCAGAATAAGCAAAAGTGGAGAGCTGCAGCAAACCAGTAATGTAAGATTGATGACCTGATGATGATATCTTGACTATACTAAAGTAATATTTTTATAGAGCTGGATCTTTGAAAAATTTAAATCTGAGGAATTAAAATAAATTGACTACCAGGTATCTTTAAAAAATTAATTTGCTGCACTATCGTAGTTTTTTTTTATCTTAAATAGTGAGTGACAAACTACAATGTGCTGAATGCATTAAGAGTAGTGTTACCCGCTTCATTGGCTGCATGGTCTGAGGTGTAATTTCAGCAGTAGACACTACTATTTGTGACTGGGAGATCAAGGTTTGAATCCTAGTCGAATATAATGAAGGCAGATTTTCTTAAATGGTTTTCCACTCTCTATGCAAATGCGGGTAGACTTCCTTTAAATTCAACCTTCCTTTTCTGTAGCACATTGGTGTAACTGGTACATATACAAACTGGTAGTAAAACGCACTGCTAAAAATAACTATTATTGCTCTTATTTTTTACTTAGAAACAGGAGTATTATAGGGCTGCAAAAATACACACCATGGAGCTGGTGTTCTTTGAATAAAAAAGAATGCAAGATACTTTTTACTATTGTTTTCCATGTCGAAAGGTAATCTTTAGCTATATTAAATTAATTATTTTTCTTTGGTGCAAGTGTTGTTCTTGATAATGATTTAAATGATCAAATATAAGATACTAAATCGAAGTGGATGAATTTTAAGGAAATAAACTAAATTTGGATTAAAATATATAAATGTAACAAATAGCCGAAACTATTGTTAAAGCATGTTAATGGGGATAATACCACCAGGAAATCATATTCTGAAAATTGAAAAATGACACCTGGACACGGGAATCGAACCCGGGACCTTCGGCTTAGTACGCCACTGCTCTTACCACTGAGCTATCCAGGATTCGTCCCGTGCCCATGGTCATTCTTCACTCATAGTTTAAGGCAGAGTCT
>CABFVX010000413.1:166010-193855 GCA_902151425.1 Timema shepardi
GCCTTAAACTATGAGTGAAGAATGACCATGGGCACGGGACGAATCCTGGATAGCTCAGTGGTAAGAGCAGTGGCGTACTAAGCCGAAGGTCCCGGGTTCGATTCCCGTGTCCAGGTGTCATTTTTCAATTTTCAGGAAATTAAAATATATGGTAAAATTATCTCATAATTGAACCCAGTGCACAATGGCTTCTCATGTCAGTCAGGCTAATAGGCCTACTCACTTTTATTCCAATTTAGAGAAGAAGGACGTTACTATATATTTATATATTCATATTATTCATATTATTAAACGCAAAGTAATATGCTAAACAAATGTAATTATTAATAAGTACCTAATATTAATACCTATGAAACAGCACTAAACAATCAATTTGATAAACATTAAAGGGGTCTGCAAGCTTGGGTTTTTCATTCGAGTCGAGTATGTTATAAAAACTCTCAGGGTTGAGTCGAGTTCAAATATATTCATAATTTTAAAAATGTTAAGAGTATATATTTGTTTATTTTAAAAGTAAATAGGTATCACATCTTTAAAATTTCAGTTTTAAAAAATATACTAAAACAGATGTTCTTTAAATATGAATGACACTCATTTTTATAAATATAAATAACACTTTAAAAAAATAACACTAAAAATATAGGGCCTAGTAGAAAAAATAATTAAAAATGGTTTCAACTCTCATTTTTTAAGGACATTATAAATTACACTAACAATTTTTTTTAAATTACAAAATGAATAATTGCATGATGGCTTAGAAACGTAAAATAAGATGGTGTTGAAACACTACACAATAATGTAAGGTAAGTGATAATGAGGGAAGTCAACCTTAAATGATAGGTTAGGCCTTGATAAAAAAAAATTCTATCTTCATTTCTTCACACACTTTTACACTTACCACTTCTTCAAAACTTCCACAATAGCACAATGTTTTGAATTTTCAGAAATATTACTTTTTCATAAATATTTCTTCATCATTATGAAAATAGATAATTCTGAAAATTCAAAACAATGTACAACTTTGAAAGTATGAAAAAGTGGGAAGTGTAAAAGTGAAAGAAGAAATAAAGAAGTGTGTTTGTTTATATCTTGGCTTAACCTAACTATCCGGTTGGCTTCCTTCACTATCACTTTACATTGTTGTACACTGTCTTGATAAAATTTAGTAAAATTGATGTTTTAATATGCTAATATTTCCCCAAAATATGCCTCAGTAACTTAATTTACTCCATAAGAAAATGTAAGAATCATAAACAGTTAGAAATTTGATGTTTTTCGCATTTAGTTTATTATTTCTTAGTGTAATCGTGCATGATCACGTCTTTATGTTCCATTTCCATTCGTCTATGTGCAGTTGCACATGTGCGTTATACGAGCTCTCGTTCAACCTTTTTTTATTGACTTTAATTCAATTTTTAATGCTTATAAAAGTTGATGCTCATACTTTAAGATTAAAAATAATGTGACTAAAATAGTATTTATAGTAAATAAAATGAAATAGTAGAATTTTAATATAAATGTGGTTAAGTTTGGTTAAATATGTATTGCAATAAATAAAATCAACATTGATTTTAGACAGGTTAAACAACATAATTCTATAGCCAAATAGTAACTAAACTAGAGTTAGTTTTGAAGCTAAACTTATTAATTAATATGAGATTTAAATATCTTAAGTTTGAAAACATTAAATATAATAATATATTCTTGATATTAAATTTTTAATTTAATATAAAATATTATTTTTTAAAGGAACCAGGTAAAAATGTTAAAAAGAATCATTCAATTATTCAGTAATCTACTTAGCTATTTTTATTTTCATTGCTTTGTCATGGCAATAAAAGTAATCAACTTTAATCAAGAATAATTCAAAATGTACGACAATATTGAATAAATTTACTAGTCAAAAGTGGTTTAAAATTTCTATTAGCCTACATTATTAATATGAACATAGAAATTAATTTTTAACAATTTGTTAAGTGGTAATAAATAAAATTATAGCATATTAGGAAAATGGTAGAGCACAAATAAAAGTAAAAACACTAACACATATTTACACACACTTCAACGCTATTATAGCATCTTCCTCAGGAAGTAGTAGTTATAATAGCATTAAAATATTGATGTGTGTGTAAATATGTGTTAGTGTTTTTACTTTTATTGTGCTCTACCATTTTCCTAATATTCTATCATTTTATTTAGTACCAATTGTTTTGCTCCATGCACTTTATTTCATACATATAACAATTTGTTAAGTAACCGAATGATTTATGAGTGGAAATGCCAATATTATCGGAACTAAATAGCCTATACTTACTATTACAGTTTAAAAATTTATTATTAAGTACATCAAGTCAAAGTTTGACAATGACGAGCCTACAAAACTTTCGATCTCGAGCTTAAAGGATGAGCTCGGCTCGAAGCTTTAAATCCGAGTACTCGCAGGGCTCTAATAAACAACATGAATATGACCTGCTTCAGTGGGTGAATGGTCTGAGGCTTGCATGTCCAACTTTTCTGGGACTGAGGGTCGCAAATGTTCCTGGGGAATTGGCCGAAGGCCGTACATGAAATTTATAGAACTTATTTTATAAATATTATGATAAAAACATGAATTAATAAGTGTGTATTAACAATATATGTATGCACACATACAGTATAATTACAATTTTGGAAACTTCATGGAAGTTAACATTAATTTCAGCTTCAAGAGCCTAATTTGTTTATTTCTGCAATTTGAGGTATTTTAATTTGAGCTCGTGGTCTGTAAGGAATAAACTACAGAGCTGCAAGCGGCCTGTGGGTTGAACCTGTCTGGTCTAAGGCATCACTCTCATGTTAGATTGGTCTGCTGATAGCGGGGAGATCAGTGTTGGAATCCTGGTCGGGTCTACTGAGAATAGTTTTTTTTCTAAATGGTTTCCCACTCTCCTTCCATGTGAATGTGAGTAGATTACCTTTAAAATACCCCCTTCTTCATTATTACCTCATTAGACTAATTTCCCACCAAAATCCTTCTATTGATCTACTTGTAACACCTTTAACTCATCATTAACTGTTTCCAGCCTTTGGCTGGGTCAGTTTAATAAAATGCCTCCATCTTGCTCTATCCTTTATCCTTTTTTTTGCTTTCATTTTTCTTCTCCCAATTGAACACTTTGTTATATGCTCTTTCCATCTCTTTCTTGGCCTCATTTGCAGTCTTTTCCCTAAATATTTTATCTCCACCATTCTCTTTGACATCCTCTCCTTTCCCATCCTCATTACGTGACGATACCACAACATACCCCTACTTTGACTAAAAAAAATAATTTAAAAAACAACAACAAACCTTGGCAAACTACTGCTGTCTACATTTTCGTAGTAGAATAACATTTCTAGGTTGGCAGAACCTTTATTATCAGGAGCACGTAGCCACATGGCAACACTGTGCCTTCTCCCGGGTGCTAGCTGCTCTGAGGGGAGGGGAATGCCAGTAATCTGCTGGGCACCCGGCCCCAACCCCTCTATGAAGAACAACTCCGGTGAGGTGCAGCCAATGTAGAGCCGTGTTAAGGGGGCACTGCCTATGTTGGTGAACTCCAAAGTTACACGCTGTAGCTCCCCACACAGCATCTCTGCAGGGAGGTTGTGGAATGTCACCTGCACAACATAATAGTTGGGGAAGCTCAGGTTAAACATTCTAGGATATAAAATCAATCTAAAAATATGTGCCTTTTTACAAAAACATGTTTTCGGTGATCCATTTCAAATGGGTAACAAGAAACAATGTTTGCTAGTCTGGATGTGTTTGCCAACATTTCCGGCAATAAGCAACATGGACCAATCTAACTCTGCTGTTCAAATTAAGTACATCAGTTCCTGATATTTGCATTTGTCATGTCGTGGACAGATGAAAAAACTTTCGAACTGATTGAGATCTTTAATATAAAATATACTGTTGTGGGATGTGACATCTGAGGACTATAAAAATCTCATCAATACACAGATTGTTTTGGGTTAAATAAATGAAAAGTTCTCAGTTAGTGTAGGGAACAAATCTTAAAGGCTATTAGTAAGCCATTTTGTAGATAGCACAATAATTATTTAAAATCTTTAGCAGATATCTTGCACTTAACTGAACTCTGGACGGGAAAAAAGTTTCCTCATTGAAGTCTGGACATGAAACAACATTTCTTTAATATTTGCCAACAACCACCATTTCGTCCAAAATGCCTTAAATCATGTGGAAATTGAAGTGTGTATGATTTTTCTATAATTTTATCACATTTCTTTAACACATTTCATGACCAATAAAACAAACCTTGCGCAGAGCACTAGAACCAATACAATGAGCCTCCCCTCACCTGTAAGCACGGAGCATGAGGCACGATGTTCAGTTCAAGCCTCCTGTCTAACACATCTTGAGATGTTTTATCCTTGGGCTGTTTGACTTGCAGTGACTTGACAGCGAACACCTGCTTGCCAGGGACGACTAACAGGTTACCAGAGGCAGGAGCTTGGTTCCCATCTGATGGTGGAGGGGGTATGGGGTTGGCAATGCTGTACGCGATACCGGTAATGTTGAGTCCACCAACAGCATGCGGAGTAAGGCAAAGAATCACCTTGAAAAGAGTAACAAATAAATTAGGTTTACTGATGCAATGTGTTTAAGGTGGGGATGTAGGGGTCACAAGAAAAGATCAGTGTTTTTGTGGTTTATATATTCAAATATTTTGGTTCGTCCCATGGAAAACACAGAAAGTGGACTGTATGCAAAATTATGTTGCGAGATAAACTTACCTTTTCCCATTAGTACTTAGTTGATGATGATGATGAGGCATACCTTTCAAAGTGTTGGTTGAAATGGGAATGAAAGGTAAAAAAAAAAAGTTATTTTGATGGCATTTTCTCAAATTAGCACTAAATGGCATATAGCATCCAATCCACAAGAAGAAAAGTACCCAGAGTGACCATTTTGGCCTACACTCACAACTCAAACTTGACACTACAACAATTGAATATATACTGGTCTAAAAACCAAGACCTCCTTTTCCTTTCTAACTCCCAAAACAGGAAAACTCTCAAAAAACGGTGGGAAACATCTGAAGAACACAAAATAAATACACAACTGATAAAAATAAAGAGTTGCATACATGAAAGGTGAACAAAGATTTTTAAAAGGTATTTTACAATATTAAAAAAAAGTGGGTCAAGTTCAAAGACTGAACAATTTTTTTGGTTAAAATAAATGAGAGTTGAGTCAAATCTATTATCTTCGAATCATGAATCTCGAATCTGAATCTTGGAAAAATTATTAACACAAGAAAAAATAGTGTATAAATATAGTACAATAATAGAAAATAGAAATAGTAACTTAATGTTAACATCCGGGATGTGCGAGACTTGAAAATATCTAAAAAATTTGAGAAATTAAAAAAAAGCAAATAATAGTCTTAGGAAATTAAAAACCCAAACTGGGAATTTATTATTTCCAATAATACCATAGTAACCCAAAAATAGGCCACATTTCCTCCTAAAAACACCCTTTATTAAGAAATCTTTTGGTTATAAATATTGTTTTACAATATCAAACTTTACAATATAAGCTTTTACACTACAAAATTAAATTATAAATGGTGTTCATTGTTACATTGTTAATCATTTTATTAATTTAATTTAAAATGTGTATGAGTTATATCTTGAGTGTTTGGATGAACTATAAGACAATCTAAAGCACGCGCCAGTTCAAATGTCCAAAAGGAACTCTATATACAACTATATTTTGATAGACATCATTCACATTTTCATACTTTTAAAGGACATTTTTCCGCCTTGTACTCATGTCACAATACTTTTTTATATTCCCGTCTTGAGATCGTCTTGAATTGAAAAAATGGTTCTCACACATCCCTAATTAACATTATTTATTATAATCCAGTAATTTCAACATTCAAACATTCAGTTAAGTGTTAAACTTACTAGTGTGGGGCCTGGTTAAGTCCATCCTGTAATTATTATAATAAGTTAAGCAATATTAGAGCTCAAATCATTGAATCCAGAATATAAGTAAAGATTTGAGAGCTCATCCCTAAATAAATCCAATATTATAGCAATACACCCATAGAGATTAAATTTCTTCACTTGGTGATCTCAATATTTCCTGAATATCTGTCAAGGGGTGTCACGGAATTTAATCTTTTTCTCTTAATTTAATATGTTTGTGATATAATGCCACTATCCTCATGACAGATATTCAACAACTGTTTATATTTTCATGAGAGTAAAATTAAATTATTATGTTTGTACTGAAGAAATATTTTATTTATTTTGTTCCAAAAAAGTTTAGCTACGAAAATTGCAAAAACAATGGTCTTTATTTTCGTTCCTATAGCGTCTTATCATAGCTACAACGTTTGATTCCTCAAAGACAGTAACAACTTTCTCTAAATAATATTCAATCAAATAACCCAATAATGTGACAATATTCGAGACTCACCATGTGCCATTTCACTTTGTCCACTTCAAATAAACTATTGATCACGCCCCACAACCCACTACGCGAATGTGTGCTCACATCCTAATGCATGAGTTAACTGATCAGGCCAACTCTGAGTTGTGACTGAGGCCGCTTGAATAATGTATGGCACTTCTGGTGCTGAAATGTTCCATGTTTCCTTGATGCCTGTTCTAAGTTTTTCTACCACTGTTTCGTCACATATTCCCTTTCACCGACTACCCCTCTTTGTTTCTGTCTTGTATGTAACACCAACCTTCCCCCTCTCTGAGAAAATATATCAAATAAATACCACCGGGAGATCAAAGGAAACTTCACTCTTTGGGGGATATCAATCTAGGACACATCTACGTCTTTTAAAATGTAAGAACTAAATTTAAATTTTCTGTTATATATATTTAAAAATTCCTTTTCGGTGTTAATTTGTTTTATAATCATAGTAATACTTTATAATTTGGAATATAACCAATTCAACAATAGAAAGTTATTCACGTCAAGTTATATAATGTAAATTTTGAAAACTTTACTATATTCTGTTTTTACCTGGATGACAGTTCGAAAATCATATGTTTAGGTTTTGGGTTGCCAACACTTGTAAAATATAACAGTTTTGTTATAAATGTAAAGATCTTCAATTACCTGTTATATATTACTTTTAAAATAACGTAAACCTAAGTTTTCTCAAACTATTTAATTTTTTTAACAATATTTTAAACATAATTAAAAGTACTTATTTTTCGTTTTGGAACATTATTGATTATGTTTAATATAGTGCACACATCAATACCATTTAATACAGGCATCGTATTTACTTGGAAAAGAGAAAATTCTTGTCATTTTTTTACATACAATAAATGATTTTATGATTATTTTATCTTATTTTGAAATATTTAACTGAATAAAATATTTTCAATTTCTAAATGTGTTGTGTTTTTTATCAGTAGTTTATCTTAACGTCATATCATGGTAAACATGGCAACCAGACTGTAGACATGGTTGATACACTTTAAAAGTTCTATATATTAAACAAATATGATAGAATTGTAGAAAAACAAAGCACAAATAAAAGTAAAAATACTATTAATATTATTAGCACCGCGTCTTACTACCCGTTCGGGTTATACGCTTTAAGTACTAATAACGCTAATGGATTAGGAATTGGGAAGGATGAATTAGAGGAAGTGAACCCGCATTTGCGTGGAGGGGGAGTGGAAAACCATTGAGGAAAAACCACCCCCAGTTCACCCGACCGAGATTCGAACCTCGATCTCCCCGTCCTCAGAGGTTGAGCTCAACACGACTAGCGCGTTAGCCAACTATGCCATCGAGGCAGGTGTAACAACACTAAATACTTGGCATAATTGGAGCAAACATCTGGTTAAGTCGCCATTTTCACTGTTTTCTACTAAATGCTTTACTTATTATTAAAACAAATATGCCAGTGTGCTTCGGAAAATCACATTAATTGTAGATTACACTTATTGCTTTACACTGGTTTATGCTCTTCTACTTAATAGTTAAAAAAATATTGCTAAATTATCTTAAAATTCCAATGAATTTTTTTAAATCTACTTTTCTCAACTGATTCCCTGACCTTTCCAAGTCTGTATCAACCTTGCTAGAGCATTCATTTACTATTTTAGCTGGATGTGGATTTATATATGAAAAAAATCAGGAGAAGAATACCAATTTAACCTCTCAAGCGTGACTTTTTATCAGTTAGTGAAACCATTCTTTAGAGTGACTTAATTTCAGTAGTGCAATAGTTCAACCCTGTAAATGCATTACAAATTACCAATGACTGATAACATTTAATACGTTGCAGCGCACTTCACAAGTGGACGACTTAAAATGTGTTAAATGCTAGAGAGGTTAATAATGTTCAAATCCTAGACCACCTGTGTTTTCTAAGATTGGGATCTAAAGATAAAATTAAAAAATATAATGTATTTGACTCATCTTCAGAACTTAGCTTGAAAGAATTTAGACTTTTAAAGAGATAAACATAGAAAATAAATATATGGATTTTAGCCCCATAAATGTTATATTCCAAATAATTAGCAAAGTTAAGTACCAGCAATGCTAGTGTTTGGCTCTGGCCTCTAAGGCCACAAGATATAAACATCAATAATGTTTCCCTTTATTATGTTGTTTACCACTCTCTTTCCAGACAAACAGTGGTACATTTCTTTGTATTATACCCTTATAATAATATGACCTTAAAGTTCACATCAATATGAACTCACAGGCACTAAACTGTGATTATAAAAATATGATTAAAAACCGTTTCATGTAACAGAAATGAACAATTAATATAATCTGTGTGTTAACTTTTTTTTGTACTTTTTAGCACTGTCTTTCTATTTGTTCAGGTTATACACCCCAATGTACTAATTACACTATTGAATTAGGGGTGGGGGCTTTAATTTAGAGGAAGTGTATTCACATTTGTGTGAAGAGAAAGTGGAAAGCCATTTAGGAAAAACCACTCTCAGTACACCCAACCAAAATACAAACCTCGATCTCCCTGTCATTAACAGTCAAGTCTATTGCGAGAGCAATGTCTTGAAGCAGTTTTTTTAATTTAAAATATATGTATACATGATCAATGAGCTTACCTAAAATTTCCCTCATTCTAACAAGACATTTACAGATGCTATGATCACAGCTTGTTGATAAAATAATATAAGCATGTGAGGTTACATCATAAAGCAAATTTTTCAAAACTTACTGAGTGAAAGTCCTGCACAATTTAAGCTTAGAGCAGTGCAGTATAGGAACTGCAAAATAATATCAAAGAATCCGAAACTTACTTCCTCTGTGCAGTTTGGTCTGAGCACAACCGATTCCAAACATTGTGTTGTTACAAGCGTATCTGTAACATTTGTTCTTGTCTCGTTACTGATCGAAGCATCATCTGGGTGTTTGAAATTCCATAACAACCGCACATCACGGAGAGAGATAGAGATATGGAAAGGATTTTGTAGCCGTACACATACATTCACTGGTTCTGTAAGGTAAAAAAAAAGTGTTTTAAAGGTAAATAAGCAGAGAAGCTTGTATAATTCATACATTAAAAGAGTGAAATGTGTTTGATGACATTATCAAAAACTATGAAGAGTTCAATTACTATACATAGGTGTGTGCAGAGTCCACTTTTTTAATTAGAAGCAAAGATGAATCAAGTTATGTGAAATATTTCCAAATCAGGATTTAACTTTGAGTATTAGAAAAAAATAAAAAAGTTGGAAATTTATTATGGTGTTTAACTATATGAATTTCAACTATTAAATCAAAATTACAAAATGTTATATTGCAAACATGGTTAACAAATTTTGTTTTAGGCCGTTGGTCAAGTTATCACTGTATGTAATTTAATGATTTTATATTTTTGTCTTGTGAACAATAATTTGTGATGTATATAATAGCACAAAATGATTAAACTCAAACATAAATGTGTATTTTAACCCTAAACATTGTCAAATAAAATTTTACTTTAGAATAAAAGTTGAAACAACATCGAATTTTTTAAGCCTTGCGTAACCAATAAAATTTGCACAGAAAAACACCCAATTAGAGTGGTTGCTAAGCTTATGTTATAAAATTATACGACTTTTCCAGGTTTTCCAAGCATTTTTCAACCTTACCTTATTTATTCTTTTTCCTGTTTTTTTAAGTGAATGATACCTTTACCATTTTTACATAAATCACAGATTTAAAAATAATGCTAGTATATACTATACCTAAACAATTTTAAAAGTTATTTTTACAATATTAAAGGTTTAATTATTATTTGTGGTTGAGTAAATATGCTATTTAAAAAAATCAACAATGTACAACCATCTTTTATACGCAAAGCATTATTCCTTGGCTACAAGATCCGAGTTCAAAATGAGATGATGATTTATGGTTTAGGACTATTCTAGAAATATTTATTTGAAAATCTAAAAGCCTCAGAAAGTGTGGTACTATATCAGTAACAGTTTTTTGAGAAATACCAAGTTCTCACTCTTCTGTTGGCTAAGCCCGCTTCATGTATATTTGTAAAAACATGTTGCAGTTCGTGTGTTTATTAATAAATCATATTGTTTATAACATTATCAAGTATAAAAATATATCCCAACCCCATCCTTTTTCATTTACACAGAAACAAACAAAAATCTTGTGTATTCAACCTAATAATTAGTAATTAATGTATATCAATACAACCGATTTTGTATCTTGAATCATTGAAAATTTATAAACAAAACAAAGCTTTTATTCAATATGATACCACTTAGTATCATTAAATAATCCTGATTTGGTCCTATAAAGATATCAATACCATAATTCACCTATCTCTCAAAACGTTAGAACCAAATAAAATTAGTTTTGTTTGAATTGTGAAATGTATTTTATCAGATCTGATCTACATAGAAAACAATATGCTTAATAAACTTTTTGTTATGTCAGAAAAAATTGGTGGCTGTAGACTATCATGATTTTTACTATCAACTAGCAATCTTGCACAGCGTTGCCCGTGACTATCCAGTTTTCTCTGAAACGTAATTCTAAACCTAATTAAAAATTTAAAAAATTCGTCTTTGAGGTGCCTTCCGTCCACCTATGTTAAAAATTTCAGATCTTTGCGTGCTGTAGATTTGCCTGGGCTTCACGCGCGCACGCACGCACGCACACACACACACACACACACACATTTCCTTTTATTTCATCACATCGCCATTGCCCTAGTATGGTATTATCTTAGTCTATATCTAAGGTCTATACACAATTTCGTTAAAAATAAGTAAAATATACCCTTTAATTGGACAACACTGTATAACCTTGGTTCCGTTATTGATTGCTATAGAAAAATAATCCCTTATATTACTTTTAATATTAAAAGGGAAATAGAATAACTACTTCCAAAAATTAATTAGACAACTGCTTTGTATTCAAAATATAATAATTTTTTTTAAAGTGAGTATTTGTAATAAAACCCATATTTTTTTGGGGGGGTTAGGTAAAATCAAAACAACCCTTGCTTTAACTATGCGTGACTGTAACAAAGAGCTATTGCATCCATATTATTTACATTTTTATCTTTATTGCTAATTAAAATGGTTGAAGCAACTTGATCTAAAATTTATTTAATTTTATTATAAAACTACTTTTTAAATTACACTTTTACATACCATTGTTTGATAATTGTAAACCAATAGGAAACTCCCAAAACAACATTCCTCAATCATTTAAGGAAATATTAAAGTTCTAGATTTCATTTTAACATTAGTTGAACACTAACTTCCAATACTTGATTTAAATATTTTTAAAGATTAGTCACTTTAAAAAGATTTTTGGTTATTAATAAACTAAGAAGTGATTCATTTGTATTGTTTATATTGTAAAATGTTACTTAATATAATTTATATTTTTTGTCATTAGGTTGAATATATTCTAATTTTGATCGTAAAAAGAGTAATTAATGACAGTCACAAACGTTAGTAAAACTACATTGATTTACTCATAATTCAAGTAATGTTATTTACATCTTTAACTTTTGAGAGATATTATAAATAGGCCTACCTTTCAAATAATATTTAAGTAAAATGTCATCAACGTTGACCACAATTTTTTTGATGTATTGATTGCATACTTGGCCAAACCGAGTGGGGGCTGATTTTCCACTTTATAGTTTTCACATTCATCTTTTTTTTCATCCTCACCAGAAGAATGTTGGTGCAATTATTATAAAACAATCCTTCTCAATTTTAAATTATTATAAGTAAAATCTTTTAATATAATATTGCTGTAAAAATAAATTGTTTTTATCCAAAATAGCTTTAATTTGGTCTATTATGAATTATTATTAAAACAATTTATCTGCATTTTAATTTATTGGACTTTTTTTTAACAATTTACTTTTATTAACTTTCAATTATAATTAGTTATTGTATTAATTAATGCAGAATGTCAAGGTCTTAAGCCTAAATCTTAATAAGAGATACAAATCTAATATATGGTACTTTTATTGATAGTTAATAAATAATATACTATTATTATACAAGTGTACAAACTGAAAGAATGTTGAATGAGTACTACAACTATGTCTCATTTTGAAATGGAACCCTGGCCTTCCAAACATGAGCCAAGAAAAAAAGGAGAAACCAGTCCCCTCCTTTCTTTGTCTTGGTATTTTATTGTTTCCCTGCAAGTTGGGGAGTTGGGCAGTGTTAAGGGAATCTATTTTAGTCAGTCAACCCTACAGGTGATGAAATGTCTTGCTGTACACAAGTTGAATTATAATGAGGGGAAATGGAATTGAAGTTCTCTACAAGCACGTATCTTTAGGTCCAAAGACCCTTAGGTTATCTAGGTTTGAAACCCTTTAATATTCTTTAGTAGAGATGGGTCGAATCCACCGTTTCTCGAATCCGAATCCTATATATCGCTATAAATTTTAATGATTTACAACTAGACCTACATTACACAATATAGGCCTAAGCTGTGAATTAAGATTTATTTCAATCATGCTTTCAATTTTAATCAACCCCAACCACCCCATCGCAAAATACAGGTTAAAATCCAGCCAAATTAAACAATCTAGATTCATATTAATGTTTAAAAATCAAATCAATCAAAATTTGAATATCTTTTAGTTATGTGAAATGTGTTTTTATTTGTTGAAAAAAAATCCGTAATTTGTTTTATTTATTTCGAGTTTATTTGGAATTCTAGTTTTGGTTTTCAGTTTTTGAAGAGTTTTAATATAGTCATTAAAATATTTACAAGATTGTTTGTGAGGTGAAAGTTTTAGAAGTGAGCATGTGCCTAAACGGTCGAGTCCAAGTTTCCCATACAGTTGGGGGGGAAGGGTACTAGGCACGTAAATTTTCCACACCTAATAACATTTTTTTATAAAAGAAGATTTTATTCATGTTTATCTCTTTTGACCGACGAAATAAATATTACAGATTAAGTTGTGATTTTCAAGTAGGCTTAACTAAGTAATTTTTGAATTTAAAATATTATGCTTTGTTTATGAGGTGAAAGATTCGATCATCGAATCCAGTAAAACACTGAATTCTCGAATACTTGTCAGGATTCAAAGATTCGAGTGGCCCATCTCTATTCTTTAGTTATGAAACCCCTTAAATGTATTATATGTTTGAAACCCCTTGAATCTTCTCTCTGTTTAAAGTTCCTTTAATTTCCTCTAAAATTGACTCCCCTTAAAGTTTGTTTAAAAACCCTGTAAACTCTACTCTTTTGCTGATGCTCATAAATAGTTAACCTTGGCAAGCTACTTCTTCCGCACCGCACCCCCCCCCCCCTCCACTCATTTTTATGCTCCAAAATATGGTAGGGTATAATATATATTTATGACTTACTCTACATTCTTCAAGCTCTCTCTCTCTCTTGCTGAACCTAACAAACAACTGTTGATAGACAGAGCACATTGTCTCACTACAGGCAATAAAGTACCCCACCCTTCCCTCTCCAAGTTTGTTACAGAACAAATAAGTTGACTGTCTCCAATAGAGATTAACTAGTAGAAGCTGCCGGACCAATAAGTGATAAGCGGGATTTATTTGCAACCCAAACCCTCACCAGGAAATTCGGGAATGGTGTTGTGGCCAGGTAAATATGTTACTCATTACCATTATCATTATCATCATCTGTTTTCAGTCTGTGAACAGGTCCATTTTGTAAAATGCCTTCATATTCTTATTTCCTTCCATCCTTCTTCCTCCTTTAATACCTGCCATTCTTCTACTCTCACTTGCACACCTTCAGTTATCTGCTCTTGCCATCTCTTTCTTGATCCAGCTTGTGGTATTTTTATTACATACTTTAATTCTGTCATTTTATTTGGTATTCTCTCATTTTACATCCTCATTACATGGACAAACCATCTCAGTAACTAAGCAACTAAATAAAAAAAAGGCCCTTTTCTAAACTATTTCTTACCATTAATGACCGCTAAAGGTTTGATAACATTGTTAGTGTGCTTGCTGAAAAGCTGAATAGTTGGTTTGAAGATCATTGGCAGGGTGCCTTGAGCCTCTGCTATGAGTTGTTCCTCTAGCTTGAACCATCTGAAAAAAAAAAAACATCTAGGAGTGAGGGGTGTTCAAGTATAATTTTTCAAAGTCAAACATGTTAAATAATATTTTTGAGTTTAATTGTATTTTGAATATTTTAATTTAGATACTAAATGTTATTGGGAAAAAAAAAAGATTTTGACCAAATTTGATAAATTACATTACTATTTCAAAATGTTATTGAATTATATTTTTTTACCCTGAAAAATTTCAGCCTTACATATACAGATTAAAGTATAATTCTATCTTATAAGCTGCACAGTCCATATAGTGCACTGAATGGTGTAGCTCATCAAAGTAGGCTTGCCATCTTTCAGGGTAGACAAGATTTGACACAAATATCTGCTTCAATTTTGCTGTGAACAAAATTCTGACTTCAGCAAATACGAAGTTTCGTCAATAAAAATATTGACAGCTAAAAATACTCAATTCAAAGTAAAAAATAAAAAAAATTGCACCAAATGGTTGTATTAGATTAAAGAGTCTTTCAACCTTTATTTAAATTTATAGTCAATGACTTCCATTCTGAGCTGTTGTATATGTTACAAATCAATATTCATATGAAAGAAATCTGAAGTGAATGAATTGTAAGTTGTGATAATAGCTCAATTTATCAGATTAAAAGGGAATATTACAAATAATTGTGCAATTAAACTTTTTCCAAGTGATTATAGTACAAAAAGTTATACAAATAATCACATTATAACAATAATAAGCATAGAACAGCAAACCAAAATTATTCATTCTAACTTTAATTTGGCTTTGAGGATATTTCATATATTCGATTTGGGTTAGTTTCAAATTTAAAAAGTGGACTTCACAACCCTTTATTAGGCAGTTAATTCCATGTTGTTCAAACATAGAAATAAAGTATTTAAAGAAAGTTGTAAAGTCCCCTCACCTCGTGTTGTCCGCTTGTGCGTCAGAGAACATCACACCAGTTGCAGGAACCGAGGAAGATTGGTCTGTAGGAGGATGCGAGGAAAGTGCACCAATGAGAACAGATATAGCGTTGCTATCTATTAAGGGAAGTGGCAGGGTTGGTAAGGTGCCAGAATTAGAGTTGTCTTCTGTGATAAGTTGCTGGAACAAGTTACACAATAGAAAGCTGTTAGTTGATTGTGTCTAGAACATTGTAAAACCAAACATATACTCCATTCATGGTAGGAATTACTCTCTGTAAGGTCTTTTTTCCTACCAATATCCTACTATATAATAGATTTCTGGTAGGGAAAAGGACCTTTCAGAAGACAATTCCTACGGTGAACGAACTTTATATATATTTTTTAATGTATGCAATGTGTTTTCCCTATTAGTTTAAATAACAAGTTTGAAACAAATATAAACATTAAACAAGACTGAAGAAGTTTTAATCTTGAATGGCATTATAAATCTTATCACTTTATTAATAAGATATATTTGAAAACTAGAAATAGTGATGAGAAGATGTAAAGGTTCTCTTTGAGGCATGACATTTCAATGAACTTTACCAAATAAAAGGACAACATCTATATCCAGTTAATAAATTATTTTACCCCTTATTCCTGTACTTTTATTCCATACATAATTAAATAGATAGGATGGCTTTATTTGAAAACATGTTGTTACATAAATACAATATGGCTGTAGAAAATAAAATAAGAGCACAAATAAAAATATAATACACTAGCATGTATTTACAAACACTTCACTATTTCAATGCCACCTGGAGATAGCACACTGTGCAGTAAGATGGCTACAGTGATGCCAACTTAGGATAAGTGCACACAGGCAGCAAGGCAGGGTGGCACTTCTCTAGTATGTGAAATGGCGTCGTCAAAACTATCACGTAAGGTGTTCCTTAGTGAAAATGACTATTTTATGTGGAAAATCTTGAAAGCGCGGGGAAAGAGCGAGTGGATACTTGGGACTATTTTGGGGAATATCACCATTTGTTTTCTGTACTAAGGAAACACCAGTAATGATTTGTCAAATATACAAGGATGTCGACTGCAATCTTTGATTATAATTTCAGTCAAGCCCTAGATGTTTTGAAAGAGCAAACCATAAACTGGACAAAACCTGTAGAATGGCAAATACTTCAGTAATCAGGAGATCAACGTCTATATTGGCATGTCAAATCACTGTTGAACGCAAACTACTTTGTTATAAAGTGGATCATCCCGGTTCATCTTACTCAGCCTCTAGTTGCGGCCTGCCTTTTATGACTCATAAGCTATTTATGCTCTTAACCTCAGTTGTTGAAGGCTGAAAACTTCTCTTGTGTCATCAATGAAGCCAACCTCGTGTTTAGTCTACTACCCTGTGAGGAAGATGTCATATGGCATTGAGATACTCAAGTGTTTGTAAATGTGTGTTAGTGCTTTTTACTCTTATTTGTATTCCATTTTCTATAGCTCCACATTTATTTACTTAATGAGAGGGGGGTCGATCTGAAAAGCTTCAACAATACCAATAACAGTTGCAAATCCCACAATGTGCCTAAAATAATTTAGTTTATTTTTAATAAGAATTCTTGTGAGGTAAAGTAAATGCTTATCAGTTATTACCATCTTGACTAAAAAATAAGCCAAAGAGTTTCCCCAAAAACAACCTTTATAAAACCTTCATATAGACTATATCTGCATCCTTGGATAATACAAATTAAATGTTTTAACTTAGAGGAGTGAAGATAAAGGTATTGAAATAATTTATAATCAGTGACCTGATAGTCTAGGGGTAAGGTGTCAGACTTTTGTGCTGGGGTCCGGGTTTCAATCCCCAGTCCTGGTACAGATTTATCTGATTACAAAACCCTTCCTTCCCCTTTGACAAAACGTGTATTAACCACAACTTATGAATGTGGGGAGTGCCAAGCCTCCACCGTGGTTCGAATTTCACATTAAACTGTAGGTCCTTCATTTAATCTCACAATCACCCTACCATTACACATTAGCATAAGTGCGTATAACCTGACCGAGTAGTAAGACGCGGTGCTAATAAAAAAATGTATAATCACCACAAGAGATGGTGCTCTATAACGCTTAATTTTGACAAAGTTAACGATTGTTGCATAAACATATTGAAGAACTTATTAATTTTTATGCATGATTATTTGTAGGGCTATGATTGAAAATTAATATAACTTTTTTATAATATTAGTTAAAATTAGGATGAATAGCCGGCACACTTACCTTTATGATACTGGAGGAAAAATTGCCAGTATCACTAAGGTTACAAGTGTGCTGAATATCCCTCCTAATTTTAACCATGATTTAGTCTATTGAAAATAACCTTTTTTAAAATGTAAGTAAAGAAAAACTGGTGCATTTTTTTATAATTTGCAACTCTTTTTATATAACATAGTAAAATTAGCATACTCAACTAGGCTATGTTTTGATTTGAACACAAAAAACCTGCTTTCCATATGTTCAAATTAATAAAATATTATAACATGCTTAAATAACTTTATTTTATCCATAAATGAAACTTCCTTACCATATGAGAAGTGAGGAACTCCCGAAGAAAGGCTGCTTGTTGCGGACCATTTTGAGAACTCGAGGGGTTGAGCAGCTTGGAGAAGGACAGCGCTGCTT
Organism: Timema shepardi; assembly: GCA_902151425.1. Lineage (NCBI taxonomy): Eukaryota > Metazoa > Arthropoda > Insecta > Phasmatodea > Timematidae > Timema > Timema shepardi. Next base: position 184,163 of record CABFVX010000413.1, read on the forward strand.
CAGACACCTGCTTCAGATTCATGGCAAGCCGACCAATGGTGAAGTGAATATGATCCTCTGCCAAGCCCCAGCTTTTATTTTCAAATACCTTGAAATAAAAATGTGTACAGTTCATGCATTTAATTACAGAACTGTTTATCTTAGACAGTGATGGTTGCATGAATACACAACCTTTCAATTGTGATCTTGGACATCATCGTCGTCGTCATTATCAACTATTGGCCTTTCTTACGGTGTATATCCTACATACTTCATTTCCAACCTTTTCATAAGTATTCTCTCTTTTTCCATCCTCATTACACGCCCATGCCATTTCTTCTTGCTTCCTCGACTATCTCGTGTACTTTCTGTACTCTCACCCTTTTCTGGATGACTTCATCCCTAATCTTGTTTCCCTTCATGACAGCTAGCATGCTCCTCACAAACTTCATTCCTATGTCCTCCATTTTCCTAGTCTTTCTTACATTCAATGTCCATGTTTATGCTGCATATGTCACAATGGGTACAAAGTATGTCCTGTACAACACTTTGTTACACTTTAAGACCCTTTGCCCTGTCAAGTGCAAGTCTACAACCTATTTTGTGGGATGATGGGAAGAAGAGTGAAAGGCATGGTGTGGCTTCACAACTGACCAAAGTATCCTTCCAGGCCAACAAAAACAAATGGATCATGGAAACCATATGTGGCGCTAGCTACAAGACAGGTCTTGCAGAAAAATCATATGTTTGGAAAAATATCAGTTTTCTGGAAAACGAGTGAAATTTTTATGTTAATATGTTCAACACAGCTTTTAAGGTAATGTATCGATGTTTATTAATTGTTATATTTTATGTTATGAAGCCGGCAGTTTTCTATTGAAAAATGCCAATTTTATAGATATTTCATCACTGTTAAAATTATAGAGGAGGTGTGTATATAAAATGTGTTATAACTTAATCAACATGCTTTTATTCTTGAACAACCCGTTTCCGAAAAGAAAATTGCAAAATAATAAAAATCCCATGGTTCTGCATTCCCACACCAAATTAAAAGGGCCAATCACCATAAGGGCACTTTTCTTCTCCATAAAGACAGAAGAGTTTAATTTATAAGGATAATGTAGATTAACATTCAATAACATCATAATTAACAACAAAGATTTGAATACACTTATTTAAAAGAAATATATGTTCCCCGTGCATAAATTTAAGGTGACATATAAAAACACTGTAAGCAGATCTTTCCTAAAATTTGATTTTCATATAATTACAACTGTACCATATAGATTTCACATTTATTAGGTTTAATGTGTTAAATGTTGTGATGAAAAGCAAATAATACATTTTTGAAAATCAGATCTAAAAGAGTTGGATAATCATAGGGCCATTAAAGTACATATAAACTCAGCCAAATAAAATATTTTAACTCAGAAATCAAAACATAATGGTACATTTCAGTGTTTTTTTAGGATTGCGTCTTAGTACCCGTTCCGATTATACACATGTTTTATTAATGAGTTTAAATATTATAGGAGCTAGGGAAAGTATCAGCCATGCAGAGCTATCAACACCCACTCATAACTGGTTGTTGTTATAAAATTATTATTTAATTCATGTGTATCAGAGGATGGATGTATGATTGTGAATAACTGTGAGTGACCAATACTTTCAACATTCAGCACAATTAGAATCAATAACCCAAAAACTAGTGAATAGCTATTGGGTAGTGTGATCTGAGTTATATTTCAGTGAAATGATATTGCAACATTAAAAGATCGCCTGATATTAATACTCTCAACAGGGATAAATGTGTTAAAGAGATATTTGCGGTGTGTAATTAACTGGAAGAAAAATGTTATTTTGACTATTTTAAATACAGGTTGCTTTTTTTTTTTTAAATGAATAGGTAAAAATTCCAGAAATTTGATAAAATTCCATGACTTCTCCAAGACTTCCCAATGTTTTACAGATTTTTCAAGTCACTGGGCATTCCACCAAATTTACAGTACATACTTTAATGAGAATATTTTAATGTGGTTCTATACAAATATTACTGAACAAATGACCAATCTAGATATATCATTATTTAGATTATTTAAATTCATTTTCAAGATAATGACCTGCAAAGCTTGCCGATAGCAGCGAAGAGAATGTTTTCTTTGACCAGCCTTCGAGAAACGGTGGCCAGCTAGAACAATATGAAACGCGTACTTGCGAATCATGCGTGGTCTAGCTGATTTGAGAAAGCAGTATGACGCTTGCTCGAGCAAAAGGGCACTGCGAAGGTCCGAGTCTTCGCTTGTCATGCGAATAAACTGCTTAGCAGCCTCCCCGTACAAATTTCTGCCCTTCAAACATTCCGTACTCAACAACGTCGCTCTTGTAGCAAACTGTGGCATCCTAAGGACACACAAGATTTTAATAAGCGTTTTCATAAAATTTTACATGTACTTTTAATTTATGAACAAAAGAGACAATACTTTTTTTTAACGACTATCCTCCTACATGATCAGTAGGCATTAAATAAAATTTCAGCTGAAACCATATATGCCTAATTAACCCTAACTTAACTCACTTTAATTACCCTTTAATAGGCGTGTGTGAAGGAGACTCAAATTAGATAAATTATTTCCAAAGTAAAATCAAAATTAGGATATTAAAAAAATGCTTTGTATTTAAAAAAAAATAATATATTTGATATAATTATATAAATTTGGCACTAAATAACATTTGTTCATCCTAACTACCAACTGTTTCCAGCTTGTGGTTGGGTCGGTTTACTAAAATGCCTCCACCTTCCTCTTCCTACTTTAATAGCTTACATTTTTCTGCTTTCACTTGTACACTTTCTGCTATCTGGTACTACCATCTCTTTCTTGGTCTTGCTTGATAATAAGATCAATTATTTTCTAATGGCTCGGAAAGTGTAGAAACACTGTCCAATGTATAGTAATGTAAATTAAGTGGTATCCCTTGAGGTATTTTTTCCACGCATGCACACACACGCATGCACACACATACATAACATATCTTCCAGCCACCTCTTTGCCATTCGTCCTGTTTCCACTCTTTTAACTTGGCCAAACCACTTTAAAGGCATTTAAAAAAATATAACATAGCTTTCTTTATGTTTAATCTTGCTCTGATATCTTCTTGCAAATTCTGTCTCGTCTTGTTTTCTGGATCAATGATTGTAAAAACTTCATTTCCTCTGAACTTGACCTTTAGATCGCCTGCCACCAGGAACGAGTATGAACATATTTATTGGGAGTATTTATTTTTAAATTGTTGATACTTTTCACATCATTATTTAAATGGCCAGTATTTTGAAAATAATATCACAATAATAACATATTTGTTGTTACAATGCAGATTAAATTAAGTATGGTGATGAAGTCCATCTAACAATTAAGTTGGCATGTAGTGATACAAAAATATGTTTGAATATTACAAAACACAAATGAATGACAAAATAGTTTCAAGGCCAACCTCAATGCACTTTGCAACTCTTGTGGTAATAATATGTGTTGTTCATCTAAGGTCATTTTGAAGTTCTTTTATCAGGGCAGTACTATCCATAATGCAAGCGAGCAATTTGTCTCTTATTACCTTTTATTTCACTTTTCATCTATACCCACAAACCACAATCTAAGAGAGTGAGCACCGTCGATGGTATTCTCAACAAGCAGGCTTCCCATTACAAAAACCCGTAAGCAAACAGGATAAGTATATCCATCAAATGTAAAGATGTGAGGCATTCTTAAAACACTTAGCACCATACGGTGTTAGGTTATAACTCATAACTGCTTCTTAGTCACAGCTGATTCAGAAAGATGTGCGCTAGTCATCAGATTAAAGAAGCTGTGTGTGCATCAGAATTGTAAATATTTGTTTCAAGCAGCTGTATCCCCAAAACCATTGAGAATTGGACACATGATTGTATTAACTTTTACTAAACAAAGTAATCGATATAACGACCTTCTAAATTGTTGAATCTCAAATATGTCAGTTTATTCTTATGAAACATATTTAAAAGATGTATTAAATAGGTTGGTTGAAATAAAAAAAAACAAAAAAAAAAACAGACGACTATATTTAAACACCAATCTGAAACTAAACTACTACACATCGTCACTAACTTGCATGAGGTGAGGTATGTGACAATACTCTCTTCCATATATTCCTGAGCTTTCCTCGTAACTTCGCCTTGCATAAACGCAGACAAGGCTGCCATCTCAAGAGCGCCAGCATAGTAGAGCCAAGCTTGATCTGCGTTGAAATCACGCTTAGCAGTGTGGTAGGCTTGGAAGGCTAAAGAGTAATGTCCAAACATGAAACAAAGGTCTCCTAGCCTTCGCAACTGAAGTTCAGGCGCATCATTGGAATAGCTGAAACAATAATTTTCAATCAGTAGGAATAAATATATATAAAAAATTAGTTTATAGAGAATTGTATTCAAAATAAACACAGAAATATGAGGAGGTACAAAGAGTGCTAAGGCATCAAGTTAACATGGCACTAATGACCTTATTGTGTCAATGTGCTGTAAAACTTAACCAATAATAGTAACCAAGCTTACAATTGCGAAACATCTACAAAAGCATTAACTATTTGTTTCTCAGACTCTCACCAATAGTGAAACCCTTTTGGACAATGGTTTAACCAAGGTACCCCTTCAAGCTCTTCATAAAAAAAAAAAATTTGGAAGAAGGTATAGGAAAGGTAGATAGAAACATATAAACGGGACGAACACAGTATGGCTTTTACAATGAAAATAAAAACACAGTTCACACTTTACATTGCTGCCATTGGACAAAGAGACAACCATTAACTCTTATAACTTCTTCCAAATATAATACAATTACCTCACAAAGCAAAAAGAGGTTATCCTTATACAGACATAAAAAAAAGGAAATTAAAAATACCTTCCATCAAGTAAAGTATTTAAATGGTTGTTCTAAATTTTAACACATCTTTAGTAGTAAGATAAATAAAGGACTGAGAGAGGGAAAGAAAAACTTATAAAAGTCCATGACGACATATAAAAATATACGTTAGATAATTTAATTATCAGACTTACAACTAGGAAAAAAAATGTAATAATTAATATAATTTGATGGTATGTTGCAAGAGACCGCAAGAGAGACCAAGGAATAGATGGGAGGAACAGATAGCAACAAGTGTGTGCAAGAGGGAGGAGAGCGGAAGAGAGTGCAGGAGGAATAGTGGTGAAATGATAGAGGAAGATGGTGGCATCTTACTAAATAGACCTGGCCACAGGTTAGAAATAGTTCATGATGAAGATGGTATGTCACATACCAGCCGAAATACTTTGTGTACCCCTGAGGTTTTAGGCCTACATACCACTGTCTGAGAAAAACTAGTGTGGAGACACTTCAAGTGGAAATTTATCCATAAGATTATGTATGAATGATTCAGAATATACTATTACAAATATGTTATAATAATTTAAACTCTTTGAAGAATCATCAATACACAAATTTAAAATAAAATTGATTATTAAGATTTAGAGAAGCAATGAAATTGCTTCATAATGAAGAACTACAAGACTGGGTTATAAACAGTTTTGATACTGTAGAGAATCAATAACAAAAGAGTAATTGGTAGTATTGTATTAGAGTTAGATACCACTTCAAGTGTCAGAAGTGTAGAGTGTAATCTGTCTTCATCTTTAAGCTTTTAAATCATTTAAATTCAGTTTCCTTTGTATTTGGCCATAAGTACAAATTAGTATGATTAAGGATTACAATGAATTTGTGATTCAAAAATACTATTTATTTGTTACTGAAAATATTCCCAAATAATGAATCTAAATTTATGTTACAAAAAAGAGGCTTGGTTGTATTTAATGATGTTTCACTAATATGAATTGTATTTATATCCATGTTAAAAATAGTCAGTGCCTTCACATTTAATGCATGTTGTTAATGATACATTTATCAAAAGTTACATGTTGAGCAACAGAAAAATGAACCTGGAATGTAAGAGAAACGAGGAGAGTGGAGGCTGTGGGAATTAAGTTTTTGAAGAGCATGTTAGATAGATGTCACAAGGTCACCGAGAATTCGACACCTTAGCTTAGTCTGTCTACTGTCTGCCTAGTGAGTTAAGGATCACGGGTTCGATTCCCAGCATGTCCTAAAATATTATTATCCATGAAGTATGGGTCTACCCTTTCACAACGATAAATTAACGGCTGTGGACTGGATGTTGTGCTTGTCCTAGTTTTAAGTTAGATCATAAGGCATATGAAGCTACAACAGGTCTAGAGAACTGGTAGTGGAAAATATATGACTTGAATAAAAAACTGACCCAGGCCACAAGCTGGAAACATTAGTGGATTTAAAAATTTTAGCTGTCACAAGAATAAACAGATGAGGAATGAAGTTGAAGGGCAAAAGTTGGGATACAACTAGTATATGAGATAGAGAAAGCAAGACTAAGATGGTATGATTATGTCATGAGGATGGAAAAGAAAAGAATCCCAGTGAGAATGATTGTAATGAAGTATGTAGAAAAAATACTGCAATGGACCATACCAAGAAAAATATGGTAGAAGATAACAACAAGTGTGAGAGTGAGAGAAGAATGAAGTAAATAAAGGAGGAAGAATGATGGAAATAAAAAGATGGTGGAATTTTACTTATATGACCCAGCCACATGCAGGTAACAATTTATGAATACGATGAATGAATTTTTTTTAAAGAACCTACTTGGATGTGAACTAATAGCTGCATACTTACATAACTGCATTTGTGGCAGTATTTGAACCAGGGAGTCCTGGTTTGTTGCTGCCAAACCATCGCTTTGTGGCACTGAAGAGTGATCGGCTCACCCCCTTCTTGTTCGAAATCTATAAAATAAAGCGAGAGAATGAAAACCTTATTAGTTAAGATTTCTAATTCTCCTTACCCATCTGAGACACTATTAACATATAATACCATACACAATACATTTATAAGGTGGGTGGATGGTTAGCATTGTAACAAATTTGAGTGGTGCTTTGTCAACTATAACAGGGTGTCCAACCAAAATATATTTTAAAATAAATTCCCTGACTTTTCCAGGCTTATTTCCAACTATTACAGTCACTAATATATAGGCCTATTACAAAGATTATTTTATTAAAATCGCAAATTAATGTGCTAATATTTTTTAGAAACATGCACATTCTGAAATTGTGTCACTTTATGAAGGGGTTAAATGATTTTAGCCTAAAGCAGTGGGTTAATGGATAGTATGATCTAATTTAGACCTCAATGAGATCATATTGCGACATTAAAAGATCGACTTACACCAGTACAGTTTAAAATTGTTGTGAGACACATTATTTTATGGTTTCTTTATCCTATAGTGCAATAACTGAATTCTCACATATGTGCATAACCATAACTCAAATTTGACTAAAGACATCCAGTAGAGGGGTGAAAATGTGACACAAGAAATCACGTATCGACTTTGAGAATTGAAATCAGTAAACTCAAATTGCGATAACTGTGCTAAAAGAGATTTGTGATGTTTATTAAAGGTAAGAAATTTTTTATTTTGACTATTGTAAATGAAAGCTGCGTTATCTTTGAGTGATTTTGTGAAAATTCCAGAAATTTGATCAAATGTTAGGGGTATGCGAAGTTCACTTTTTCAATTCAAAGCGAACTCGAATCGAATATATGAAATATTCTCGAAGCTGAATCGAAGTTCAAATATTTTCTTTTAGTTTTATGCTTGAAAAAATATTATATTGTGGTTATTTATATAACTTAATGCATTATAATTACTTGGAAAATATTCTAAAGCAATATTGTTTTTAATATTCCACGTTACTCTGACAGATCAAGTTACTATCACAACTTACTTCAGTTTTTTTCAATATGAATATTAATTTGCAATGTATAAAACAACATAAATTGAGTATTCTAGCTGTCAATATTTTTACTGGTGAAATTTTGAAGCTGAAATTTGTTTCAAAGCGAGGTCGAAGCTGATGTTTGTTTTAAAGCCAAGTCGAAGTTCCGAAGCTTCGCACATCCCTATCAAATTCCCTGACTTTTACCTGTTTTCCAGGTCACAGAACACCCTGTAAAGCATTTTTTAATGACTAAGGTAAACAGTAAGCTGAACAGGTAGTAAGGTGCAGTGATAAATAAACATAATATAGGCACATACATTTTCAGAAAGAAACAGTTATCAACCTCAACTAACATAAAAATAAATAATTGTTTAGTGACTTTTAAATATATGAAAACTGTGGACACTGTATAATAATGTAATGTATGTAATTGGGAAGGAAGCCAACCTGAAAGGATATTTAGCCTAATTCTTGATAAAAAAAAACCCAATAAACTTCTCTTTTCATTTCTTAATACAGTAGAGCGTCGGAAATCCGGACGTCAAAAATCCGGAGCGTCGCAAATCTGGATCGGTGGTGAGAGCAGGTATAGGGGAAGTAGTGGAAGGTGTCCTTGAGAGTTCAACGACTTAGCCAGTCACCTCTCCTTGGTCACATGCTTGGCTCAGTCCTGTGCTATCATTTACAAACTTCACAGCAGTGGTGAAACCTTTGTCGTATAGTTGCCTTGTGACGTTTTAGTGTGCGAGTTAAAACGGTACATATTTTTACTTTGTTAATCATGTCATCACTATCAAATAAAAAGAAACATAAATTTTTATCTATAGAGGATAATTTAGAAATTCTACAAAGACTGTCTAAAGAAGAAAGTGGTGCATCTATCGCTAAAATATATGGTGTGGGAACTTCAACCATTAGTGACATTAAAGCAAAGAAAGACAGTTTGCAACGTTTTGCTTCAAAACAAGATTCTGAAGAAGGTTCACAGAAAAGAAAGGCAACACATATATGTATGTATACAGTTAATGAAAGCACATTTGAAAATCCGGACAATTCAGTAATTCGGATGGGTCCTGGTCCTGATCGATCCAGATTAACGATGCTCCAATGTACTCTATTCACAATTGTAGGCCTATGTAACAATATGTCCAGATTAACGATGCTCCAATGTACTCTATTCACAATTGTAGGCCTATGTAACAATATGTAACTTAACTGCATTTTTTTCTGATTTTGTTTTTTGTCTTTCATAATATAAAAAAGTAATAATTTCAAAATCTTGTGTATTGTGAATGTGATCAGAAAATGAAAGTGTGGGTGAAAAAATGAAGAGTTAAGTTTGTTAATCTATCTTTTCAGGTTTGCTTCCTTCGCTATTACTTAGATTACACTGTTTTCAGAGTTTTTTTAAACAAGTAAAGTACTCAGTATTCTATTTTCTTTTGCATACAAAGGTGACTTCTGTGTCCTGGAAATTATTTAATCGTGTGATATGTTTAATATCAAAAAGAGAAGAACAATCTATATAAGTAGCAGAATAGAAAGAAGGTTAAAAAGTGTTTTTTTTCCCACAGATAGAATGAAATGGTATTTTTACCACAGTACGGGAATGGGACAGTAAATAAGTCAACATATTGGGATCTGGAAATTATACAAATGAAACTTAAGTAATAATTTTAGAGTAAAAATATATATTGACAATCATTCAGACATCTATTTGCTCACTATCGCTTACCTTGTAGTTGAACATACAAAAAAAACCTATCTTTCCATCACGCACACGCGTGCACACACACACACACACACACACACACACACACACACACACACACACACACACACAC
>CABFVX010000413.1:193980-300275 GCA_902151425.1 Timema shepardi
CACACACACACACACACACACACACACACACACACACACACACACACACACACACACACACACACACACACACTTTTCAATACTTTTCTCTCATACTCAAACAAGCTTTCTTACTAAATAACAACTCCCTAATCCCTACTCACCCAAAATCGTTTACTTAAAGAGTGCAAGAAGAAGGCTGTCTACAAAAGAGAAAACAGTGATGACTGATGGGTCAACAGTAGCTGCTGGAACACCAGGCACGCTTTGTTTCCAGCCCTTAACTTTACAAGAAATAACTAATCTCACCCGACTTATGGGATTAAATACATTCCTGACCTTTTTCGAGGCAGTCAAGATCCGGCCACCCCTATTTTCTTTTAGGTTTTTTCATAAAAAAAACTATTATTTCTAGTGTAATTTTAAGAATTCTTTAAAAAATGTTTAACTGCAGAATATCTTATTTTCATTATTTAAAACTCTAATAAATAATCTATTTTTTATTTAAATAGTTAAGCTTTGTAGCTACATATTTATTGAACTCAAGCTTGTTTTGATATTTAGGAGATTTCTGAAGCTCAATTTAAACTCTAGAGATTTCTTGGAAGCTTGCTCAAGCTGACTCAAATGAGTAAACTTGAGTGCTCACACCTGTATAATCAATACTAATAATAAATAACACAATGTTATCCATGTGGGAATTATTCATTGTTAAATAACCTAGTTACTCATATTTTAAAATAAAGATGATGAATTGACCAAGTGAATAGCTGATACAGTTGCAACAATAAAACAATATATTAGACATTTACCAGATCGTTAAGTTGTTGAATCTGATTCTCAACATATGGTAGTAGAGCCTTGATGCAGAACTCCTGTACAAACGTCCGCAAGTGCTCAAGGTCACTAGAAGTTAGACAAGCCCCGTGTTGGAGGGATGATTGAGTATGGTTTAGCTGCGCCGATTGCCCAGCCCATACATTGAAGTTTACATGGTTTGGAGCAGAGTAGATGTCATTGGTTGTAGGACAGGCCTGGAATAACAAAGAATGTACGTATCAAATATTTGGTCTGATAAAAGGGGGGCAGCAGAGAGAATTGTTCTATAGGTGTGTAAGAGATCTGATCTGGAGAAGAAAAGCGCCCTTGAAATGTAAGGAAGTGTTGTTCAGAGCATACTTTGTCACCATAGTAACATATGCAGCAGAAACATGGACATTGAATGTAAGAGACTAGGAAAGTGGAGGCCATGGGAATGAAGTTTGTAAGGATCATGCTAGCTGTTATGAGGAAAAACAAGATTAAGAATGAAGTTATCAGGGGAAACGTAGGAGTACAGGGAGTACACATGATACTATAAGCAGCAATGCTGAGATGGTATGGGCATGTAATGAGGATGGAAAAGGAGAGCATACAAAAGAGAATGACGGAGATGAAGTATGTAGAGAAAATACTCCAAGGGAAACCAAAAAAGAGATGAGAAGAGCAGGTAACATAAAGTGTGCAAGTGAAAGGAGAAGAATGCAAGCAATTAAAGCAGGAAGAATGGCATTAGGATAGAGGAAGATGGAGGCATTTTACTAAACTAGCCTGAAAATAGACTGAACAGTTGATGATGATGATGATGATATCGAACATTTGATACCTTATTAATAAATCCACATACTTCAAATTAAAAATATCAAAAATATGTGATAAAAGGGAACGTGGCATAAGGTCTGTATTTTTGCAGTTTTTACTAGTGTTTTATTTTTGGCAAAAATTATCCTAATAGTTCTTCATTATATACATTAAACTCAATTTTTTAAAATACACACTCTTTCTTTATTTAACATCCTTAGCTCAGTAGACAGACATGGTACCAATTGAGCTAAGGTGTCGGACCAACATAGTATTACCGGGTGGAAACAAAGCGATCAGTGTAATCCAGGCTTTCCAAGACTAGTTGTAAAGAAAATTGTGGTGCAGGCTCAAGGTCACATGAATGCCAAAGGTAGCAAAGAAAAAGGGGAGGCAGGGTACAGTACCTCACTGGCAGTTGTGGATTGTGTGTTGACATATTTGGAGCAATAGGATGACTCTTTACAAGCACATAAACTGATGTTATGGCAATTGTGTACAATCCACAAGGAAAGAAAAAATCAAGCAGGAAAAAAACAACATAGGAAAGATGACAGACATTTTTTCAGTAATTCATTAAGTAAATATATCCGCCTCTGTGGCTATGTGAAATAAGGCATCACTCTCGCAATAGACTAGACTCTCGATGACGGGGAGATCAGGGTTCAAATCCTGGTCAGGTGTACTGAAGGTGGTTTTTCCTAAATGGTTTTCAACTCACCAGGCAAATGCAGGTATCCTACCTCTAAAATTCGACTTTCCTAATCCTTAACGCATTTGCTTAATTAAGACATAAGCATATAGCCAGAGCAGGTAGTAAGACCCAGTGTTAATGAAAGAAGTAAATATGGGTTCTTTTATCATTTCTGTGATCTTAATTAATTATCTTTGGCTCATCTTCCCTCCACTACCCTTGAAAATAGAGTCTACTGTAAATATATCTAATAGAGCAATATTTTAATTTTGACTAAAAGGTGTGTTTTGCCATAAAAACAAAAAATATAGTCTTTAACTTGCATTCCCTCTCAACCCATCTAGTCTTTTTTTTTGGAAACTATGAGCAGAAGGCCATATTTATTTTTTACTAGTATTAAATATAGAGTTTGCAAGAGCCCCCAGATACCTATAAGTCCCATACCTTATCCAAAAGCACATTGTTAGGGCCAGCGTCAGGACTGAGTGGATGGTGAGTTACAGGGACAGGAGAATTCTCCCCAGCCTCTTGTGCCAGCTCGAGTGACGACATCATCACAGCACTTGACCGCACTGTCACGCCACCATCCATCACCGTCTCCCCGTCACTGTGCCCCTCGGTGATCAAACGACTTGGCATAACAGTGATGCCCCCCATTTCTGCTGGGGTGCGTGGGCTGCTGTCATGATCACTGGAATCCTATAACCAAACGTTTTATCTATGAAAGATATTAAAATACATAGCTTTTAAATAACATACAACAACTTAGCTCAGTCGGTTGAGTGTCTGTGTATTGAGCTATGGGTCCCAGGTTCGATTCCCAGCATGGCTGAAAAATTTATCATTGGTGAAATATGGGTTTACCCTTCCACAGTGATGAATCAATGTCTAGGGAGTGGATGCTGGGTCTGTCCTAATATTAAGTTAGATATAATAAGTGTGAGGCTACGACAGGCCTAGCAAGCTGGTAGTGGAAAATGTATGGTTTGAATAAAAAATTGACCAAGGCCAATGGCTAGAAACAGTAATGGATGTATGAAAAGTTTTAAATAAGCATTTGAGACTACTGAACATAATATTTGTATGGGTACAAGGGATTTCAACCCAGACACAGATTGGAAATGATGATGATGATAACTAAGGTTAGGACCCTAAAATGCTTTAGTCTATTTGAGAATTTAATAAAATATCCTTCAGTGTTCTCCTGAGGACCTATCAAATGGGCACGTCGCGCGGGTAATTTTAGTGGCGCCCAATTCAAACTTTGTAATATTGCCAAGTTTTATAATGTCTGAGCAGGCTATTTCATAATGCCACACAGCTGGCCAAATTTTCTGGGGATAGCGTTGTCTTTAAAAATTAAAGAATTGACTTTCTTATTTTTAATTTTTAATTGTTCTAGAACTAATATTCCTTATTGGTGGTTCATACCTAACCTAATAATGGGCCAAGCTTAATAACCAGACCACATAATACCTAAATAAATATATTAGTGTTATGATGAACGCATTATAGTAAAAAAAATGTTAGTATTAGTTAATTTTTTCCATCCAAGTAAATGGAATATTTTTAAACTTAAATTTTTTTTTTCCTTTTTCATTAAAACCTTGGCCAATGATGTTTATAAACTTAATATAAGTGGGATTTTTTGAATATTTCAAGCACTTAAAGCCAATGTAACCCTAGTAACTATTACCTAATTATACTAACAGTAAACTATATTCATTAGTTCAATTCTATAACATCACATGAGGAAGGTTAATTTTAAAGAAATATTTGTGTAGTCACATCAAGAGAGGATGAGAAGATTACAAAAAATACCAAAATATAGCTAAATTTAAATCATACCTCCTGGGTCTGAGTAAGCCTATCGAATATACTGTCGATGAGCCAATGCTTTAAAAGTTTCATGAAATGCCTTAATGGAATTTTAACATGAAACCCAGTGGACATAACTAAGAGGGAGAGTTAAGCCCTTACATTCTTGGTAATAGCTCATCCATCAACGGTGTTGGATAGCAAAATTGCAATTTGAGTTGATGCTAATATAAACCCTAATTGAAGGTAAAAAAGAAACCCAACACATTAAAACTATCATCCTCACCTGATTGTCTATGTGCCGCAGCAAGAATTGACTCCAAGGATCCGGAAGGTGACTGTGGTCATCCCCATAGCCTGCCACTCGCGAGTTGATTTGCAGGAAATGGCAGGCGATCTCTCCATACATGGTTTTGATGGCACTAAAAGCTGCTTCTGCTTTGGCACTATCGCCGTCTGTTATGTCGTGAACAAGAACGTAATAGCGCATCACACCAGGCGAGAACCACTTGGGTAATTTAGCCGGGGTTAAATTCTGTAACTGTTGTAATTGTTGGCTCATATGCTGGAGTAATTCTGCGGGGTTTCCCTCTGTAGATGCGGCCACCAGAACACCTGGCCCCTTGGTTAAGAATTTGTATACATACTTAGATACGTAAGAAAAAGAACTCATACATTTTTGTTTCAAATGCACTAACTAAGCTAATGGGTCAAAAATGGGGACCGCTATTGCACAGAGAGAAAGTGGAAGGCCATTTAGGAAAATCACCCTCAGTTCAACCAACCAGGATAAAACCACAATCTCCCCATCATCGGCGATCTAATCTATTGCAAGAGTAGCACCTTAGAAGCAGGAAACTAATTACTATATTATTTTTAGAATAAACAATAATCCAAATGGTTGGATTAAAACCATTCATTATAGTTTGGCAAATGCCTAAAATGTCTTTACTAACTCTAAGTGTATGAATAAATGGTAGTAAGTGCATGTTTTAAGGAAGAGAATCATCAAGTATTGGACTGAAGCAAATGAAAAGGCTATGAGGATCAGTTTCGATATGGTGTACAATCTAAAGTGCAGCTAAAGTGTTAGGCATTTTGCCACCAACTTCTATGATCAATGGTATGTTTAATTAAAGTAGAATTTGGGTAGGTACATGACAAAAAAGAGTTGATGGTCTTGGGGGGGAAAAAAAAGTAGACAGTGAGGAGTGGAGGAGTTTACATAATGATGTGTTACATACCTTGTAAACATCACAAGGCATTGTTAAGATAATTAAGTTTTGTAGATTACAGTAGGCAGGACATGCAGCAGAAATGGGAGAATCTAGAACCGCGTTAATGGTATTTACTGGTAAGCCCAATGGGAAGAGAACATTGGAAAGACCTAGATACAATTGTGAGGATATAATTAGAATGGACTTGAAAGAGAGAGGGTCTAATGAAGTGGATTGGATAGAACTAGCTCAAGACACGGACAGGTTGCATACTTTTGTTATTGCGGCAATGAACTTTTGAATTCTTGATGCCCTAGATTAAGTAAAGTTAGGACCCTTGATAGGAACGAACTTTTGTAAAACACAAACATATTTTTTTGTGGCCAACAAACAGTGATATTATTTTACTTTATAATATGTATGATTTCATAGGTGTTGATATTATCAATGAAAAGTGATAGTTGCAGATAACATTAAATAAAGTATAAATATAGGAAAATGGTTTTAATAGCTTTTATAACAGTAAAAACTATCTTCTTCCTATCTGAATCGAACTGAATATATTTATATGTATGGAATTACAAGTTGTAACACTTTTAAAGCTAAACTCATTATTTTACAAAACAGTGTAAACACAATCAAGAGGTCAAAAGGCAACTTTTATGATGATCCAATTGGTTTCACTCTAAGGATACAAGCAATGTAATGTTTGGTGAACTCGTGATCTGATGGAAATTGGACTTGAAGAAATGTTTCTCTCCATGCTTCAAACCATGGGATTGATATCGGAATGTCAATCGATTGGTTCCCTAAAATAGAAATGAAGACAATATAAATACTTGTCATTGCTTCCAAAACCAAAGTTCATAAGTTTGTAGACTTAGTTCAGAGCAGTATTTATTCACGTTCTCACTTTTGCAACAAAGAAAGTGTTTATGATATATCAACAAAGATACATTCAAATTTGCATAGGAAGGGAATTTAAGGATTTTTTTTGGTGTGTGGCCAACCTTTTGGTATATTATTAGGGTTATTTTGTAGGTATCAATATAATAATAATATTTAGCACCACGCCTTACTACCCGTTCGGGTATCAATATACATTTATTAAAAGTGACAGGTGAAGATCACATTATTTGACCTATTAATAATATGTAAAGGTAAATCTAATAATTTTTCTATTCTCGCATAAAGTCCTTCCTATGAAAATTGGAAAGTAGCTAAACATTAGAAAGAGCAATGGTCATGTGTATATTAGAACTAAAAATCCTAATAAAAAACATACAATTCCAATGCATCAGCCAGCAATTGAGCCATATGGACTGAGTGGCTACCATCTGTTGGCTAAATTGTGCAAACTTCTGCGGGTAGAGGGTGTCATTTGGTCAGCACAACGAACCCTCTGACTTGATCTTAATTTTCTAGACTTATTTTTTTCATTCAAGTAGCACCTGATTTTTCGTACCCCCCGTGAGGCAGAGTTGACCCTGTTCCAGACCCACTGCTTCACAGAAAATTTGCAAGTGCCAAGGATTGAACCCAAGATCTCTAGATCTATAGCCAGGAACTGTGACCACTAAACCAAAAGGTGGTATAAAGCAACTATATAAATAAATAGCTCCTTGTTTTAATTTTCAATTATAGTGATCATATACAAATTGGACCAATAGGAACTTTTAATATATTTCAAGTAGCACCAATAGGCTAACTAGAGGTATGTGCAGTTTAATATTTTAATGAATTATTTCACGAGAATTTTCTTTTCAGCATCGGATCTTACTACCCATTTGGGTTATACACTTATGTAGGCCAACTAATTATGCTGATGGTTTTAGGGACTAGGAAGGTCTTAATTCAGAGTAAGTACACCTGCATTTGCATGGAGGTATAGTGGAAAATCATTTAAGGGATAACGACCCTTGGTGCACTCAACTGAGATTAAACCCCAATCTTTAGAAGTCTAGTCTTACATTAGAGTAGCACATTAGACCAGGCAAAAATTGTTGCATATTGAGATACATTTACAATTGATAACCTTGACCTTTTGGATAAATACCCCACCTTGATATCAACCATTATCAAAAGTGCGGGTTAAAAAATGTTTACAATATGAGCTAGGCTGAGTATTATAGTGTATACGTTCAATATCATACTTCCACTAAAAATGTAATTGAGGTGATGTAATGCCAGGGAACTGTGCAACTGAACAAATATTGTTGAAAAAGTTAAGCTATATTAAATACAAATATGAAAATTTGGCTTTGGTTTATTTGGGAAAAGCGAGATCCTTTTTTTCAAAGAGTTTTTTATTGTCAACAGAGATATTGAGCATGGATATGATTTGAAGAGTAAAAAATACCCTACATAAATGACAAAACTATAAACAATAATAAATACGAGTATCTGATGGAAATGAGGCATAGCATTTGATTATTATAGTAGGACCCCACTCATATAGCGGGTTATGTACCAGAACCTCGCTGTAAAGTGGAATAACATAGCCCTTTTTAAGTTTCAAATGTATATAAAATCCTATTAACACGTTTACACAATCATATATCATATGTTACACATGTAAACTTAGTTAAAATAATAAATAAAATAAGTAAATGGAAAACTAAAACACTTTTTCTTGAATCAAGAACTCAACATTCACAAAACCAACCAATGAAATCTCAGGCAACCAATATAATAATTGATTTGTGTTCGCATTTCATGGTGCAAGCAAGTGGTAAAACACCTGCTATCATCATTGTTGTGACTGGAGGTAATTACACACGAACATAGCAGCTACTAATGAAGAGATTAACCGCGTGAGTTAAGACAATTGAAAACAAATCAAATTAAAACTATTGAATGATAATTAGATAGTTTTCATCATTCAACCATTTGTAGCTAAAATCATCTGATAGTGCCCATCACTACTGTCAACAGAGTGAATTTACCAACATAAAATGGCGGTCAAAGCCATTCATTCTGCGCACGTCATGCCAAAAAACACCCAAAGAATCAAATTAGCATCAAACATAGTGAACATTTATACAATTTAAAACTGTTGCATTAGCGTAACGCTGTAAAGCGAAGCCCTGCTGTACCACCATCATCACCATCACCATGCTCATATTTGTGTTAATGTGTATGTTCTTTATAATTACATATGCTTAGTTTAATTAGAGTAATTAGAACCTGTAAGCAAAGTGAAGTTAAAATCAATATATTGCCTAGTTTTGCACCAAATGTAGATTAAATGTCTTCCCCCAGAACTCCAAACACAAGCTTTAGAGAGGTAGTTACCATGACAAAAGGCATAAAAACGTTGTTAAAAACAAAGTCATTCATAGAAACCAATACTCATCAGTCTTACCTATCTGTAAAGTAGTATTTCTCTCATTGCAGGATAAACTCACAGATTCGTTAAGAAACTTCCTGGCAAGTGTGGGTTGTGGAGGTCGTGAGTTCACATCTTGCATTGTGATTCGGAGGTTCCTGACAGGAATTGAACCACCAGAAGGATCTCGGATGTGACCTGTGAACAGAGTTGGAGCTCATTAATTAGACCAGGAGACCTCTTGGGTCAGAGTTAAGGATGCAACTAACAATCAGATATGTAAAACAGTTGAGTTCAGCATATAAAACTAAAATCCATTTATGAATTCATGTAGATTACCAAACAATTCACAGTTTTAAAGCTCTGCATGGACTTTTATTAAAAAGTCTGCTCCAAAGGCGCTATCTGGTAAATCTTAGAAATGCAGAACTTTGAATCATTTGATTGGTGTAACTTAACAAGTTGTTGTGGTTAGGTAATTAAATAACAGATATTCCTAAGGTAATTGGTTTGGTTTCTGGTGGTATTGTAGCTTTGTGCATACTGTGTTAAGGTCCCTTTACAATATGCAACAACAGATGATGTTTTGCAACTTGTTGCATTTTAGTGTCCATACAAAACTTGTTCTACAACAATTGTTGTTATTAATTGAAAAACGAAAATGGACACTAAAGAAGTTGCAATCAGTTTGCATCATGGGGTCCGAGGACGTCCTACTTGCGGGTGCAGCTTGTATTGTGTTGTTTAGTCAAAATAATAGGGCTGGACATTTTTGGGTTTGGCCATGTTTACTAGCTAGAGACAGATACTGCACACAAGCTTGATAGAACTCAACTGTAAGGTACTGGTAGTTGGAACGATTTGTGGAGAGGGAGGGGAAGCAATGTAGCCACGAGTGTTTGACAGTGTCGAAGGTCCTATGTACAAAATGTTTGAAAACAGAAACGTTTCTTTGATCTTTACCCCCAACACACGAGAAATATGTGACAGGTTGTAAAACACGAAATTTGTTTTAAAACCTCAATGATTTAAAACATTATTCCATTAATTTTACAAGTTGAAAAACATTGTTTCAAAACACAAAATTTTACAACTTGTTGCATAGTGTAAATGGCCCTCTATTAATAGCAAAAATCTGAATAACATATTCTTCAATTTGAAAAATGAGACCTGGACATGGGAATCGAACTCGGCACTTTTTGGCTTAGTACACTAATGGCTTAACCATTGAGCTATCCAGGAACTGTCCCATGTCCAGGGTCATTCTTCACTCATATTTTATGGCACAGTCTGTAATAGTTGTGCAGAAATCGTCAGCTACATGTATGTGATTAATTAAGATCACAAACTATCATATAATGAAGCCAGCTTCGACTCGGAAAGGCTGTATGCTGCCAAATGTACAATGACAATTGTATGAATGTGCATTTCATGATAGATTAAATAGAAAAGCTAAATTATTTTGCTAGTTACAGCATCTAAATATCTTATTCTTTAAATAAAAAAAATTATACTTGGACATAAAAATCGAGCCCAGGACCCTTGGCTTAGTACGCCAATGCTTTAACCATTGAGCTTTTCAGGAAATGTGCCGTGCCCGGGGTAATTCATTAATATTTTAAGGCAGTCTGTAATGGATGTGTGGTCATTGTCTGCTACATGTGTGTGATCAATTAAGAATATTGATGCCAGATAACACAACCACCTTCAAATCAATAAGGCTTTATGCTGCACTATGTATGTAGCTTTGTTTCACACCCTGCACTTTTCAGATTAATGTTGGAGAATTTCCTTAAAATTCACCTCCTTGTTTGCATATTCCTATATAAAAATCTTTAGATCGCCCAAATTGGCAATATGTTATTCAGCATTAAATAAAAACATAGTCCTTTAAGCCAATTATTAATAACCAAACATAGCATAAACTTAGGGAGTAGATGACTTAAGTCACCTATTTGTGCTATGGTTGCCACTTTTACATTTAAAGAAAATTGTACTGGTATAGGCCTACAGGCTTACTATACAAAATCATGTAGGTTTAAGTATAGGCCTAGAGATAACACGAATGATGTCTAGCTATCTTACCTTATATTATACTGAGCTTTACTTGAAATAGCAAACAATTAAACATTTAACACTATCATTATACTCACAATGAAATGGCAAATCTAACTATACTATATTTGTATCTAATTAAAATTGTTTAGATTTTTTAACAACATTTAGAAAACTCAGCATAATCTCAGTCCAGATGTAAACAGGACAGGCGCATGGTGTGACCCATGAGCCCTTATGATGTCATGTCATTTAATAAAGTTATGAAAGTCAATTTATTTTGTGAATAGGCCTATGTATTTTTTTTCTTAGCCCCACATCTTACTACCCGTTCAAATTATATATACCTATACTAATAACTCTGATTTATGGATTAGGAAGGTTGAATTCAGAGGAAGTGCACCCCCATGTGCATGGAGTGCGGAAAACCATCTCGAGTACACCCAACCAGGATCAGAACCTGATCTATCTGTCATCAGCAGTCTAGTCTAGTGCGAGAGTGGTGCCTTAGTTCATACTGCCACCGAAGCACGTTTGTAAATATTAATTGAGATTCTAATTTGCTAGCCAATGGAATAGAAGCAAGGTTCGATCAAGTCAGCAGAGTAATTGCCACAATGAAGGTTAGGTAGGCCTAAGTATCTAATAATAGCTTATTAATTAAGTAATTTATACATTATACATGCCTTAAAATATATTTTAACTTGCTTATTTTAATATTTAACTTCAGGTGGATGTGTATGTTTAGTATTTCCTAAGTTTTCCCCTTTAGTTGGGTGTGCAAGAATGTTTTCAATTAGATAGGAAATGTCTAATTAAACACAATAAATTTGTCTATTGTGAAAGAGAGCAAAGTAAGGTTGATGTAGATGATTATTGAGATGATTTTCAAACACAGAGGCAGATTTAGGTGGACGCAGTTCATTTCTTTAAAAAAATAAATATTATTTAGCATCGCGTCTTACTACCCGTTCGGGTTATAAGCTTTAAGTACCAATTACGCTAATGGATTAGGAATTGGGGAGGTAGAATTAGAGGAAGTGAACCCGCATTCGCGTGGAAAATCATTTAGGAAAAACCACCCCCAGTTCACCCGACCGAGGTTCGAACCTCGATCTCCCCGTCCTCAGCAGTCGAGCTCAACATGACTAGCGTGTTAGCCAACTAAGCCACCGAGGCGGGTAAAAAAATAAATATAACCAAGCAGTAACCTGTCACTTTGGTGAGTTTAGTTTTAAATTGTTTGTTACAGTACAGATATAACAAAGTTATTTTAATAATCTTGAGTTTAATAACATTATATTCCCCAAATTTTGGTGAAAGTAATGGTAGTAGTTATAGATGTAGTGATTTTCTTGATTTAAAAAAAATATGTTTGTAAATATACGTTTATGGTTCATTCCCGAGATAACTAAACTTATGTACTTTTCTGTTTATACTCGCTTTCAGAAATGTTATGGAAATAAGTCAATTGAACATTTTTTTTAAAGTCGGTGACCTGGCGGTCTAGGGGTAAGGTGTCAGACTTCTATGCTGGCGGCCGGGGTTCAATCCTCGGTCCCGGCAAAGATTTATCTGATTACCACTCTCTTCCTTCACCTCTGACAAGACATCTTGTGAATGTGAGGAATGCCAGGCCTCCACCGTGGTTCGGATTCCACGTTAAACTGTAGGTCCTCCATTTCATCTCACAATCACCCTACCATTAGGGATTAGCGTAAGTGCGTATAATCCAAACGGGTAGTAAGACGCGGTGCTAATAATAATTTTAAAAGTCGACAAACACAATTACTGTCCATAGGACCAGTTTACCTGCAGTTGGATAAATTATCATGTATTTTAAGTTATTTATGACAGTAGGCCTGCATACTTCCCAATATGGCATTAACTTACCTACTGATGAAAACTAAGTTTACCTTGCTTTTCTGCTGGCATACATGATTTGTCTTATTTATGATTTAGTTTATATCAATACTCTTTAGGTTAAGTTATAACTTCAAATACCTAGCTAATTTATGTCTAGTTACCAACCTTCTGAATTGAGCTTACAAAACGGTTGAACCATCTCTATGAATGTCAGGTTATTCTTTTGACATATTTGATCTACCAATGGACTACACATGATAGCAACCATAGGAGAAAATGAGTTTTGTATAAACTCGTGGGGTGTCAATTTGCACTGAGCCATGATTATCAAATAACCACAGGATAAAAAAAAAGTTCTGAAAATGTTAATAACAGAAGATGCTAGGCATAGCTTAATTTATTATATATGAAAATTAACCCAAACCATTATAATAGGCCAAGTAACACAATTAGAGACTTTAAATTCACATCGTTAGAATTATACAGTCAATATACTCCCCACACTTCAAACGCCATATTTACGCTACAGCTCAGCTGTTTTTACTAGTACCAATACTCCAAATTGGCAGCTAGATAAATAGTTATTTAACTTTTATACTAAAGGGTAATTTTTTTTTAGCGCTAGTGAAGAAACAGTTTCGCCAACTGTACGATCTGGATACTACTTTTGATATAATTTCATCACCTGTTTAATCCAATTTTAAGATATTTTCTAAAAGTAATATCCTGTGACCCAGCTATAAAGTAAAAAATTCTATATACATTTTTATTTTTTTAATGAAAATTGGTAGGTTTATCAATATAATGTCAAAAAGTAGTATCCTACTGGTAAAAATACAATCCATTTCAGGTCCATGTACTATCGCTAGAGACCATAGAGTTGGCAACCCTGTGAAGAAATAAGCTTTATTTGAAATAATTAAAAATATTAATTGATTTTCACTTTGTTATATGCTTCGTTTATTGTAATATTTAAAAGACATGTCTAAACACTTAAGTTTGTTTGTTTGTAATAAACTGATTGACAAGCTGTAAGTAGTTTCAGGTGAGGTTAGGTAGCTACTTGAATGGTCTGTCATAAAAATTTCGCATAAGTGGTCGCGTGATCTATCGTCGGGCTCAAATCCAGGTCGGTTTTTTCATATATTATTTCCCACACTACGGAGGATTACTGGTGACGGGGAGATTGAGGTTCGAATCCCGTTTGGGATTTTTCATAATATATTGTTTCCCACAATACCTCCACACAAATGCGGGTATATTTAATCCAAATCCCACCTTTATCATCTCTAATACAACACTGTTATTAAACTGTGTTTTTTGGGTCTATAATACCCAAGAGGAAGACTAGTGAACCAATAAATAAGCAAAATTAAAATAGGGTGCAGGAAATAACCCAACTGGAATTTCTATACTGACAACTTTAAAATTCATGGTTAACTTAGAGCTACTTTTGAAATTTTAATTTTCGAAACATTTATTCTGCTCAAAACTTTATTTCAAAAAATGCCTTTAAATTAAATCACCAAGCTTCTTAATTTCTCTAAATATTGTATAATTATTAATGCATTAACTATAACTCATTGATGGTCACATGGTCTTACGTGTCACCCTTATATTAGATTGGATTGCTGGTGATGGAGAGATCAGGGTTTGAATCCTGACAGAGTGTACTGAAGACTTTTTTTCCTAAATGTTTCCCACTCTCCTCCCTCCATGCATATGTGAATACATTGGCTCTAAAATTCCACCTTGAGAATCTTAATTTCATTAACATGCATGTAACCCAAATCTGAACATACATACACACATAAATAAATCCTGATCACGCCGTTCCCTATGGAGTAGGCAAGAAACTGTGCATATAGCTAAAAAAAAAACAGAACCGTGCTTAATACATCATCACTAACCTTCTCCACACTCCCTTCACTTCAACAACATCTATACACAGAGTCATACATGCTCTTTTTTTCTTAAAACTCTTAATGTCCAGACGAGTTTTTCTACAAATATTTATTAGATATCTCATTCCAACAGCATTCACCTTGCTCTTGTGGTTTCTCTCGACAAACCCATGCTTCACATCCATAAGACAATGTTGGTGTTAAAACACTTCATTCTTTGCAATAGTCCACATACATCCAACTATTTCACGAGATGCATTCACCCGTCAGTAAAAGACGTACCATGGTAAAATGACCCAAAATAATTGGTTAAAATACAAAAATTAAGGAAATAAATCAAAATGAATGAGCTACAATTATTGATACACCTGAGAAAACTAGTAGGGGCCTATATAAGCTAGATTTTTTTGTCTTCTTTAATTTATGGTTTTAATCACTCATCTCAATATTTAAACATAAATAAACAATTAAATTTATGACAACTGTTTCAACTCATGGCCTTATCTTAAATTTAAAATGTCTTATTTCCAATAGATTAGTAGTGCGAGTTCGACATTTAACAACCATGTCGGCTGCAAGCAAACCATTCACTGTGTTTGTTGAGGGGAATATTGGCAGTGGAAAAACCACATTACTCAACCATTTTTCTCAAGCAGAAGATGTTTGTCTTCTTTCTGAGCCTGTGGAGCTTTGGAGAAACGTCAAAGGCCACAATCTGTTGGTAAACTAACTTAAAACATTTATTTTAGCAATATGGTACAACATAGTTCAGTTTACAGCTTGATTGATTATAAGTTAAATTATTGGGTATTTCACTCTATAAAATTGTTTTTATTTATTTGAGATATTTAATGTACACTTTCTGAACAGACTGATTATATCACCACATGAGAATTTCTCTGATCGAGAGCTAAAGGGCCTACCACTTTTGCCGGTATATGTATATAAACATACCTTTCACATGCCACAATCGAGATGGGATCGATGGCTTTACTTTTACTCCAAAGGAAGTTGTGATACATATTTTTATCGCTAAAGAAAAATACATGTACCCCGACTAGGTTTGAATCAAACAACTTTGGATCCTGAGGTGTAAGCACTTAACACTAAGACCACTGATGTTGGCATCAAATTCATATTTTCCTCGAAAGAATTGGGATCATTAGCAATCGCATCTAGAACCACACTTAAAAGTGACTTCAATTCTTTTATCATATTGTTATGCATCTCCAGAAGACTAAATTCAAGTCTAAGATGATTCAAACACCAGGTTCACAACACTTCTTCAATCTCTACAAAGACCAATATTTGTATCAAAATTAATTTAGTAAGCAAATTTGTTTATAATTTTAAAATTTTGAGCCTGATTGTAGGGGAAGGTGTTGTACCTTGGACATATAGTGATTGCAGCACCATCTGTGGGGTTAGGACCTAACTAATACATGTAGATTATACCTTTGACACCAGAGGCCTTTACCAAGGTGTTCTAGTTTATGAATATTGTGTTGTATTGCTGGGAGGAATTGAAGTTACTTTTCTTATGTTCAAAGTAAGTATTTTCATGCATTTCTTTTTCTTTTTGTCACTGTAGCTATTTGTTTACATGTTAGAATAGTAGCTAAGTCTTGTAAACCATTGTTTTGTCTTCAAGAACATGTGTTTAAAGCTGTGTTTACTGTAACCTCAAAATGGTTAGCAGCCATTTTTTGAAACATGGCTAAGTGTTTTACCTTGGTCCTAGTGAGTGATGTACCTCGGATAGGTTCAAGGTACAACACTTAAGACTCTATTTCATGACACGATGAACTCAAAGTTGAAGGCTATGAAGAAAAAAATAACATCTTCGGTGGAGCCTAAATTCTGTAAACTGCTAGTGAAGGAATAAAAACCGTTTAGGTGGGGGTCCTTGAGTGTCATACATTCCCTAAATGCCCCCCTTTGTCTGAGTGAGGTGAGGAAGGTATTTATGAATCATTATCTTCCCAAAGTAAAGGAAGAAAAGATAGAAATAGCTTGATCTCAAGTGCAGATAAACTTCTTGAGTTCCAACTTCCAATGTTCAGACCACTCTTAATGCTAATAGTTCAAATGTTGTATTTTATTATGTAGGTACTTAGCACATTTAACAAAATTTTACTCTAATTATATATATTTTTTACTTTAAAGTTTTAACTATCAAACACATTTTACAAGAAATGATGATATATGAAAATATTTTTAGTTATTAATATCTGCTTCATTGGCTGCTTGGTTTAAGGCATCACTATCTCAATAGATTAGACTGCCAAGGCAGGGAGGTCGGGCCTCCATTTTGATCAATATTTAAAGATTGTTTATTGTGATTAGCAAGATGATTTTTTCCCTTTGCTTTTATGAGAACTTAACTTATAGTTAAATGAAAACCTTTATCTGAAAATGTTGTTCCATGCTATGAGAAAGTTTGTACGATTGTGTAAGGCATTTTTTTTTTCAATAGTCCTCCAAGGGTAGCTCGAAAGGGTAGTAAGATGTGAAGCACACAGAATAAGCCAGATTAGGTTTATCTTGAGAGACAGCTGTGGAATAAAAAGAAATAGTCTATATTCTGTGTGTGCCTCTTCAAATAGCAGTTCTGTTTGCGGATGACCAGTGCTTAGTTCAATATATTCATTGCGCGCTCTTAGTATATTATTCTTTATGGCCTAGTTTTTGTCATTTTGTCATATTTAGATTATTTGATTTTTTGTGTCAATAACGAAAAATGCCACCTATAAACAAAGATTACATTTACTGTACTAAAGGAAACATTGTAAGACTATCTCGAAAAACTAAGAAGAAAAAAATAAGTGAGGGATTGAGACAATATTAGATACAACAAAAATTGTACGTATCACAAATCACTTATTATGTTTCTATTTTTGCAAGATTCTCTAAATAAATATAACTATGTTTTTATTATAAAGTATGTTTTTTATAACTCTCTTTTAATTATTAGACACATAGCTGTAATGTAAAGTTAATATTTTGAAAATAGTTTGTAATATACTTATATAAATCTTATAAACTTATAATTAATGATTAGGGTTGAATAATTACTAAGCTTTATTATAAATATTTAAGAATATCAAGCTATGAAATTTAATAACAACCTAAATACTAGGTCTATATGTTGGTTGATTTTTTTTTAAACATGTAAATTAATATTTTATTGTTTGTCAGGCTAACAACCGACAAATATAAGCCACAGTTGATGGATGAGTAGACTAAATATAAAGCTCATCTAGTCCAGTTTACTGTTTACAGAAAGTTTGGGGCTAGAATCCCAGCTGGCATATTGAGAGTGGTTTTTCTTATTCACTAATTAATTTCATTCGTGAAAGTATAGAGAAATTTCCTCTAAATGCTACCTTCCTCATAATAATTAGTGTAATTAAATGTGTATATCCCAGACTGGTAGTAAAACACAGAATAAAAGTGTATACATATTTTTAGAACTATAGCTAATTAAAAGGTAAAGGTTTTAATGAGCCTTGCGAGTTCTCCAGCAAGGTTTTACATAATGATTTACTGAAAGAGGACTAACCTAACCCAGCCTGAGCTAGCAATTCTGGCAATCTTTGTAAAATGGGAATGTTTTGTTAGTTCTTGTGTTTACTACAACTACTACTATAATAATAATAATAATAATAATAATAACAACTACTAAAGCTGGGGTTTAAATAGTATGCTAAAGGATTATTTAATAGCTGTTTGTTGGCCGCATGGTCTAACGCGCTACTCTCTCAATAGACTAGACTGCTGACTACAGGGGCATCAGGGTTCGATCCCAGTCGGGTGCTCTCGAGGTGGTTTGTTATAAATGGCTTTCCGCCCTCAATCCATGCAGATGCAGGTGCACTGCCTCTAAATTTATTCTTCCTCATCTCTAACATCTTTGAGTAATTAATACATAAATGTATAACTCGAACGAGTAGTAAGACACGGTGCTAAATAAAAATATATTGATTGGATTAGAATCCTCAATTCACGTTCCATTCAAAGAAAGAAGTATGAAATTCAATCAGTCTGTGTGTTTTTGCAATCTCGTATTGCATTTGAAATTATTTAAATATTTCAGTGGCCTGCCGAGGACGGGGAAAACGTGGTTCGAACCCGGTTGGGTGCACTGAGGGTAGTTTTCCTAACTGTTTTCCCACCCTCCCTGCAAATGTGGGTGCACTTTTTCTAAAATCCAACCTTGCTCATACCTGACACATTAGCATAATAATTAGTACATAAACGTATAACTTAAACGGCTTTTAAGATGCGATGCCAAAATAGGGATGCACAATGACACATCTGAGCTGATTGAGGTTTTTATATCTATATCTGAGAGTGAGAGTTGTAAAATAATGAAAAATATAATACATGTTTTGCAATATAAAAGTAACATAAAACATCGATTCAGATTCCTTCATCCATATAGGTGAGATGATGGATTACCAAATATCATTAAATATGTGTCCAAAATTTATTATTTGAACAAATTTTAACAAATCATTGTGCACACAAAACCTTTCACGAATAATTAATTAATTGTATTTTATTTATTTCTGTTATCTAACGTGTACCTTCTAAACCGACTGCTTATATCAGCACACGACTTATAAACTAACTTAAATCTAGGACAGGTATAGCATCTAGAACCTTGACGTTAATTCATCACTGGAAGAGGAAACCCACATTCCACCAATGATACATTTTTTGGTCATGCTGGGAATTGAACCCGTGACTCTTTAGCTCAGTAAGCAGACACATTACCGAATGAGCTAAAGTGTCAGACAATAACTATAATTCAAGTCTTGTGATTTGAAACTGTAATTTTTGAAAAAAAATATAGGCCTACTTATAAACTAACACTGGTAATAAATTAAAATGTTATCAATGTTGACCGACAAAAAATTGGTGTATTTTATGTAAAACCCTTCTTACCAGAATCTACCATTGCAAATCATAAAGCCAAACTAAGAATGAACAAGCTTTAAATAAGGCAATAACTATTTAAAAAAAAATAGTATGTAATCAGAGCAATATTTTTACAAACGGAAAATAAGTTTATTTGTATATTGAATAGATTGCAATAAAAAACATTGTAATAAAAAAATAAGTCTTCCTTTGCACAAAAGTGATGTGCAGTATAGGCTCTTTGTTTTAACGACGGGGCTAGTATTATTCCTGGGCAAGGTGGCCCAAATATAATAAATATATATACATAATATGTAGTGCTTAAAAATAGCATCATCACAATCATCAACATATCTTAAACAGTGGTGGTTTCCGGAGGGAGCGATAGGGTTGATCCATCCCCCNATTGAAAATAATATCTTAATTTAATTTTGTAAAGAATGATTCTACCATCTCCCTTGCCCAAACTCCTTCATAACCTAACATCAAAATAAGAATTTGGGAAATAATATCTTGAATAGGAATTTGTCACAATTTAAATCACAAATCTTCTTTCAAAAGTTTCCTGGATTTGGCTGACTTCTAGCTGGAATCAATTTCATGTGAGGGAAACATTTCTTTACAGTGCAGAAATTAGTACATTTTTTAACTTCAAATTATAATAATCT
Source organism: Timema shepardi (assembly GCA_902151425.1). Classification (NCBI taxonomy): domain Eukaryota; kingdom Metazoa; phylum Arthropoda; class Insecta; order Phasmatodea; family Timematidae; genus Timema; species Timema shepardi. The sequence goes on from CABFVX010000413.1 coordinate 214,053, forward strand.
TAGTTTTGCTTGGAATACTGATACATTGTTTGCTAAATCTGGGTTGTAATTATTTTTCTCTTGATTTCCTCTGAAAGTGATCCAAATCTAGTCAAATTCCTGCCTCTGCCTTTAAACTGTCGGTGATTGAGTCCTCTGATTTAATGAAGTTCTCTGTTCGCACTAATGTCCGTATCAGATTTCTTAAGCCCAGATCTTTTCCAACCAAATTTTACTGGTGTAGGCCTATAATGCAGTGATATGCAAAAAAGTGTGTTGGCGTGGCAAAGTTATCACAGATGTTTTGTGAGGAGAGACACTATTCCATTATTTGCTACAATCATTGTAGACAAATTTAGACATATCTTTTTGGTGCCTTGCAGCACGTTAGAACCCTTGGTCTGTCCATCCATGGAGTACAGAAAGACGAGTTCTTAATAAATTTAGAATTCTTACGTCACACCTCGAGCAAATATGCTAATTTGAATGGTTGATGTTATGTCAGAGAACTAATATGTGGCTAATAAAAAAATATATGCAAATTTGTTTGAAATTTTCAAAAAATTAGATGCAATAAATAACATGTGCAATATCTGTGACACTGCATTGCATGGACATTTTTTTAAGACATATTCCCTCAAACTTCTTCACGCAATTCACACTACAAGGTTTTTAAGATACGGCTGCCAAACAATTATTCACAAAGCCACCCATAAATAAACGGACTCAACGTCTTAGCTGCTGTTGAAGTATCGATAGACTTACTAACTATAAACTTTAAAAGTTTTATTAATGGACGAAAGCATTTAATCATGTTTTGCTGACAACCTAGTCTAAGTAAAATGAAAATATGCTAGGAATTTATTTTGCAAATTTTATTTAGTCGGTGGGCCGCAATAAATGGCACGGCGGGCCACGGTGTAAAGTGGTCAGGGTTTGAGGCCCTTAGCTCTCAACCTTTTCATTTATAAAATTATATTAGTTTTTTCCTTTAGTTTACATATTAACACACTCAAGCTACTGAGAATACTAAACTGATAAATACATTGTTCTTTTCCATTCATCTAGGCCTAGTTTAATTCTCATTATTACTATCAAATGGTTAATTATAAGAAAGTGTGGGGTTTTATGGTAATTATAAGTTATGTAAACTATAACCAAAGTTGTAAGCAATATATGTTTTAAATTTCAATTCATTAACTTCATTTTCAGGCCTTTAAATTTATAATCTAATAGGTTTTCATTATTTAAAGTCTTTGTTGGAATATTCGAGTCATCCAAATTTATTACTTTTACTTTTCATTTATAAGCATCGTGCTTTGTATCAATAGCTGAACCCGGACGCTGGGAGACGTACCTGTTCTTGCACGTGCAGCCTTTCAGGGGAGGGGGAGGTTTTGGCGCGGACTCCTGGCCAATCAGTGCCTTTGGTTTAGCGTCTGTGTTTGACCTTATCTGTGAGGAAAGCGTCAGACGCGTGGGACTTGTCTGTTAGTACGCTAAGAGTATGGACACGGAGACTTGTCTGGTAGTTCGCTAAGAGTATCGACGCAGAGACTTGTCGTTTAGTACGCTAAGAGTATGGACGCGGACACTTGTCTGTTAGTACGCTAAGAGCGTCAGACGCGGAGACTAGCTGTTTAGCACGTAAAGAGTAAAGACGTGTACTCTCATTTTCACTTATCGACACGTGTAGAGTCTCGAGATGGGAGAAAGTAGAGGTAGCCCAGGTGGCTAAATAGCTATCTTTAGCTATGTATTAATTATTTCATGTTACTAAATTAAAATATCCTCGGTAACAATATGTAAAAGATTTATTATAATAAAACTTCTATTTCAAATGCTACGATAAACAACATCTTTTTAAATCGACTGTATACCTCTACCCCCACCATTATTCCGACATAACCCCGAGATGCTCTACCGAAACTGACTGCCGTGGACAACGAACCTAAGAAGAAGATGACAACACGAGGCCATTAATGACAGCTGAGGATGAGAGATGACGGCTGGCTGACTGGGTACAAAAATGGCGCCACAACGTAGGGGGCTGGTAACCAAAACAGACCACCAGGGTGACTAGTTACAACGGGTTGTGCACCACTGTCTTACCTTATATGTAGACCCTATATCGTATTCGATATTTCACATATATCAAATTTTTAAAAATCCATTTTATTACATAACTATTGACATTACAAAGTTTTTATTTAATGAAAATTTTGACCCGCTTATATAGTTTTTTATTGTATGATACCCAAAGAGAGTCTAATAAATGTGCCTAAAAAGGGATTTTTTATGATTATTTGGTCACACGAACATGCGTGTAGAATACTAGGAGGAAAATAGTTAATTTTGAGATTTCTTAGTATGAGAAGAAATTATCGTTAGTTTTTTTTCTTTTAAATGATTCAAACTAATGGCTAGCGATTTATTTTTACTGTACTGCCTTAAAAAATAATACCACAAATAGTGCCACTAAGTTAGTTTGGAACTGGAGCTTTAGGGTTGAAGACGGTACTTAGCTAATATTGACAATAGACGTTTTCCCATAGTTTTTTAATTTAAACGCCCGCAAAGAGGTAGCATTGTTATTTAAAAGCAGACCCATCCCTCCCCATCCTGGCCCTATTCCTGCCCTTATAATGGTGGATTCAAGTAGCAATTTAAATCACCTGCATGTATCATGGTATATTCCAAGTTTGGTCGAGCTCCATTAATTAATTTTTTTATTAACGCATCTTACTAGCATACGGGTTATTCACCTATGTACTAAATACTCTATTATGTTAGGGATTAGGAAGGTTGAATTTAGAGGAAGTGTACCCATATTTGTGTGGAGGGAGAGTGGAGAACCATTTAGGAAAATCCACCCTCAGTACACCCAATCAGGATCAAACCCTGATCTCCTAGTATTCTGCAAACCAATCTATTTCGAGAGTGACTCCTTAGACCATGCGGCCACCGAAGCTGGTACTGCCTAGTTAAAAGTTGTTAGGTTATAGACATCATTACGGGCATGATAATAGTCAATATAATTATTATAATCCACTTAGTATAAGTTTAAGCGATACACATAAAGTAGTTTACGCCAATCAAACAGGAATGATGAAAAATAACTATACAAAGTATATGTACTCAAATTTGCATGTCAGCTCTGTGGAAAATCATTTAATAGACACCACCCTCAGTGTACCCGACTGAAATCTGAACCCCTTACCAGGAATTCACGCTACTAAGAGAGTAGTGTGTTAGATTATTCGACAGCAGATGTTAGTGTAATTATATTTGTTTGATAGTTAAAGTAAAATTATGATACTAAATCAATAACACAATATAATGAAACAGAAATAAAGCTCTACAGCATAAATTTCAAATCCATGTTTTAAGGATTTTATGTGACTCGGCAGATGGTGTACCTAGCACTAGGTACCCATTAAAAAATATTCAAGATATTTAACTATGTATCAAATTCCATACATATGACTGAATGATCATATCCTTTACTAAAAACTCATTATATATTTATTATCTTTTACACTCAGTCCACACTAAATTGTGGCGGTGTTGTCTTGACAAATTACAATAATTCTAATCCTATTTTATAATCCATCATGGTAGACTTGCTTTCTTTCAGAATACACTATGACCCTATCCAATAAGCTACACCTTATTACTATTTGAGCTACTTTATATGCATATTTCAGATTGAAATGCAGCGCACTCAAATCCCCACCAAGTGCCAGTGTTGGCAATATTGACAGTCCTGCTGCACGTGAAGAAGAAATGCCAACAGCCACCAGAGATACCAGCAACAACTTAATGCAAGCTCAAGGCGAGGAGATGATGATGCAAATAGAGGCCGAATCTGTTGATAACAGTAAAACTATACACCAAACACATTCACCAACTTTAATACCACTTCCATATCTCACTGATAGACATGTTAATTCAGATAATGAAATCCAGTCTCAACAAGTCTATGGTCGACAAATAGTTGACATATCATACTTTTTAAAACAGCTGAAGGAATTAAGTAACCACGGTCCTTTTGGTTGTACACTTGAGAATAATTCAATATCAAGAGAAGTGCGGAAAGGTCTTATTTCTGTGTTTACATTAAACTGCGATATGCGCAATAGCAGCTTTAAAATTAGTACAGATGATATTGACCGGCAAGGAATGGATGTGAACACGGCTGCTGTGTCTGGTTCTATGTGCATTGGTGTGGGTTTTCGGCAGTTTGAAGAGCTTACTTCAGCCATGGATATCCCTTCTATGTCAAATAACACCTTTGCGAAAAATCATGATATCATACCTGATGGTTGGGAAAAGACAGCACTATTAGAGATGGAAGTAGCAGCAAAGGAAGAAACTGCATTTGCTATCACCAGAGGAGATGTTGATGAATCTGGAATGCCAATTCTGGTTGTAATTGCTGATGGGTAATGGGCAGAAAGATCGTACGAAAATAGTTGTTATAGCTCGCTATCTGGTGTGGCAGCTATAGTTGGTTTCAACATAAGAAAAGTTCTCTACATTGGTGTTAGAAATAACTATTGTACAATGTGTGCCCAATATCAACCTGAGGAAGAGGAAATGAGAAACCATGGTTGCTACAAAAATTGGATGGGTAACTCTAGTAGCATGGAAGCTGATATTATTGTGAAAGGGTTCAAAGCAAGTGTTAAAATGTATGGTGTTAAATATGGCACGCTCATTGCTGATGGGAACTGCACTGTTTATAATTCAATAATTAGATCAAGACCATACAATGACCTAAGTTTTATTAAAATAGAGTGCCGAAATCATGTTCTGAGAAACTATGGGAACAAATTGAAAGAAATAGCATGCAACACTAAACTAAGACATGTCCAATTACGAAAGGCACTTGGGTCTAAAATAAAGAGAATGCGGACAGCTATAGTTGGAGCTGTATGCCACTGGAACTCGCAAGGGAATTTGACTGAGCACAAACACATACTAGCTTTACAGAAGGATGCTATAAACACACCAAAACATATATTTGGTGACCACGCTTAATGTGCACCATACTTCTTTACAGATCCTAAGAATGGAGAGGACAATATTTTGCCTGAAATGATAAGTGGAGTTTTTAGCATAGTGGAAGAAGTCCAGACACATTGTATTCTCCGTAACGCCCGAAGCTTACTAAAGAACATAGACAGCAATGCCGTATAGCAGTTTAATTCTGTCGTGGCAAAATTTATTGGTGGGAAAAGGGTTAATTTTTGCCTTAAGAGGTCCTACTCTTCTAGAAGTCATGCTGCTGTAGTTTTTTACAATATGAAAACTCCTCTATATAAGCTACACAAAGTAATGTACCAAGATAGTCCCGGGAAGTTTACTAAGAAGATGGAGATGCGAAGACTGTGTCAAATTGAAAGAACAAGAAATCTGCCTGCAAAAGTGAAGAAAAATAACCCATTTAGACCTAGGTTGACTAATAATGACAAAGACTATGGACCTTGTGCTCAGAAGCCTGATATGGTCACAGAAGAATTTGAGAGAGAGAAAATTAGATTTACTGCTACTTTACCAAGCACATCAGAGCAACGTGATGAGCTTGAAAGAGGGACACTTCTTCAAAGAAATAGTGGTCGATGGAAAGAAGTACGGCGAAAGCTGCTCACTGCCTCTAACTTTGGACCCGTTTGTCGAAGACTTCCTCACACATCTTGTGAAAAGGTTGTTCAAGGAATGCTCTATGATGATTTTGACACAGATGCAATGCTGTACAGTAGAGATAATGAGACAAATGCTATATTGGCTCTTGAAAATAAAATGAATGTTAAAGTTGAGCCTTGTGGGCTCTTTGTTGATCCAGAATTATCTTACTTGGGAGCAACTCCTGATGGTCTAATAGGATCTGACACCATTATTGAAGTAAAGTGTCCACCCTCGGCCAGGAACATGACCCCAGATGAAGATGTTTTAAAAATAAAGTTTACTTTTTGGAACATAAGCAAGGACAAAAAAGAAATTACGTGCATTAACAAAAAACACACTTACTACTCTCAAGTCAAGGCCAACTTCATGTGACCAGAATAAGTTACTGCCTCTTTGTTTTATGGACAAATGTGGGTATAAAGGTCAAGAAGATTGCCAGAGACGATGCATTTTGGGCTAGCCACATGGAGAAAAAATTGAGCCAGTTCTATCTAGATTGTCTCCTGCCAGAGCTTGTAGATCCAAGATGCAGACGATCCATGCCAATTAGAAATCCACCTTACATAACAAAGGCTATTGAAGACGAACAAAAGGCTGACAAATGTAATGAAATTGCCCTTGAGAATTCCAATTCAATACCTAAAGCGAGGGGAAAGCGTTTACTATTAGCTTTCCAAACACAAATATTGAGCTAAACTCCCCTTACCTCAACTTTGACTTGTTTTTTAATCGTGTCGTGATTATGTGCTAAAAAACAAAAACATATAATCTCTAAAATTATGAATAGCTATACAATTAAAATTGTCTACTGCGTTTGTTGAAAAGTTACCTAAACTAAAATGTCTTGTATTCTATTGTGATTGGGATCATCTTATAGCGTTATACATAAGGGTGTGTCAAATAATTTGCTATTTGCTTCCCATACAATTATATAAAACAAACTTTTTTTAAACTAATTAATAAAATAATCACAACATTAATAAGTGGTCAAATTCGGGTAAATGATTGTTTTGAGACATATATAGACATTTCAAAAAACTTTTATCCAACTGTGTTTTTAAATTTCATATAATAGCTATAGTATAAAGAGAAATATGGTGAATATATTAATGTGAATGTGTTCAATTTGTTATTTTATAAAATTATTGGTGAATGTATAGAATCACCAAAATTAAAAGTAATTTACCAGTAACTTTTTTAATTTTCCTATTCACTTTGGTGAAAGTATGAAACATCAACGGTATTTTCTACATCTACCATTGATTTTATAAAATATCTAAGGTATGCTGAATATATTATAAAACATAACTCGAAACTAACCTAACCTTTACTTAGCTTGTTAACATTCACCATTGACTAATGATAATTTTATAATATCACCGGTGACTTTATAAAATTTTCAGCAATTGAAATAGTACAGACATTTTTTACATTTTCTAACTGAACATTGGTTTTGTAGATTCACCCAATGTAAAAAATAAATAAGGTAACAACAGATGAATAAAGGCATCTGGTTGGCTGAGCGTGTGAGTCACTCAGTACACAAGCCAGCTCGTTAATTATATTCTCAAAGTTAATGGAAGATAATTTCAGTTGTTAAAAATCAGGTAATATGTTGAAACTTTAAAGAATAAATAAACCTTAAAAATACACACCAATGTGCAATAAACATTGTTACTCTACTTATTAAAAATAAACGGTATGGACGATGGTGCACCGCACAGTCTTTCTCCCTCTCTCATCTTAAAATGAACAGATTTACTAAAAACGTGTAATAGTTGAGAAACGAAATAATAGATTCGTCATATTTTTACAGAAACACTCCACCAAAGTTCATAAACGAAATAATAAACACTGCTAGCTATTTAATTCCTTACTCCACGAAATTAGGTTATTCGAAACACTTACAGAAATCTAATAAAAGGGGAACATCTTTGTCCACCAAAGAGCATAACAATCAATTTCATATTTAAAAGATCTCAAAATTTTTTTATATTTGCTTATATCTCAGAAACTATTGGTTTTCTAAAATATGTTTTGGATAAAATATTTTTTATTTTTAACAATACAAAAAAATACAGTTATAAGTTTTCTCGTATGTCAAATAGTAGCAAAAAAATGATCAAAATTGGAAATTAACACTTATGTAAAAACCTTAAAATCACTTTCATAGGAAAAGGAAAATTGCCATTTTGTTTGTAATATTAAACAATACAAAAACATTATAAACAAAATACTTGGCTCTTCACTAAATATTAAAATAAAATAAACATGTGTTTGTAATAATTTTTAAAACAATTTTGTGTTTTAACTTTTATTTATTTATATTTTATTTCTAGAAAAAAATATTTCTTTAATTTATTTTGTGTGAGTGAACTTATCTAAATCTATGCAAACTAATATAAACATCCTAGACCAAACCTAAATACACTTTAATTGACTTCAACCAAATAGAATAAAACTCTGGTAGTCCGAGATTCCGGATAATCTGATCAGGGGGCCATTTATTGGCATTCCTTTACCCCTTTCTTGAGTTAGCCACAAAAAGAGTGCTCCATCGAAATTGGAAAATAATTACTCTTTCAATGTTCGACAACTATTCAGAGATTTAATCAATGTTGAGGAACCAAACAATTACATTTTAGAATTAATTTTTTTTCTGTCACTGTGGCTTTTCCAACTACAAACTTTATAGCTAGTTTAGTCGCAATTTTACAATTACCGAGACATTTTAAAACTTCCATTTTTTTCCAATAGGCGTGTCCACAGAAGGGCCCAGGTAGGCCCCCCTTTTGTTTCTTCAAATATTGTGTTCAATGAGGCAGGCACACAAACACACACACAAATGTAAGAAATCATTACTTCGTGTGAGAAGGATGCATATAATTCTTATTACAATTTAAAAATAGCTCTATATAACTTCTAGAGTCTTCTGATTTGATCACTCCTAATAAAATAACAAGATATGGAATGAAAAAATTTGGGTATGGACTACTCTAAATAGCTTCCATAAAGAAAAGATAGATTTAAATATATTCTTATGAAAAACTTAGGGTTAGTGGTGGTGAAACTTAGGGGTAAGGGGGCACTGCCCATGGGACGAATTAGCCCCCTGTGGAAAGAAGTTACTCCCTCCTAGATACATTTCAAACACCCCGGCACTATTGAATATTAAGCTAAAAGATTGCCTTAAATAAAACTCCAAATGATTTCTAGGTGCATTAAATTTTCAAAAATTAACTGGAGAAGACCACTCCATATAACTTCTAGAATAATGTAACTGTAAGAAAAAAATCAGTTGAGCGCATTTAAATAGCTTCTAGGGCCATCTAAATAAATCAATAAATCTAGGCAAGGGCCACTACAGATAAGTTTAAGATTGTTGTAATTTTGAAGAAATTTCTTACGATAAACACTACGAATGGTTTTTGAAAGCCTTTAATTTGTAAAAATATGCCAGTACTTAAAAAAATCCAGAAGAGGTCAATTTCAAATAACTTCTAAGCAGATCCAATTTTCAAAATATTGCCGAACGAAGACCACTTGAAATTGAGAAAAATTCAGGCGAGGGGCAATCGCATAGATGATAACTACTCTAATAGGGTAGGGATGAGAAAGGAATGATTTTATAGTTAGTCTACCCGCATTCGCGTGGAGGGAGAGTGGGATTTTTTTTTAAGAAAACCCACTTTCAATAAACACGACTGGGATTCGAACCCGTATTACTCCGCTAGCAGCAGGCTAATCTAACATGAGAGTGACGCCTTAGACTATTCGACCACTGAAGTGGGTATCGATCCTTAAATATTTTTCTATACTTAGCACCCATACTTTATATAAGCGAATGGTAGTACAGTTTCCCTTCAACTTTGGTTTGTAAAATATATTATAAACAATAATTAATATCAGCTTATTGAAAATACATAATTCATTAATGAATTAGACTCCCTTTGTTTTGGGCTTGTTTTGTTTAGTGATGACCGGTGTGAGAATGTCTTGTGTGTTAGCCAGAGCAAGGTAACAGATGGGAGTGGCCTAACCAACTCTTGGCTCCATCCCTCTATAGTTCAGTGTTCCGTCCAGAGTTAGCCCTAGTAACAAGGGGCAATATTTTAGCGTTAAAGCCTCTAAGTAGATAACAAATTACTCAATAATTAAGCTTTGGATTTTACATATTTTTATAGTAAATTGGTCTTAAAGAATTTAAAAGTTTTACCTCCTTTTATAAAAAGTCAAAACACTGTGTTATTACAATTTTTAGGCTTTGTCAACAATAGTCAATTTTAGTGTATTTTCACAAATGATAAAAAATAATGTAAGTAAAAAACAAAAAAAAAGTTAGAAGCAGGTCTAAGTTCTACATCCTTCCCTTACAAAATAAAATAAATCCCTTGTTCCTGCGATGTATTTACAAGGGTGTATAGGCTAAGAAAGTTGGTCATGCAAACCAGCAAATACAGCGCTCTGAAATGGGCTCTTAATAGTATTGTAATGGTTAAAAATGTATAGGCTTACTAAATTAATTTAATTTAAAAAACAAATTCAATTTTGATAAATATGCTTTTATGAATCATCCCTCTTTTTTTTATAGCTTATATATTGTTTTCCTACATTTTTTATTGAGGGCTTATTTAAATAGTCTTTCATCATAAATCAGTATAACCATACCTTTAATCAGTTAAATAATAGGTATTATTGTACTACACACCTTAAACCCCAAAAATAGTCAGGTTTGCTAAACTTTTCTTACATCAAGAAAAATAATGTGAAAAATGTTTTTACAGATGAAGGGGAGAAACTTTTAGCAGACTATATTCTAAAAGCCAGTCATTTGCATTACAGCCTAACTTTAAAATATGTTTGAATACTTGCCTACCAATTTGCTAAAGAAAATCAATCATAAACAGTATGATAAATCTTGGCATGACAAAAAAAAAATGGCAGGCAAGTATTGGCTTCGCAACTTTCACAAAAAATATGCTCATGACTGGAGTATACAAATACCTGAAGCAACGAGCTTGGCTTGTGCAGCAGCATTTAACAAAACGAATATGTCTTTGTTTTTTACCAATTACAAAAAGGTTTTAGACAAAAATCCTGGCATTTCAGCATTCAACATATGGAATTGCAATGAAACGGGAGTATCAACAATTCATGTTCCCCCAAAGATTTTGGCACAAAAAGGGTCAAAACAAGTTGGATCGATGACCAATGCAGAGTGAGGCACCACTATCACCATGATAACAGCTGTCAATGCCTGTGGTGGTTTGATTCCACCTATACTAATATTTCCACGTGTGAACGTCAAGGACCTTAGTTGAAAGGGGCTCCAGTTGGAAGTATTGGTGGAGCAAACCTTTCGAGGTGGTCAAATGAAGACCTGTTTCATGAGTTTTTGAGACATTTTATAAAGCACAGCCATTCGAGCATGGAGAACCCGACCATCCTTCCGCTTAACAACCATGACAGCCATATATCCATTTGCACAATTCAGTTGGCTAAAGATAATGTGGTAACATTGGTTACATTTGTTCCCCATACTAGTCACAAGACTCAGCCGCTAGATAAAGTTTTTTTTTGGCCCATTCAAAGCTTATTATAATACAGCCATGGATGAGTGGATGAGGAGGTCGGATAATGCTAGGAAACCAGCAACAATTTATGACGTAGCGAAGCTAGTTGGGAAGGTTTTTCCTTTAGCTTGTTTGCCCACAAATATTATGCATGGTTTCAAAGTCAGCGGAATCCACCCATTCAATGAAAACATCTTTCAAGATCATGAGTTTCTAGCGTCTAAAACAGACTGGCCAATGCCACCAGTTGAGGTAAACCAACCTGCTAATGGTCACTCTGATAACCAAACCGTTAATGCCCACGCTGGCAAATCAAACCAATTAAGCAGAGGCCTACAAAATAATTCAAGCCTAGATTCTGGTTCTTCAACTTCGGGTTTGACTCCAAGAAATCACTCTGAACCTACCAACCGTGTATCACCTCAAGATATAAGGCCTTACCCAAAGGCCAAACCACGTAAAGCTACCGAAAAGGGGAGAAAAAAAGGGAGCTCTTATATTTTAACAGATACTCCAGTGAAACGTCAAATTGAAGAAGCAGAAAAAAAAATCACAAAAAGCATTCAAGAAAATGAAAAAAACAAAACATATTGAAGGAGACAAAAGCGAAGAAAATTATAAAAAAGAATTTGATCTACAGTTCTGATTCTGAAGAGTTAGATGAAAGTGCCTTGTGTGATGATCCTGGTTCATCGGATGAAGATTTTACTGATCTTATTGATCCAGATGATGAAAAGATTGAACTTGGAGTATTTATATTGGTAAAGATTGCAACCAAAAAGACTGTGAAATATTTTGTAGCTGAAGTGGTAGCAAGCAATAAATGAACGATCTTATGATGTCCAGTACTTAAAAAGAGATTTAAATTCTCAGAAATTTACAAGAGAGGACTGTGAAGTCTATACTATTGACAAAAACGATGTGGTTTTTAAGTTACCACACCCTACTTTAAGTGGAGGCCAGCTAGAAAAATTGGCTTTTGGTGTTGATCTTTCAAAAGTTAATGTTGAATGAACAGATTTTTTGTGTTTTATCCATCACAGCCAAATATTGAATAAACTAAACATTTTTATCAATTCATAATTGTAACCAGCTTGAAAAATTGTTTATAGCCTAATTGCAAAACATTAAAAAAAATCATTGTTTTCCAGAGTTTCACTTAAAATCACTCTCAGAGGTGCAAGGTACAACACATATGTGGTACTTTGGTCCTAGTGTAAACGTTTTTTCAAAATAACAAAAAAATATGAACCAGTTTTAATTTTTTATTCTAAAAAAATGTTTTTCCTAAGGTACCCTAAAAAACTCCATGACGTCAGCCCGAAATTGAGCTATACTGACCGAGTGGCCGTCATACTTAGTCTCTACATACAAAATATTACAAACTTCTTAAGAGTTTGAACAAAGTAAATAATTAAAATGTGAAAATAGGTCCAAGGTACAATACCTTCCCCTACATGACTTAACAAAAGATAAGTGAAACGAAGCTGAGATAAATGATCCTGAATTGTTTTTGCTATCAGGTGAATGGTAAAATGATATTGTAAATTATGTTGTGAATTCATTTTGCAATCAAAACAACTAAATTAATACTTTGCTTGGAAATATTTTTAGCCTCACTAAAGTGTTTCAGATTATTAAAATAAAGTTGGTTTTGTGGAGGGAAACCTTCAATGAGTAAAAACTCCGACCAGCATGAAAGTTTAGGAGGCAAGGGATGGCTCTGCCACGGGTAATTTTTTTTTTCTTTTAACATTCTAAATCTTTATATAAAATATTTAGAGATGGTTACCTTAATTTTATTCCCCCTTTTCTCTACTCTATCTTCCTCACCTAATTAGAGATATTAACATGGATATGATCACAACACCTTAATTTTGGGATATGCACCACTTGGACAGGTCATATGCAAATAAATGGCTGGAGTGGTACATTTTGTAAATATGTAATTTGCTAAAAGTGTGCAATATTTGATAAACAAAATACACATAATTCTTACCATTGAGCTATCCAGGAGTTTTGTACCCAGGGTCATTCTTCATTCATATTTTAAGGCAGTGTCTTTGAAGTACTTACAGAAATTGTCAGCTACATATGAGCGATCAATTAAGATTGCCAGCTATCAGATAATGCAACCATCTTCAACTGATATTTTTAGGCAAACATTATAGGAGCATTCTTACCGTTGTTATTGTATTATTGGCAGCATAAGCCTTCCCGAGTCGAAGGTGGCCATGTCATCTGATAGCTTGTGATCTTGATTTATTTCTCAAATGTAGCTGACAACTTACACATTCCCATCGCAGACTCTACCTTAAAATATGAGTGAAGAATGACTGGGCACAGGGTGACTTCTAGATAGGTCAATGATACAAGCATTGGTGTACTAAACTGAAAGGTCCCGGGTTCGATTTCTGTGTTTTCAATTTAAAGAATGTTTAGATAGGCAAAAATCGAGACTAATAACTATAATAGCTTGGCTATTTAATCCATCAAAATACATGTAAAATAACCAAAAACACAGAAGAAAGTATTGTTTATGAAAAACAGAACTAAAAAAAAAAATATTAGAAATTGCACTTGGCATACTGTCAAAAATATATTTGAATGTTGGGCCATATGCCTGGCAGGAAAAGATGAGATCTACAAAGTTAAATTATTATTCCTACCTTAAGTACATTTAGTGTTTGCTATTGGATTCAATCGTTAAAACTAAGTATTGTTATATGAAACATTCATGTATAGTCTGGTTTATTTTCAGAGTTTGATGTATGAGGATCCTAAGAGATGGAGCTTAACATTTCAAACATATGTCCAGTTAACAATGTTGGACCTACACACACGCCACACAGCTCAACCTACCAAACTTATGGAGAGGTCAATTTTTAGTGCCAGGTGATGAAGTCTTATTTCATGTGTGTTTGCTTTTTATTAGATAATATCTGTTGAAAAATCTTTATTGCAAAATGGATTTGATTCTATAGGTTATTTGGTTTAATAGATAAAATATACTTTTAATAAATTATGTATAGTTATTAGGTTTTGCTTACTCTTAAATGAGATATTTTGAACCACACAGTTGAAAAGATTGTCATTGGTATTGTATTGGGATTGTCATGATAGTTTGTCATTTAAGAATTAAATTTTCAATAAATTTTTTTTGTCAAGTTCTTTCTGGAAATATCTCATTATATATTAGGCATTTAAACAATATTACAGTAGTTAATATGTAGTTAACAGTAAAAAATTTTGGTAGTTATAATGTCACTAAAACAATTTTATTTTACGTTCATACATGAAGTCATGCGATTTGTGAAGCTGTCACTTTTGATACATATTATCAATACATATAGAATAATACAAAAAATATAGTAAAACATTATCATTGTTGGCTGCAAATAAATAAGTTTGAATTTTCTAAACTATTCTTTAAACCAAAATCAGCCAGGGGTCGGCAACCTACCAAGATTGGCATGCGTAACGATTTTTGAGGCACGCTGAAAGATTTGAATAAAAATTATATAAAACATTTATTTTTAATTAAAATCATTAATGTGAGTAGTAATTTTAATGTGATTTTGTTTCAAAATAATGTCTTCAAAACTTAAATTTTGCAAAACAAATTTAAAACTTTATTTATTCTGATTCATATTAAAAATGAAATATTCAGGACACTGATTATTTAATTTATTCGATTTAGAAACATGTTAAATTTACATTTTACAAGATCAACTTGATTTTTTTTTAAATATTTGTACTATTTAACTAATATACAAATATAAACAATTTTGAGTGGGCTTAGGTTGGTTGGCACCCTGAGTGACTTTGCAATATTACTTCTGCACAACAATGCTTAAAGGTTGCAGAATTATATAGCTAAATATAAAGCCATCTTTCTTCTATGAAGTGTTCTTTTTAAAGCTCATTTTGAGCATTATTAATTAAGGCACGTTAAACTACTTAAGAACAATTTAAAAATAAATAAATTTTTAATTTGAAAAAAAAAATTGCAGGTATTGCTTTGTGGAGAACCTGGTAAATAATGGGCTTATGCCACATGCAGAGTATGTTGTTCTGGATGAGTGGTTCAAATGGATAACATCAAATCTAGATGTTGGTGGAGACTTAATCGGTAAATATTTCACTTTGGGAAAATAACAACTTATTTATCGAATAGAATCAAATCCAATCTTCAGCCCATATCAATCACAGCGGAAACTTTCCACTATAATCTCGACATCGACCAACACCTAGCCAATTATTTAAATGCCCTTCAATCTATATGTTAAATTAGTGTAATCACTAAAGAAACAAATTAAGGGCTTAACACCAGCTCTTAACATGGCTGACTCAGGCCAATCGAATAAGTTAATTAACATGATGTAGGAAGAAATGTTTTTTATTTTTTATTTACTATTCATTGAATCTCAATACATTCCTTTCGCTTTCCCTCCTATTTCTCTTAAAGTAAGCCAACCTCCCTATAAAGGATGTTCGATTCTCTTATGAAAGTGACAACGTAGACCAATGGGCATAGGTAAAATTAGCTGTTAATAGCATTGTAAACCACTTCAATGGTCTAAACCATCACCTATACGTTAGACTAGACTGCCGATGATGAGGAGATTGGAATTTTCATCCCTCTCAGGTCTACTGAGGGTGATTTTTCCCCAAGTAGTTTTCCACTCTGCCTTCATAAAAATTTGAATACACATCCTCTAAATTTAACCTTCCTAATCCCTAACATTAGCATGATTAGTATAAATGTATACAACTCAAACAGGTAGTAAGACTATGCTAAAAAAATATTTACATTGAATCTTTCAATAAATAGCTCTATTTGCATTTTACATAAGCTATGTTTATATTACAATCAAAATAAATTGTTCAAGGCATATGTTGATGAAAAAATAGTTTATTAACTATTTAATTCCTGTAGGGAAATAATACAAACTATACCGGCATACTTGCTCTATCAGTTTTGGATACATATTGTGGCTAATCCTTTAATTTTTTTTATAATAAACATAATTACAACCTTTTATTATACCTAATTAATCTTCACAGTGTACTTACGAACTCAACCAGAGGTTGTTTATGAACGAATGAAAGCTCGAGCCCGGAAAGAAGAAGCCTGTGTTCCCCTTGATTATCTTAGTAAACTTCACGACCTGCATGAAGATTGGCTTTACAACAAAACAAAGTTCAGCTGTCCAGCACAGGTAAGTTTACTTTTACACTTTTATAAAGGTCTTGTGAACTGTCAATTTACTGCACAGTGATGTTAACTTCAAAAGATTCATTGGTTATCTTTTTTGTTACTTAGGTTTTGGTGCTCGATGCAAACAAACCGCTCATTGAAATGGAAGACGATTTTCGGAGTTGTGAATCCCGAATTATGAACAGCAGAAGAGTTAAAACTAGAGTTGCATAAAATATTTTGCAAATGCTTGTAATGCAACATAACATTCTCCCTGCAGCATTTAGTGTGTAATTGATATTTTTTTATTTAATCTAATAAATAAACTTCTGTAAATATATATATTTGAAAATATAGTTTAAAGAAATGAATGCCCTCAAATGTCATGTACTGTTATGTTCCCTAAGCATCCGAGTCAGCTAAATTAACATAATTTACAGTGCCACTACCTGCGCACCCACACATTTTGTAAAACTCCTAAACACTAATATACATTTATAATAAAACAATATATGTAAAGAAATATGTTTGCCTAGCTCAGTTATTTTTGGCAAACAATCCAGGAACTCTTTAGAAATAGTTACCCATTTCAAGACCCCTGTTTAGCTCACTTTGTCGAACATATGCTTTCTCTGCAAATAGGAAAGAGGGGGGAGGGATAAATATCAATATCTAAATAAGGCCTAAAACCTGGTATAAACAACACACCACAAACATCATACTGAAAAAAAAAATTATTCTGCATAATAATTACATGCTATACAAATATATACAAAACAATATTGGTTGTTATAGCACATCTGCAGTACCAGATACACCCACTATTAGGTTATTGTACTAGTCCTGAAGTGTCAGGTATGTCTATCAATACAATAACGAATGTTGTGCCTGGTATTCAAGTCATTGCACCAACTCTCAACACAAAATAAAAATGTATGTTATTTTACCAGGTCTTAAACGCCAGTTGCTTTGCTAAGTCCCAGGCATCAGGTTTTCAAAACCAATCTCTCACACTCTCTCTATATATATAAAAATAAAAAGAGATCTTAGTCAAAGATATAAAAAAATAATCTTGGATTTAAAGTGATAATCTAAACAAGATTCATAAAGATTGCATTTCATTTCCAACAAACCAACAACTAAAGTATTTGTTAAATATTGTAGCATCTTTGAGATAGTAAAACAAAAATAAACTTATTGCATAATAAAGGTCAAATTACTTTCAAAATATTTAGTTAAGGATTAAATTTTAAGGACAAAATGGGGGTATGAATGTGATGTTATTAACACATTGGTGTACAACCTGAGCGAGCAGTAAAATGAAGTGCTAAAAAAAATACTAACACACATTATAGCTAGGAAATCTGTATAAATAAGATTTCAAAGCAAAGAAATTATTATTAGTAATTATTATTATTTAGCACCGCGTCTTACTACCCGATTAGTAGTAGTCGACTTGATAGTTTCTTGTCGGTGACCTGGGGGTCTAGGGGTAAGGTGTCAGACTTCTATGCTGGTGGCCGGGGTTCAATCCTCGGTCCCGGCAAAGATTTATCTGATTACCAAACCCTTCCTTCACGTCTGACAAGACATCTTGTGAATGTGAGGAATGCCAGGCCTCCACTGTGGTTCGGATTCCACGTTAAACTGTAGGTCCTTCATTTCATCTCACAATCACCCTACCATTACACATTAGCGTAAGTGCGTATAACCCGAACGGGTAGTAAGACACGGTGCTAATAATAATGATAGTTTCCTAAGGAGGAAAACTCAATAAACACATCAAAATAAATATGTGAATGAATGTGTTAGTCTTTTTATTTATACTCTATTTTTCTAAAATTATATCATATTTGCTTGATTAAATATTATAAAAGTACCAAGATTATGTGTGACATAAGCACAGGCAAATATCACACAGTTGAAATGAAAATGCCTCATGTTTTATGCTTTAACACTCATCCAAAAGAAGTAAGGATTAACCAGTAAATACCAATTTCTTCTAACATAAAAAAAATATTTTTTTACAATAGACAATGTTTGAACAGTATCTCTCTTTTTAACTGTAAAAGTCATATGGTTTGCATTAATATAATCCATACCTGTAAATTCTTGTAAGCATGATAAAATTATTAAATGTACTTTTGATAGTTTTTATTTGAGGTATTTAACAAGCATTTTCTGAACTGATTGATTATATCAGCATACAAGAATGTCTACAACCGAGCACGAAAGGGCCTACCAATTTTGCCGAGAAAAGTATTTTCACAAATTTTTAGGGTTCTTTTACATGCCCCAATTGAAACAGGACCGACAGCTTTACTCCCCCTTCCAAGGAAACTGTGCTATGGATTTTTATCACCAAAAAATATATAAAAAATCCATCAACCTCAGCTGGATTTGAACCCATGAACATTAGGTCCTGAAGAGAGCACTTTACCTCAATACCTTCAGGTTGACTGCTTTTTCTATTCAAACTTAATGTTTCAATAAAATATTTTGATTTTTGCTGTTAAATAAGTTTATTTCAGTAAAAATAGCACTATAAAATATTGATTATGGATATACTTAAACTTCATATAAGATAACATATATATAAAAATACATATAATCAACTATATATACACAGTTGATTCTATATTATAAGTTAAAACACATGTGTGATGCGGGTGTGTTAAGGCATTAGGTCACAGCCAGTGTGAACTCCAAATTGATCATACCTTGCCTGCTTTTCTACCATACAAGCATTAAAATTTGTAATGAATGGGTTTAAAAAAACCATCTTTTAATGTCTTAGGTCACATATAATGTTAACTCCACATTAATCATACCTTACCTGCTTTTTGAGCACACAAATAATAAAATGTTTACTGAGTGGATTACAAAAACTAGTCTTTTTCAAAATATGGTTTGGTCAGCATCTAAGTGTAAACACTTTACCAATGCAAAGAACACACATGGATATCTAAAAGATAAAAATTAAAAACAAATGGTGTCTACATAGCATCTAAAAAATGTGTGTTCTCTAATAACAAAAAGTTACATTTCTATAATGCGTAATAATATGTGAAAGGTACAGGGAGAAAAAGATAAATGCCACAATCCACTAATTTTGTATATGCTTGTCTTTGATCCTGGTTTGAGAGTTCAATCAGGAATTTAACATTAAAAAAAGCTTGAGGAGGAACATTATTTTAATTTTAGTGGAGAGTTTTTTTTTATCAGCAAATTTTGCTATCCATTTGGGTTTTTCACTCGTGTACTAACCACGCTAATGGTTTTAGGAATCAGCAAGGTTAAATTTAGAGAAAGTGTACCTAAATGTGTGTTGAGGGAAAGGGGAAAACTACTTTGGAAAAACAACCCTCAGTATACCCGAAAGAGATTCTAACCTCGATCTCTCTTATCATTGACAGTCCAGTCTAATGCGAAGTTAGAAGGTTGGATCATGCAGTCACTGAAGCGAGTAGTAGAAGAAGTTGAGGAGTATATATATTCTTATACAATTTGGTTTGGTGTAAGCTTATTTGTATTTTCTAAATTAAAAAACTACACCAGGATATTAAAATAGAAACCCAGGACTTTAGGCTTAG
Source organism: Timema shepardi (assembly GCA_902151425.1). Lineage (NCBI taxonomy): Eukaryota > Metazoa > Arthropoda > Insecta > Phasmatodea > Timematidae > Timema > Timema shepardi. The sequence goes on from CABFVX010000413.1 coordinate 234,089, forward strand.
TACGCCAATGCTCTAACCACTAGCTATCCAGAGGCCGCCCTGTGCTCAGGGCATAAACTTATTTGGTCGAAGTAAGACATGGAACTAAAAAATAATATATATATGGTTTAATTCGATTATGACACTTTATTGGTCGTGTAGTTTTTATTAGAGCATATTAATTGCTGCCCTAAAACTAATTCCCTTTAAACCTAGCCTTGAATGCATTAAATAACAAAATTTAATTCAATTAGGGTGAGGTTTTTAGGTTTATTAAAATTCTGGTGTGAAAGGTATCATCTTATTCTCCTGGACTATTCATTACATAATAACATAACATTTTTTACAAATAAAATATATTAAAAACACATAACTTAATTCATAACACAGGTATAAAATTTCAACATGATTCATTCAGAGTGAAACCTGTCTTTTAAACCAGCTACAGGTCATTTTAATGTGGTGCTTTAAAAAAAAAGCATTGCATTATACTACCTGTTCAGGGGGATGAAGGGTATATTTATTGGAAGTGTACTCATATTTGGTGGAGGGAAATTGTAAAATCATTTTGGGAAAACCACCTTCAATACACCTAATTGATTCTTTCGTTTTAGATTTTTAAGTTTAATAAAAATAAAACCAGCTTCGATGGCCGCATAGTCTAACATGCTACTCTCATGTTAGATTAGATTGCCAAAAACAGGAAGATCGGAATTCGATCATGGTCAAGTGCACTGAAGAGGGTTTTTCCTAAACAGTTTTCCAATCTCCTTCCATGCAAATGTGGGTGCACTTCTTCTAAACTAAACCTTACTAATCCATAACAAATTAGTGTAATTAGTACATAGGTGTACAATCCAGACTAGTGTTAAGAAAGCACTAAAAAAATGACCAAATTAGTAAAAACTATCAAATCTAAGTGAACAAAATAACATTGGTGGGCATTCAAACAAAATGCATCAATCTCGCACTTGTTTAGTTTAGGTGGTTTATCCAAAATGGATCCTTTCACTTTCACCGCATAAATGCTGGTACATTTCCTCTAAATTATAAATCTCTTATCCTTAGCATTAAAAGATAACCCAGATAGATTGTGAAGCGTGGACTATAAATTATTTGGGGTGTGTCATATATTTTATCTGAAAATATGTAAGACCGCTATTTGGAAAAATACTACTCAGTGCAGCCGGTCACAATTATAATAGCTGTTCACGTAAACATACCGGTATTGATACATTTTAAGGTGGGGATGTAGGGAACACGAGAAAATGTCAGGTTTTTTTTCCGATTTTTATAACAAATCTTTTTTTTTGTTATAAAAATTAAACATTTAATCAGTAAAAACAAAGAATTTAGTTTTTTTCACATGATGGCCTCAACAGTTCTTGAATATCTGTCAAGGGTGTCCTGAAATTTAATAAGAACTTTTTTTCTTCAGACTCTTGGCCCTGTCTAGTGTAAGTCTAAAACCTATTTTGTGAGATGGTGAATGGGAGGATGAAAGGCATGGCATGGCTTAACAACCGACCAAAGTATCTTTTTGCGCCAACAAGAACAGATGGATCATGGAAACCGTAGATGGCGCTAGCTACCGGACAGATCTTGCGAAAAATTTAAACGTTTGGAAATATCAGTTCTCGAGAACGAGTGAAATTTTTATAGTAATATTCTCAACACCTCTTCTAAGATAATGGATCAATGTTTATTAGGTGTTACATTTACTTATTTTTTGTTATGCAGCGAACATTTTCTATTGAAAAATATCAAAATTAATTATATTTGATCACTGTTAAAATTATAGAGGAAGTGTGTATATAAAAAGTGTAACATGCTTCTATTATCGAACAAACCGTTTCCGAAAAGTAAATTGGAAAACAATAAAAATTCTTGAAGATAACCGTTTGTTCCCATGGCTATGCATTTCCACACCAAATAAAAAGGGCCAATCGCCTTCAGTTAAAAAGTTTGTCATCTAATACCGCTGTGCTCATGACAAATATTCAACAACTTTGGTAGCACCATGTGAAGAAAATTAAGCCTTGTTTCTACTGGAGCAATATTTGATTTATTTTGGTCAAAAGATGTTTTAATGTAAAAACTGAAAGAACACTAGTCTTTTTTCACATCTCCTACACTCCCACCTTTAAAACATACCCTTTTCCACACAACGCAACCTTGAATATGCATATTTTGGCATTCGAGAATATTTTCACGTGTTTGAATGAATGAAAGAAATGAGTGACCTCCTTACGAATAACAATGAAGCTATTAAAATTCATGAGCCATTGGTACGGCGCTGCACCTTATAGCGAAGGTCATTCATCTACACAGCTTTCACAAACTGGTTTTTTTTTGTTCTAATTTTTTGAACAAAGTAATCTTGCCAGCATTGGTTGGCATGTGGCTTTTCCCTGACATGGTTTCACTCTGGTAACACCTTTAGAATATGTGTTTATATTTTATACATAACAAGCAATTTAAGTATTATCGATGGATTAAAATTTTCTCTCTTAAGTGGACAATGTGTGTTAATAAATTACAGCCATATTGTAATAGATTTGAAATGAAGGTTTACAGAAACATTTCGGTCAATCTACAAAAAAATGGTCCATTTAGAAATAAATTGATTGGTTGGAATTTAGGTTATTTTCTCTATGAACACTTTGGCTCATTTGATTTATACTCAAAAAGTTAAAACATTTTTTATAAACAGGAACATGATTAACGATGTAATTCATTGTTTGTTAAATAAATATAATAGCATTTAATGATTATGAGTGTTTATAAAATAAGGAAAAAAATTACTATACAAAATACTGTAAATGGTATTGAAACATCAATTCATTGAGATAACAAATTTCCCTCTGTAAAAACACATATTTGAATGCTAAAATATATACTCTATTATGCAGTGAATCTATTCTTATATACCATTTGGGCTTTATGTATATATTAATAACTATGCTAATGGAATAGGGATGAAAAAGGTATAATTTTAAAGAAAATATATCCACATTTGCACAGGAGACTGGGAAACCATTCTAAAAAGATGAAAAAAAAATCCTCAGTATAATAGGCCGGGACTCAAACCTATACTTGACCTGAAAACCAGATTATGACCTTGACATTTAGACAGTATCTATTCAATATTTTCCTTAGTCCTAATTATGTTTTTTTTAAAATCACTGCTTTCACATTAGCAAACTCAATCATAAGTAAGCCGAATCAGAAAGTACCTCTCAGTTCAATAGATAACCACACTAGCAGGCATGTTTAAATTGAAAACTGACACCTGGACACACGATTTTGACTTATTGCGCCAATTATCTTACCACTGAGCTATCCAGGAGTCATCACATGCTCACGGTCCTTCTTCACTTATATTTTAAGGTGTCATCCCATGCTCACGGTCATTCTTCACTCATATTTTAAGGTGTCATCCCATGCTCATGGTAATTATTCACTCATATTTTAAGGTGTCATCCCATACTCACGGTAATCCTTCCCTAATATTTTAAGGTATCATCCCATGCTCACAGTAATTCTTCCCTAATATTTTAAGGTGTCATCCCATACTCACAGTAATTCTTCCCTAATATTTTAAGGTGTCATCCCATACTCACAGTAATCCTTCCCTAATATTTTAAGGTGTCATCCCATGCTCATAACCATTCTTCACTCATATTTTAAGGTGTCATCCCATACTCACAGTAATCCTTCCCTAATATTTTAAGGTGTCATCCCATGCTCACGACCATTCTTCACTCATATTTTAAGAGAGAGTCTGTTATGGGATAGACGTGGGGAAATCGTCAGCTACATATGAGCGATCAATTAAGATTGCAAGCATAGGACGACTCATGGATAGCTCCATGACAAGAGCATTGGCGTACTAAGCCAAAGGTCCCGGGTTCGATTACTGAGTCCAGGCGTCAATTTTTAATTTAAATAATCTGATATTTAGATGCGGTTATAACAGTAACAAATATAATAGGTTGGCTATTTATTTTATCCTTCATGTTGACTTAAGTGTTGAACTCATATAGTTATCTTTACCAGATGCTGAGGTTTGAATGAGGGTAATTATTCTGAAAAGTTTTCCACCCTCTATCCAAACAAATGTGAGTACATTTCCTCAAAGTTCTAGTTAAATGCACATAGCTCAGGGGGATAGTAAGATGTGGAGCAAAAATAAATATATCACATGTTTCCAACAAACTATTATTCTTAACTCTTTACCTTAGGGTACATAACTTTAGACACAAAAGTATGCAAAGACAATGATTAGCAGTTAATACAAATGATCATCTCAATATAAGGTATCTGACTTTTATTTTATGTTATTTGAAAATTAATAATTATTATTAAAAACTACTAACTGGCAAATTTATATTTTATCAAATTATATGTTATAAATACCAAACATCAATTTAAAAAAATCAAATTTTGTTAGCAGCCAGTTTAGTGAAGCAGTTTAATGTTTCAATTCAAGGAACAAAATGTGTGTTTATTGTACACACGTTTCTTTAAAAAGCACAATACAAAAAAGTGTACATTTTGGTTTCACCAAGAATTAAACTCAAGTTACAATATATAATGGCCATATCTCACAATATGCTACTTGTACATCTTTACAAAAACCAACAAACACAAGTAGTTAAAGAATATAACTAGGTACATACAGTCAAGTTAATATTTAACCACCCACTTCAGTGGTCCTATGGTCTTAGGTGCTACACTCGCAGTAGACTACAGTGCTGATGACAGGGAGATTGAGGTTCGAATCTCAGTCGGGTGTATCGAAGGTGGTTTTTCCAAAATGCTTTTTACTGTCCCTCCACGCAAATGTGGGCATATTTCTTCTAAATATAACCTTCATAATCCCTAAGACCATTTATGTAGTTAGTACATAAGCGTGTAACCTGAACGGTTAGCAAGACACGGTGCTAAAAACAATATCTAAACAAATTTGCAGGATTTGCTGACAGCCTGATAAATAATTTAAAAAATTTATGACTTACTAACCTAACTTTTCCAGGCCAATTTTCCGAAAACAATAGTGTGTGTATTGTTAAATTGGCATCATTCATGTCCACATTAATGTTCTAAAATGAAACTTTAAAACCCTTAATGTTTGAAATTACATTATTTTTAAGAAGTACACATTTATGATGAAAAATGGCTGGCATTCTGTTTGCAATAATATTCTCAAGTATTACTTATAGTGCATTAAGAATCAACAATTATGCTTCAAAATCAATAATTTTCTGGTCAAAACGACTAGAATAAAAATTAAAAATATCATAAATCACTTAAATGCACACTTATATGATTTTATATTAATAGTCAATAAAACATATAATATAACTAATATTAGTTGACATTTCAAGGGAGAAGAGGCTAAATACTACCTAGCACTCCATCACCCACTTGCTTATATCCCCTCATTCATTAATGTGCATGAAATAAATAATAGATATTATTATAATTTATGACTCAATAATAACATATCTTTATTTTTAATTTGATGTTTTGAAAATATGAATTTCAATCATTCACATTGGTGGTTGCATGGTCCAACATGCGCCCCTCTCATGTTAAGACTGGATTGCTGGCGACAGGGAGATCAGATTTCGAATCCCAGTCAGGTGTATAAAAAAATTCCTATGGCATCAGCCTGCAATCAATAAATCCATATTGACAGTGCAGCCAGCATCTCTTGGTGAAGATAGTGCCAACTTAAAGCGTGCCATGTGGTCAGCACAATAGATCTTCAGGCCATTTATCTGTTTTCTAGATCGGACCCGATAATTTTGTTCTGTCGAGTTGCTCCTCATTTGTCCTCATAATTCTAAGTTGACCTTGTTCCAGACCCATTGCTTCAAAGTAAATCGGTATAAAAAAAATGTTTACAACCCTCTTCATGCAAATGTGGGCACATTTCTTTAGGCACATAGCTCAATTGGGTAATAAGACGTGGTGACATTGATATTTTGAGGGCGATGAAGAGCATACTACTAGGATCCTTTCCCTTGGCAATATGTTTGGTTCAGACAAACATTAGGAATTATCTCTGATTTAAACTAAATAGTGAAATCCATATCAATCTTATCCGATGTGACAATGACTCTCAATAAACCTATCAGAATTTCCATAGTCATACGCACTATGAAATGAAACTAAAATGGAAATAGACAATTTTTCAGGGATCATTTTATAAAATATAATCTTCGGAGATCATTTTCAACAGGCGGCTACCAACACACCAAGCAAGCATACAAGAATGAAAATCAATGATATAAAAAACACAGCTAAGTCTTGCTTCTCAGAATACCCACCTAAGTTTGTACCACAATTAGGAAGTTTATCAATCATTATTAAAATTTTTCAATCATGGTAGCATTATAAAAGAAACTAGTCTGACACACATTCTTTAACAGAAGTCTTTAGATCATGCAGCACAGTTAAGGCATCATACTGCCCAGCTTTATACAAAGCTATAGCGAGTTCCCCTATTGTAGCTTCTCTGCTTTTTGTACGTTTCCAGTCCAAAAGCATTTGGTATATTACCTATAAACAAATCAAACATTTTGAAAAATAAAAACAAGTAAATAATATAATTCTTTATAAAGAAGGTAAAGAAAAGATTGATAGGGAAAAACATAAAAGGAACACACAAAACATGGCTTTTTCATAAAGCAAAAAGAGATTTTCCTTACGGAGGTGTACACTTCTCTAAAACTAATATCAAATCCAACATGTGGTGTGCCAATAACTCATTAGTGCTTAACTTTAATACCTTATCTTATTTATTACATGGACATATTTAATACAATTATTTTTAAAACAAACTATATTGTTAATAATAATAATAATAATACTTTAAATATTATACTTTTCATTTGATGCAGTTATTTTTTTAAATGTATAATTATATGTTCCCAAGAGCGTAAACTCACTAAGAGGACAAGGAATTTATAAATCTATCTTACTAAAAGCTAGTTTACTATAGAAATTCTACAAACATTTGTTAGGTTTGAAATAAAAATATTAGTGATATAATGTGAATGACTCTAGATAATTTGAAATGTTTAATTTTTATTATGTCATCAGTCTCGCTACTGATTTGATGTAATCCTCCATTTCCTCCTATCCTGTGCCAATCTCTTCATCTCTATATACTTATCACAGCCCAAATCCTCAATGATATGCTTTATATACTTAAATTACACAATTACGTGTTGTAGTGTATTTTAATTGCGAACGTTGAGGCCTACAGTTTTCTGGCGTTTGCCCTTCTACCCTCTTGTCAATGTTTAATTTAATACACATATGAAAAAAAGTTAAAATGAAAATTGTAACTTTATTTTTATTATAATATTTTTTCTTGTTTTCAAAACTTTGCTTTTCAAAAGTGACAGCTTGAAAACATATAGTCTTTCAAATCATATGTTTTGGTGTAAGGATACATTTTAGAAATCTAGTAACTTGTCCAGAAATTTTCTACTGTTCTTCCTATCGAAATCAGAATGCAATTAGGGCCTATGAAAACAAGTGAATGAAGTAATTATTGAAATCATTTGTAATGCTAAACATATTCTTTTGTAGTAAACATTGTAAACATTTAACTATTTAATCAGATTTGTTTTATAGGTATTGATACCATCATTCAAACTTTACAACTGCAAATAACATGACCTGATGTATGGATACATTAAAGAAAATCTAATAACTTGTTGTCTATCTGTCAGAAATTCTTATTTAAATTAGACTGATTCTAGCCTATGCGAAGGTTAGATTGGGTACTGAAAGATTTTATTTTTGTGAATTTGTATTCAAAGTTTAAACAAACAAGTGTTTATATGATATAAATGTAATAAAAAAAGACTACACATTTAACACAATAATTAGTTAACTCAACTCAGACATTTTATATCGTGCAGTATTTGCTGTCTTAGTTTAGTTGTGTTTCAAAACTGAAGTGTCATCTATAAGAATGTTGGTTATTATTTCCAAGATATTTTTCCCTATGAGATAATTTTACAACTATTCAAAGTAATAGTTAAATTTGATCTGTACAGGGTATTGCTAAAATGTATTGCCTGAAAATTTGTGTTGAATAGGGCATTGTGTTACCAGTAAGGAAGTATATATTGGGAAAAATTATAAATAAACAAAAATTAAAACATTGATACATCAAACAATTAAATTATTATTATATTTTACTAACTTTTTTTGGATGCATGGAAAAAACATCCCCCTTCATTGTAATAGATTTTATATTTTATGAAAATAAATGGTTACCTCTTTCATGTTTAGTTTCTCAAAATTCAAATAAAATTGATCCAATTGACCATCAGAGTAGTCCAACCGCCTGCCTAAATCTTTCCAGCCGACTCCAATATGGATCTTGATTGAGTCAATTTCATCTTGAGTGACCACATCTGTAGAGTCACGTAGTGCTGCCAAAGTTAGATTCAAATCAATATAATAAAGTTTGAAAATAGAAAACCTGTTAAAGAATAGAATTAACTATTTTATCACCTGCTTCTGTAGCCGCATGATCTAAGGCGTCACTCTCGCAATAGACTGCTGATGGCAGGGAGATAATCTGAACGGGTAGCAAGACACAATGCTAAAAACTTTTTTTTTTCTAAAGAAAAGGCCTTCTACTGTTTTTCCGGCAAGAGACTTTTTAATTTGTAAACCAAAGCTAGAATTTTTGATAATATGCAATTACTAACAATACCTTATTTGTTTTTATAAAGCACTCAAGACAATCTAGGGGCAATGAATGTATCAAATATATTTATAGTTTTAGTGAAAGCCAAATAATTATTACATGAACTTTTTTTATCGAGTGAATGCAAGGAAACTTAATTTTTGGGATTCAAACTAAGTCTCTTTTCCGCAGCCCAATTTTGAACCACAATGTGGCGAGATATAAAATTATTATTATTATTATTATTAACACCGCGTCTTACTACCCGTTCGGGTTGTACGCACTTACGCTAATGTGTAATGGTAGGGTGATTGTGAAATGATATGGAGGACCTACAGTTTAACGTGGAATCCGAACCACGGTGGAGGCCTGGCATTCCCCACATTCACAAGATGTCTTGTCAGGAGATATAAAAACCATTGTGGTAAGTGTAACCTTTAACACAAGGCCGGATATTGATTCTTTATCTCACTGGTAGCATGCCACAGGATTTTTGTGTCTTATTGCTTTCAGCCATACACATCGAATTTTGTGTTTGATCGCAGAACACCTGAAGTTGAATGAAAGCCTTCTCAAATAGCACAATTTTTGGCAATTCACTACCAGAATTTTTTTAATATGCTTACTTATTTCTTTATTAGAGTTTTTTCTTCTTCCAAACTCCAGTTGCCACAGGGATTTTAAAGTGATTTGTGTATTTCCAAACTTGCCCCCCCCCCCACTCCCCTTCTCTGTTGGCAAGGCTATTTACACACTAAGAGCAGAAGACTTTTGGAGTCTTGTCATATTGAATACAGATTAGTTTATTACAATAATGAACCAACATTTTAAAATAATTTAAAAAATATTTGAATGATTTGGCAAAAGGTTTGAAACTTTTTTTAAATGGTAACTATTCACTATTCAATACAATTTTTTTTAGCACTGTGTATTACTACCCATTATACACACACTAATTATGCTAGTGTGTTAGGAATAAGAAAGGTTAAATTTTAGAGGAAGTGTTCTTGTATCTGTTTAGAGAAAGTGTGGAAAACCATTTTGGAAAAACCACCCTCAGTAGACCTGACCGTGATTCAAACCCTGTTCTCCATCATTGGCAGTTATTAAAAGGAAACCCAATCCATACCTTAGAGGTATTTACTAAGTACTAAAATTTGGACCTAAATAAAATGTTAAATACAATAACTCTGTAGTTAATTTTATTTTTCAAATTCTAAATATTACTAAATTTTGGCCTCCAAAGGAATGTGTGCAGGTTAAATCCTAAAATCTTGCTTCCTATACTATTTCATTTACTCCTCATATCTCAACTCTTTCCTGGATAACTTCATTCTTAATCTTGTTTCTTCTCAAGACAGCTAACATGCTGCTCACAAACTTCATTCCCATTCTTTCTACTCCTATCCTTCGCTTCAATCACACTTCCAAGAATCCATTATAGTAGTTATATTATAGAAACTGTTTGAAAACTCCACCTACACCATCCAATGACAATCAAAAGAATACAAATTATAGTTCCTTAAATCACCTTTATATTCTTCTTTGACTAGCGATGTTTTTCGGCCTGATCGAGAATCCTCCTTAGGTAGTGACTTTTTACGGTCAGGACAAAGTTCGCCCATGGGTAATGACTTTTTACGGCCAGATTGTGAAATCTGAGATGTGTATCCTCGCACATGAAAAGCAGGCGATAAAGAATGGTTGAGTTGGAAATGTTGAACATTACCCACATGAACTCCAGTTGAGTTGTTCACAACAACAGTATTCATGCCTGTAATCATGCAAAATGTGAAAACTATAGGCTTATATTCACATGAGAAAAAAAATACAATATTTCAATCTAAATAATGTATTGTTTGTATAAAATGTTTGGTACAAATGTGATTAGTTGCACCAATCTTTGAAAAGGTTTTCACAAACCATATGGGACATTAAAATTTTCCTCAAAAGGGCCTTTGATAAAAAGAAAAAAATTATGGCCAAAATTGTTACCATTTTACTGTTTTAACAATGTTATTTTATCCAGGTATTTATAATATCTAACAAATAATAGCTGATGATAACAATACCTGATGTCGTGAATATATGAAAATAGACCTATAACTTTTCTAGATGTCAGTTAAGGCAGGATCTTTATATGAAAATTGGACTATAGATAACAGAGAGGTAAGCCACCAATTGTACATTACTAGCGGAACTTATAAGAACCTGAACTTGAGTTAAGGATATACATTTAATATTTATAATTTTGAAAAATAACATTTGGACATATTAATCAAACCTAGAACCCTTGGATTAGAATGATAATGCTCTACCATTGAACTATCCAATTTAATTGTACAAGCTGTGGTTTACCACCATATTATTCATTTTAATGTACTAAAAGCAGCATAAAGCAGATTCCCGAGTCACTGGTGACTGTGGTATCAATGATAGCTCACCGAAGCTGATGATGTACACACATCTATCACAGACTCTGCCTTAAACTTTTAGTGAAGAATGACCTTAAACACGGCACCATTCCTGGATAGCTCAGTGATAAAGTATCGGCGCACTAAGCCAAGGGTCCAGGGTTTAATTCTCATGTGTCATTTTTAAAATTTACAAATAGTTGAATAAATTTTCCCTAACATTATCTATCTTTTGCCAGTAGTTGCTATTAATAACAAATATATTTTACCAAGTAAAGAAATGTAAATGAGAAGGCTCATTAGAAGTAAAACATGGCCATAACCATGATAATTAAAAAAAAAATCCCTTTAATCGTTGCTTAGACGATATTTTATGTTATGAAGGCCTAACACATTAGAATGATGTTTAAATTGAAAAAAAAAAAAGGGCCCCATAAGGCTTTACATATAAAATGAAGTTTTTAAGGAAAAAATAGTATTTGAAAATTTAATGTCAGGATTTACATTGCATAAACAAGCAATCTCCTTCCTTATAGGTTGTATGTATCATGTAATTGAGCCATTTTATTATTTGACACATAATGAATAAGAAGTTTAGTAGGTTAATGTGGCTTTATTAAATTTATTTAGGATAGTTTCAAATTACGTAAATTATGTCACAGTAAAATTTCATAGTAAACGAAGATACATGCCCTATATATAGTTCAATAGACACTGAGGGCCAAAAATGTGTCACCTTGAAATTAGGTTTATTAAAAACTTTCAATGTGTTGTTTGTCATGTAAATGGGCTAGCTGCTAATATTTATAATTTACAGGCTTTTAAATATGTAAAAACACACCTAGACAAGGGGCTTCCAACTGGCGGCCAGGGAGTGTTTTTTTTTTTGGTGGACCATTAAGTTTCTTGTAAAAGTACTCTACTGTAATGAAATTGAGGTTTTAGCAAAGCTATGGAAAAGTTTTGATTCGTTCAACCTTTAATTAAACATGTTTAAATGATTTAACTAAACATGTTTAAATGATTTAACTAAATATGTTTAAATTACCATACCACTTCTTATCTCGTTTTTGAATACCTTGACAAAAAGTAATCGAATATGATGTGGATCGCCACTAAATTCATGGATTCAATTGTAGCCCTCGAGCACTTTTAAGTTGGGAACTTCTGATCTAAACCTAATTATTTTAATTTTATTTAAGTAGATATAGGTAGCTTACCTGCAATGGGTAATTGGTTCATCTGCAATGGTAACTTTGGTTTAACACAATTTTTAGTGGATTTTAACTTGCTTTGTCTATTTTGATTTGCATCAAGTGGATTTGGTTCTATAATCGACGTAGAATGAACCTCTTCAAACGACAATGAAGGATTCCGGTACAAGGATGGGTGGAACGAGGGAGGGTCTTCCTCTGTCCCTGGTACAGTCTCTCTGGCAGCATGCGGAATTGCGTCTGTAGTGAGTTCAGAAGACATATCCTCTTCACTAGACATGTCTAGGCTGTCTGAATAAATTAGCAGATATTGCAAATATTATTTGGACGTTATTTTAGTACACCTAACATCTGAAAATAAGACATCCCAAAATGAACACGTATGATGATTATATAATTATCTAAGACCTTTTATTGAGCATGTTTTATTATAATTACCCCCTTGAAAGGGTGACTTTTGTCAACAATATAAAAATATTAAATTACATTTTGCTCATGGATGTTATTAATTAAATTTGCTAATCATGAGTATTATGAGTACAGGAAGACAATAATCTTTATTATGATATATTCTCTTACTAGGATTATGACATTTCTAGCCCTACAACAGGGGCATGGAGTAAAGCATGATAATTCTTTCCTAGTGGTAGTGATAAAGCAGTGCCATTTTGTTTTTCTTTCACCTAATCTTCCAGTCAATTGTCTGCTCTCGTGTGGTGAGATTTTGTTTATTTTTGTTCTTCATTGATCTTCTAAAAGTGATCCCCTACTTATAAAGTACTGGTACTGGTGCACTCAATGCACCATGTCCTGAACATTTAAGTAAAACTGCTTTCTCTTGTTTTGATTTAGGCTATACATTTTTCTATTGATTAAAAATATTATATTTTTGTTTAAAACTATTTTTTAAATTAATATTTTGTAGTTTGTTTATAGTATAACACTTTCTAGCACCGGCTGTTAGGGTTTGCTGTAAATAGGCAGAAGTCTTTACATTTCCATTTTTTTACAGGTCAAAGTTTTTTTGATGAAGATTTTATCCATTACCTGATTTTGAATCTATGTGATAAACATTATAACAATGACACAAAGCTACACAGTCCTAATAAAATTGGAAAGTAAGGCACCTGATGCAAAGGACAAGGAGACACATTTGAGGTATCACCAGACTCTCGGAACAAATCTGTGATGATGATGATGATAGTTCCAAACGAGGTTGTGGAGTCTGAAGCAATTTCGGGTGGAGTCGAAGTTGGTAGAAATATGCAGATTTTGGCTTCAAAATAAAAACTTAATACTATTTTAACAAAATGTAGTAGCTATATCATTTTAGATAAATAAAGAAGTTGTAATCCGAGTTAAAGGCTTGGCTTACCGACTCCACAGACATGATTCCAGGCCTAACAAACTAAGTATGTTTTTAATGGGAAGTGATAAGGTTATGAATGGAGGAAAACTGATATATCAAATGCTTTTAAAACCAAACAGAAAACATTTTTGAAAATGTGAAAATAAGATTGCCTATTCCAGCTCAATTCAAAGGGAAATTAATATAAATGGTAAAAACCTCAGCACGGACTTTCTCACGTCATTGTTTAGAAATGGAGATATTTAATAAAATCTTGTAATATATGGGAAATGAAATAATATACAATAGCAATTACCCGAGCAAAAGTTTTGCTATGCTTACGTTAAACCTTTTTTGAATCCCGAATTTAAATTTTATGATTTTCTTCTTAAGAATTAAAGTCCTCACTAGTATATTTGACCCCACAAGAAAAAAAGAAAAGATCAAAATTGGGTCCACAAGGGTCAATATTTGGTATTAACACTTTTAGTGCCAACATCGCTCAGAGCAATGCACAAAATATTTGCTCAAATTGCCAGCGTCACTCACAGCGATCCTAAGTCTTCGAGCTCTTAGTTCAGTATTAAGTCAAAGATAGGGTAGATTTTATTTCCACTGCATTCTCGTATGCTCAAGCTACTTTTATTTGTCTTTACACTAAAGTTTCGATATATCGAACATGAAAATTATTTTCTAACCTTATGAGTTTTATCTTTGGCCTTGTTTGTAAACATGGATACTAAGAGGAAAGCTGTGATTCAAAACATAGAAATACTTGCAATATTTATTGATAGCTCAAGTGAGAATGATCAATTTGTTAGTGATTCCGAATTTTTGATAATGAAACTGAACAGTAATTATATTCTAGTGAAACGCCAACAACTTGAACATTAATGTTTCTTTTACTATTACTTGTATACCTAAGTGTTTTGGAGTTGATTAAGTTCATTTCTTAAATTTTTGTAAAATTTTATGACATCTTAATAAAGATATGGTATAGTGCAGGACTTTGATGAGGAGGCCCATACCAAACAAATAGGTCAGAATTTGCAATTTTCATTTTTTTTTTTGCAAGTATGATACATTTTTTTCAGTGAAAGTGTGTTTTATATAAAGCTTTTGGTTGTTTGAGCACCAATTTACCCTAGCTTTTTAACATTCGAATCAGAATAGGATTTGGGTTCATATCTCCAAATTACCCCAATCGGGGTAAAGTGGAAGTTTTTTTTGTGGTTAAAACTTTTTTTAAATTTCAAAACAATGTTAGTTTGATACATTAGTGGACTCTCCTACTAAAAAAATTTATAATAGGGAAAATTTTGACAGTATGAGCATGATTTAAAAAAAACTAAAATGTCCATTGATTTACCTCATCTTACCCTAGATTTATACAACAAATTTGTGTATATCTCGAAAGTTATTGGTTTTATAAAGATTTGTTTCAAATAAAAGATTTGTATTATAAATACCACTACATATTTGAAATCATAAATAATTTCATATCTCAAAGAGCTACGGATATATGATAAAACAGGGTGTCCAGCTAAACTATATTTTTAAATTTCCTGACTTTTCCAGGTTTTCCAGACCCAATTTACTTTTTCCCAGACCACTATTTATCGATATTAAGTATATTACGAAAATAACTTTTTAAGATCACATATTAAATAGGTTTTTTTCCCCCTAGATACATATACATTCTGAAATTGTGTCACTCAATAAATGGATCAAACGATTTCTGCCTCCGGAGAAATGGACTATTTTAAGTTAAAAATAGATTTCAGTAAAATTGTATTGAGCCATTAAAAGAATGTCTAAAGCAAGAACGATTTAAAATAGTTGTAGGACAGAGTCATTCTTAGTTCCTTATACTTAAAATGTAGGCCTAGTCAAATTTTGCACATGTGAATAATCATGACTCAACTTTGGTTAAAGACACGTGGCAGAAGGGTGGAAAGACACAATACTCACTTGTTGACCTTGAGAAGTGATATTAGTCTGCTCAATATGGACAATGATGTGAAAGTGATTCCACATCGTTATTAACTGGAAGAAAAGTGTTATTTTGACTATTGTGAATCAACATATTTGGCTTTTTATAGATAAAATGTAAAATTTCCAGAAATTTAATAAAATTCCCTGACTTTTCCCTGACCAAGCAAATTCCCTTACAATTCCCTGTTTTCCAGGTCACTGGACACACTGTAAAATATAAGAATTTATGCATCAGACCAAAATCCTTAAAGTCATTTTGCCGAAATAGTGAGAGTAGCCATTTTGTTTAGAATATTTATAAATGTTTGGAAATGAAATTTAATCAAAATCATTCGAGCCGATTTTGAGGAAATATAATTTTTCTCTTTTTGCTCTTCAGTAAACTACCCTTAATTTTAGGGTTAGATAGCCAATTCCAAAAACCCTCGGGGCAACACTAAAATCTTAGATACCAAGTTTTAGCCCAATCGGTAAAATAGTTTAGGCTCTATTCCGAGGTACAAACAGACCGACAGAAATTCGAAAACCACTTTTTTGTATTTGGGGCGTCATGAAACGTCAACATCAAAATCTCAAATTTGAATTTTTTGATGATCACAATACTGTCTCTACCTGTAAGATAACAAGAAAGTAAAAATATAGGCATTTTTAATATTCATGGCTATTGCATCATGATGAAGTTGTAAGATGCACCAATTTATTTATAGCCTATAGGCGAGAAACAATGCAATACTAAAGAGAAAGGGATGTTAATGAGACAACCAGATGTCAATTGATGGCGATATTTGGTATTTGTTGGGTGTAAAGAAACTCAACCATACTAATGTGCATGAATTGTGTGGCCAACTGATGGCACCAGACTTGAAATTCTACATGCTTTCATGAGTTCAAACAAATTTCTCTTTCTTCTGAGATGCATCAGGTTTGTTGACAAGGAGACAAGAAGTGATAGGTTGAAGATCGACAAACTTGCTCCTATCATATACATACTTGACATAATTTCCAGACAAGTGTAAAACAAGATATTGGTTGATTGAGAAGGCCTAGATGTTACTGTGGATGAAGAATTTGAACCATTCAGGGGTCGATTACGATTTTTTGGGGGTGTGCGAAGTCCCCCTTTTCAATTCAAAGCAAACTCGAATCAAATACATGAAATATTCTCGAAGCCAAATCAAGGTTTGAATATTTTTTGTTAGTTGTTTTATGCTTGGAAAAATATATTGTGGTTATTTAAATTACTTTATGCACTAAAATTACTTGCAAAATGTTTTATTCCACAGTTGTTTGTAATATTTTGTTTCAATCTGATACATCAAGATATTATCACAACAGGCAATCCATTTACATAACTCCGATTTTCTCCATAAGGATATTAATATGTAATGTAGAAAACAGCTCAGAATGCCAGTATATGAACATAAATTGAGTATTTTAGCTGTCAATGTTTTATTGGCGAGCTGACATTTTTTTCGAAGCAAAGTTGAAGCTAATTTTTGTTTCAAAGCCACGAAGTTTCGAAGCTTCGCACATCCCTAGGATTTATATAGTACATACAAACAAACCTTTAAAATACAGAGTGAAAATGTTACTCTCAGTGACATTAAAACATTGTATAGGCCTACCAGTAAACTAGAAGTATACTGTGGAAAGCCGCCAGATGGTCTGTCAGTTTCAAACACACCACCTGATATTGCTCACAGGAATGTGAATCAAAGGTTTAAACTGCAATATACCAATAGACAATTGGTATACTAGTGTCCCTTTGGTTAGAGAATTCCTTGATCAAAACATTACATACAATGGAACATTTTTTTTTAAAAGAAGGAACTACCTTACTGAGTTTCTTTACCATTAAAGCAGAGAGGTTTGTTCATCAATGTTTTGCTTCCAAAATGATATTACTCCAGTTTCTCATGTGTCAAAGAAATGTAAATATGATATCCAACTGTCAAAAATGCATAGAACTGGTTTGGTAGAGGAAATATCAAAGAAGCCAGACATTATTTATATTCCGTTCACGATAGGTTTTTACCTAAATGACAGTTCGAAAATCATATGTTTAGGTTTTGGGTCGCCAACACTTGTAAAAGATCTTTAATTACTTGTTATGTATTACATTTAAAATAACGTAAACTTAAGTTTTTCATAAATATTGGCCTAAATTACTGTGGTTAACTATCACATTAATTAATATATTACCATCTGTTTTCATTAGTCATCCAAAGTGATAGACGTCAGCTGTTGGCGTAGTGATATATTAGGGATTACTTCTACTAACATTTTGAGCGGTCATTCAGGTAAACTTAGCTCGTGAATGACTTATAGATTATGATGCGACCAAAGGAGTAGATACGGTAGATCAGATGTTTTCACACTAGATATCTAAAATTATGACCCTTGGTGATTCATTTTGTACAGATGATCGATGAATATAGATGATATAAACACACATATAACCTTTCAATTAAATGAAGCCAATCTGAAAGACCGAAAGAAAGTTTTCATCAAAAATCTAGCTCTTCGGTTAATGAATGAGTACTTGACTCTTCAATCATAGGTGCCCATACTTCCAGTGGATAGAAAGATCTTTCTAAGAAAGTACCGACCACGACCACAGAATGAAGTGGAGCATGTTGAGCAGGCACACAACAAGAGTGGAAAATGCCAAATGTGGCAGAAGAACATCAACACTACCATTGTTTGTGACCAGTGCAATTAAGTTTTTGTTCAAGAAACATGTGAAAATAACCTACTTCTGTTAAGTATGGGTGAAGTTAACAATATAGATGAAAATTAATTATTTAAGGCCAAAATGATTTTTTCATTAGGCTTTTTCCCCATTCATATGTATTTAAAATTAAGAAAAGTTTTTGATATATTAACTTTTGAATTTAGTTGGAAAATTATAACTTAAACTCATCATAATCTTGATATTTTTCCTAAATCGGAAATTTATGTAAAATAAACTTTAGAAAAAAATTAACATACATGCATTATTCCAACCAAAAACCAATGGTGTAAGAATTAAGTCACGAGACTGCGGAGTCAGTATTCATATCTGTAATCACATGACTGTGCCAGCCAATAAGTTGTAAACATCCAAATATACTTTCCGAAATAAAATTGTCTAGAACCTAGTGCAAGCAGACATCTGTGAAGCAGATGACATCACAGCTGAACAATTATTAGTTCACAAGTATTATTATTAGTATTAGCACCGTGTCTTACTACCCATTCGGGTTGTATGCACTTACGCTAATGTGTAATGGTAGGGTGATTATGAGATTAAATGAAGGACCTATAGCTTAACGTGGAATCAGAACCACGGTGGAGCTCTGGCATTCTCCACATTCACAAGTTGTGATTAATACACTTCTTGTAGTTCACAAGTAACAACACAACATATTTTAATAAAATGTCCAGGATAGGCTACATTTTAAAGGTAGGTTAAGTGCAGTCAAATAATATATAATTTTAAACATGAGCTTAGCTAGTTAGTGTAACTTCTATGATAATGCCAAAGTATTATTATTATTATTAGCACCGCGTCTTACTACCCGTTCGGGTTGTACGCACTTACGCTAATGTGTAATGGTAGGGTGATTGTGAGATGAAATGGAGGACCTACAGTTTAACGTGGGATCCGAACCACGGTGGAGGCCTGGCATTCCTCACATTCACAAGATGTCTTGTCAGGGGTGAAGGAAGGGTTTGGTAATCAGATAAATCTTTGCCGGGACCGAGGATTGAACCCCGGCCGCCAGCATAGAAGTCTGACACCTTACCCCTAGACCGCCAGGTCACCTAGAAAACTAAAGTTGAGTCCACTTTTATGGAGTGAAAAGGACTAAGGAATTAAGGATAAATACTTTGTATACAGGGCATTTAAGAGTGTGGAGTCAATCTCTTACGGAGTACTACACACCTTACAGCTAAGGAGTCTATAGATAGGAGTTTAAATGATTGTGGTGTGCCCACTGTAGGGTTAAAATCGAAGTTAGAAAATTCATAAATTGTTAATAAACTAGCGATTTAAGTTTGAGATGATATTTGTTTTGATATTTACTTTTTGAAAAATTATGAGTTATAAAAGGCTGTGTTGAGGCAGTGAAAAATCTTGAAAGGTGGTTTTATTTGATTAGTTTAGATCCTGTACGATAGTTAACTGAGCTACCGGTGCTTGAAATTAAATAAATCTTTCAAAAACACAATAAATCATTAATTCAATGGTAGGAAAGACATTTTAGAGTCAAGAATTGCACACAATTTGTATTTAGATGACATAAAAAGAATGGAACAGGCATTAGTAGGCTTACATAAATTAGGTACATTTTAGGTCTAGTTGAAAAGTGCCTTATTGTTTTAAGAACATTCACAACTTTGATATAACATTACAATTTTACCTACTGCCTGTTCTCTCACAAAAAAAAAACACCCTTTAAGTTGATTCCACGAAATGAAAGTAAAACGTCATAAATGAGACACAATGGACACAAAGGCACAGAGTAAAAACCACAATATTCTCTTACACATATAAAGTTAACACGAAAGATCTGTTAAAATAGTTGTAAGGTGTTTTCCATATAGGTGCTGCATTCTAGACAAATCTGACAACACAATGTCTGTTTAATATAATGGTCTCGATGGCTCAGTAGGCATTTTATTTGTGTTGCATTATTATTACCAATATTCTTTTCTTCATTTATTTATTTTGTACTAATAGTTTGTTTTGCGAATCCATCTCAATTGAACAATTTTAATTTTTTCTAACCAAATGTGATTAAATAAATTAATGACATGAAAGAAACATTTTTTTTTAATGTTCACTGTTAATAACAAGATCAACTTTATTATTTACATTTGATTGAAAAATAAGATTTTATAAGAATCTGTTCAAGTGATACTGGTTCCAGTATCAAATCTTTTTCTTAGATATTTCATTAAACTCTAAAATCAACCCAACCAATTTAAGTGGATACTTTAAAGAAATATAAATAAAAATTAAAAGTTTGGAATAGGCTATCTTTATTTAGATCATAAGACGAAACTACAAGACATTTTTTCACAATGTACACAATAATATTTTGCAAATACAATGCTACACTTAATGTAAAAAATAAATTACATTCGCTTTCTAATATTAGCTACCTTAATAATACATGATAAGTAGAATATTAATATGATGAAAACCCTTTATGTTCAGTTTATCAAACAAGATTCTTTTGTTTAATTTTGCTAAAGGAATAAATATGGGAACAAATATTCATACTTAATTCTTGGTGATTCTTGATCAAGTAAACATTGATAAACTCAACTTCCTGTCCTATAATGAGCCACCTTTGACACAAACTTTCACAACATACAGGGATAATGTTGACTAACAAATATTTAATCATAAATCCATCGGCTGTTTTTCTAATTTTCAAGTGTGGAATACAAAGTTTATACATCTATTTTTTTATTGTGTCATATTTTAACTCAGACATTTTGGATTATGTTTCTTTCTATCACTTTGGCATAAGTGTCTTGAGTGTAATAAAATACTATTTTGACAACGAAGTTAAAATATGAGTAACTAAGATGATTGTGATGCTGATATTAATTGAATAAAAAATAAAAAACAACAAGTTTAAAAGTCTTGTCAGAGGATTCCAATTGGTCAGGGATTTGTCTAAGAAAACGCAACAGTCTGATATAATGATGAGACATTTTGTGTGACAAATGGAAGAACAACATGTAGAGCAGGCATGTCAAACTTACGGCCCGCAGGGCGAATGTGGCTCGATCCTTGATTTATTATGGCCCGCGGACCTTTTGTTGAACCATTATTCCATCATCTTATAAATGTTGTAGTTACATCATTTGAGATAATTACATTTGGAAATTAGGTATGATTTGGGAAAATCTAGTCAGTGAGTTTAGTGTACTTAATGTTTATCCTTTACATGATTAGCAAAAGTTAATTTAAATCAAAATATAGGCAAATTTTGGCAGCACTTATATTAAGAGTGCGTGAATAGCTCATGAAGAGAAACAAAACACCTGAGAAATCATAGCTTATGAACATGCATTTGTTATTGATTATGAAAGTGACTTCAAAACAAAATTTAAACCCCAGCATTCACTCCCATACTATATAAAAGAGTTTAAATTTTTCTGCAAAAACAATTAAGGTCAGTTTTAAATTCTACAGTATCTTAGTTCCCTTTCTATAGTAATAAGAATTTTAAAATCAATTTTTTAAACTTCGTGACAATGTTGAATTTTCTGTGATGTGGGGCCGTCTGAATTTTCATTTTTCAATGCGGCCCTTATGATCCAAGGAGTTTGACACATCTGGTGTAGAACATCTTTTGTTGTGACATCGTAATAAATTTGTCCTATATAAATCTAAATAACATTTCATTTTTAATCTTAGTTATTTTTATTATGAAATACAAATTTGCCTAGGTTTCTCTGTATGAGTTCATTTGCAGACGTATGTTTCCTAAGCTCAATCTAGTTTTACTTTGATAAATAATGGTAAAATCTAAAATTTTACCCTGCCTAACAGACTTATACTAAATTATAATTCATAATTCAAATAACAGTTCAGTAAGTTGATGTATTAATATAAGAAATCTTAAATCCATTCTCTGTGGATAGTTATTGAAATAATATTAAAATTATTATAATTTCTTGAGACACTATACTCAATAGATGTCCTTGATGAGGTTACTAATTAAAATAAATGAATAAAAAAATATAGGACATTGCATTCGTGTCGAAGGAATGATTCTGGCAAAAAGATTCTTTCCAGAGTCATTGTTTAAAAAAATGTTAGCTTGGGGGGAAAAATATATAATTATTACTTTAGAAGAAAATAACACGAAGTTTTGAAATTGTAGTGGAAAAGGTTCATAAGAATATAGCGTCTGCGTAGTGAGGTTGAAGCTCTGTAGAGATTAAAACTTTTTAAAAAAAATTGTTTATATCACCTCAAAAGATGTTCTGGGAGGTCATCGTCGAAACTGTGAGTTGGTATAAAGCTCACTAAAGTCCAAGTATCGTCATTGCAGATTGCAGAGGTCTACCAGTTGTCTAGAGTTGTCGTCGCGTCTATGGTAGTCAATTTGAAGAACTCTTGAAAAGATTATTTTAAGAAATAACTGAAAGAATTTCAGATTTTTGTTGCACTGAAAATAATGTGTGTTATTTTCTCTTTATCTTCAAGACGCCAGTCCTGCTTCTTTTTCCCGATTCCTGACTCAGTATTTCTCGTAGAGGCCCCAAAAATCTCGCAGATTTAAGTTCTAAATTAGAAATATATGTCTATAAATATGTGAAATTAAGGTATAAACAAGGACTATCTGGCGGAAAGAAATAATTATTAATGAGCTTGATAAAATTTGAATCATTAACTAAATGGATGCAGAATCTAATATCTGACAGACATATGCTCATTGTTTGTAGATAAACTCAAATTCTTTTTTTTTTCCCTTGCAGGCCTTTCAAATTTAAAATATACGAGATTGGATAGCGTATTTGTGTCATCCCATTTCCCCGCCTTCCCCCTCTTCTATAGTCAATTTCTTTCTTCCTCGTGTAGCGTGGCCATTACGATTCTCGCAGAATCTCGTAGAAAATGTTAAAAATAGAATTACACCTGTTGATCAGTATTATTTTATAATGTGGACGGAATATTTGGACAAAAACCCGGTAAATAAATATATTTCTTGTTCTGATAAAAGTATTATTATTATTATTATTATCTGGTGTTTCCTTTGACGCAAAGCAATGTCGGCTGAAAACAATAAGTTTAAAAAGGTATATAAAAATAATTAATTAAATGTAGTATGACATTTGGCCGTATGGCGTGCTAGTCGCTTCAAACTAAATAAACACTACTTAAGAATGAATTAAAACTAAATAAAAATATAAACCAACAGAATTAAAATTCTTATAGTATATTGCTTTCAGATTCCATATTATATTGAAAGTTTGATAACTATATTGAAATAAAGTAGTTGAGAACTTTATTACATTTGTTCTAATAGCCAATTTTATGAAGAAGCCTTACATTCAAACGACAATAGGCAATAGGCTAGCAGGATGTATGACTACAGTAGCCCCGTGCCTTCTTTGGTGCTGACTGACAGCTCAAGCTGACTTCTGACAGTCAACATTTAGGTATATATACCTAAATTTTGACTGTCAGAAGTGAAAGCTGCAAAACACATGTTTTTGCAGATCATATGGTTCGGTGTAGGGATAAATAATTTGGTCTGGTAATTTTTCAAAGCCATCAGCTATCAGTCAGCACCAAATAAGTCATGGGGCTACTATATATTAGCTTACATTAGGTGTCATCAAATGGCTGACTATGGTCCACATCTGGACCGTACACACACTTTACACGGATCTCAACAAGATAGCGATAGCCAGAATAAATTATGTTATTTCGATGGTCAGGTGTTTTGAAAAGGGAGGGCAGTCTTATCCCACCCATTCAAAAACAATGGCGTGCTATGTGGACTGCTCGACATTAGAGTTTGTTAGTAATAAGCAAAATTATTCAAATAAAATCATGTTTTTGAATTAGTGTAGGCCTGTAGGTGAGTAGGGTTTTTACCTTGAGTCACTGTTAAAGTTTTCTGGACCATGGAATCTTTGCATATTTTTTAAAAAGAATCCTCCATCAAGAATAATCAGGGACCCTTAGACTACGTAAACTTATTTAAGGAAATAAGTCATGATTCTTGAACTTAGTTATGATCTTCAAACACTTTATTAACACATTTATTTCATTTAACTAGCCATGCATTGATATAAAAATAGGTGAACGATGTCAAAATGCCACATTGCCTTGTGTGTAAAAGAGAAATAGGTAGCCGAAGATTTATCTCTCTCTTACACAATGGCATGACAGCTCGATAATTCACAGGCCATCAAAATTAGGGTTATTGAAAATTGTCTGCAATGTAATGAGTGATTCTTATGCTCAGTGGTGTACTGATTTCAAATATAACCTCAATTTTTCTCTACCACGTAAGGATTTTTCACAAAGTGGATATGAAAATATGAGAAAAGCACTTATTTTTTATGTATTCTGGTTAAAACTTATTTATCTTTGAAAAATTAAATAATAGTTTTATTTAGAAAATTATTGATGGAAAACCATTCTCAACACTTATTGGGATTTACAAGTTCTTATACTGCCTTTTTCTTTTTTCCTCAAACCTCCTTTTCTAACTTATTCTCTTGTATGCATCTTTCGGCTCTTCTCTGTGAAGCATTCAACAGTAGTCCACCATCATTTTTATGTTCCATCTAACCTAGTATTTGAATTCTATCTCCTTAATGTCTTGATTGAATCTTTCCCCTTGCTTTTCACTAACAGTACCAAGATTTTTGGGAAATTAGTCCAAATGGGAATTCAGGAAGTACACTTTCAAGCTCAACGAACAATCCAACTCCATGAATTTCATGAGCATAGTTTCCAAACTACACTTAAAGTTAGGGTCTTTATTATTTCCAAGACATTTTGTTACAACTTCTTTGGAAGTTTTCCAAGCCTCTTTTTCCAAAATATCCATTTTTGTTTCAAAGACTACGTCTTTCAGAAGTTTCCGAATATCTAGACCGACAAAAACACCTTTTAGTTTCGCTTCCAACAATCCTGAATTTTTTTTATTAAAGTATTTAAAACACTCTTTTCTTTTTTTTTACAGCTACTTTACAAATTGCTTAATCAAACCAAGTTTAGTATGAAGTGGAGACAGGAGGACTTTTCTTGGATCATCCAAAGACTTCCGTACTACAATTTTGCTTCCAGGTTCTAAAGCACCCCTACGTGGTCACTACTTTTTGAGCAAGTGTTGCCTCTTATCCCGGCTATCCCATTCACATAAGAAACGGGGGTGTCTGGTTTATCCTCTCTGATATCCAAGAAGCATGAAAAGTACTTTAAAATTGCCACATATTGTCCATTCATGCTCCTTGTATCTCACTCCGGTGAGAATTAGGGATATATATTCTCGTAGCATTCTTTCGGATACACAGAATATCCTTCTGGTACTGAAATATACCACTATAGAGAAGCACTTCTTTGAGGGTTCTTTTTGACGAGTCAATAAAGAGCTTCCACTCGTTCACATCATACTGTATGTAAAACTCACCACCGATCTAGGAAATATGCTATAGTAAACTAGGTCCCTATATTGAGAGACGCATGGAATAAAATAAATTCCTCTGTTTCTGAACCATGAGGAAGAAGTACTAGGAGCCAATACCCAACGAGATAGCCGCCCCTCCCCTCCCTTTGAACCCTTTTTGTTATAATACACCTTGATCAATTTAACGATAAAAATAAAATGGTATAAAAGAAATATAACAAAAAAATATTCTTAGAAGTTTAATGCAGTCAATTAGTGGATATTGAAATCGAAAATTTGAGTTTGTGCAAAAATGGTACGTGTTGGAATTTTTCAACTATTTTTAATGGAATCATTGCTTAGTTTTCAAACAATTTTTCCATTGCAGACCTGTGTAATGATGACACACAGATGTTCATCCAATTATATTATAATTATTAATTCCTACCACTGAACTCTGTTCAATTATCTGCATATAGAAGACATTTTCTTTATAAACTTTATACATTAATTAAATTATGTTGATACATTGATCATTCTATGTTGGATTTTAAAATACTAGTCAACATTAAAGTTGAATTTAAATAGGTTGATTGAATCAAACATGATGATCCTGTAAAACATCACTAAAGCTGAGCTGAAAATTGAAAAGTAATGCTTATGAATTAATGTATGTAGTTCACATATCAAAGACTAGATTTGCTTAGAATTTAATTATTTGGCGTTGGAATATGTCATGACATTTAATCACTCATAAGTACAAGTAGCAAAGTCCACTAGCCGAGAATAGTTACGTCATAATAATATTAATTCTGTTTGAAAAATATTGTTTAAATTAATCAAGCTTATACTTATATTATTAGATTTAATATATTAAAAAGCCTAAACATCAAATACAAAATAAATGATTCTAAATATCTAAATAGGCTAGATTCAAAGAATTTCTATGCTAAATTTTGTTAAAATTGATACAAGTATTTGATGGCTGGACAAAATACTCAAGTTAAAACAAAACCTCACTTAGAAAAGTCAGTAAAATACTTCAAGTGTGAAATAATTTTAGCTTTATTAATTTTGAGAGCAATTATATGTATTATGATTGGTATTTCATGTACAATTATGTTCTTATGACAGGGATGTATGTTTTTGTTGGATTATAAATATTGGGATCTTCTATCATAAGCGTTCTAGTCCTGTGGGGTGGGATGAGATCCCCTGAATTACGTGATTTGGTTAGATCAAACGATCCATTTTCTACTGAGACAACAGCCTTGTTTAAATGAGATGTGCTTGATTCTCTCACTGGTATAGCGTGTTTCTTTTCTTGGGATTTGTTTTTTAATACGCTTTTTCCTTCTATTTTCCTATCATGGCTCGGCGAAAGCCCAAGAAGATGTTTGAATGGGGAAGGGATCTTCTCCTTTTCCCACAGGTCAGGATCGACGTAATCAACACGATTTGTCAAGGAAGGGTTGACGATGACCCCCATATCAAGGCGTTGAAAGTGTTTATCAGCGCAGAAATCAAGATATATATTGGCTTGGTCCATTAATTTAAAGGTTATGAACTCGTTGATCTTTAGCGTGATCGGTTTAATGGGCGTATAAGTCCCATTAGCCTGTTTATTCTTAATTTCGGTCGTATTCTCTACCTCTTTCTTATCTTCATGAGAAATCTGCACTAAGAACAAACTAGTTATATAGTGAACAAAATAAAATAAAGAATGTGCTCTAGCAAAGGTAGCGGAACACATTTCATATTAGTCTTAGTATACTTATAAAATTTTATATTAGTAAATACGAACGTCAGCAATAACACTTTAATAATAATAATAATAATAATAATAATAATAATAATAACAACAATAAATAAAAGTGATACCATCTATATTTAAAAATACATTTTTATAACTAAACGAACTTATATAATTTAGCATTATTTCGTTTTCGAGTATTATATACATAATTTTCACATTGTTATGGTATGTAAAAAGAAAATGAATGTTATATGGATATAGTAAATATTATGTGTATATTGTATAGCCTTTGTATTTTATGACTAGTTATATTATTCTTAAACCTATAATACCTAGCCGTTGCCTTGTATCATTTGCAGATAGCAGTTCTAAATTTCTGTGGCGTCATTAACTAAATGCACCAGTTCAAACTTTTGTTACAATCCTACATATGCGCATTGAACATAATCTCTGTTTTAATGACGTAATCAAAGCCAGAAGGTTTAAATATATATTGGCCTTGTTGGCTTTAGATTGATGTGTGCCCTATAGCTAATAACATTCACTTGGTTTTATGACTGGAATGAATATGTACTTTTTAACTATTATTTAATTAATGTAATTTTTTGTTTTATTCACATTTGACATTTCAATTGTTAAAATAGATATACAATTATATTGGTACTATAATGATAAGTCAAATTGCTAAAAGAATACTTGAAACTTTATATTTCTTACTACTTTAATCTTCCTAGTTATATAATATTGATAATGTGTAGCTGTGTGTTTTTAAGAAGTATCAAGACATTATCTTTCAAAACAATGCTGCCAATGTAATAATCTTGGGAAAGGTTTCAAAAGAATGAAAATGAATACACGGTTAATGGTGCTGAATAATTTAAAACATATAATGCACGATAGTAAGAATTTGGTCTAAGCCGGAGAGAATATAAAACACATTTAAATAATTCACAAAATAATGACACTTTTTTAAATCTAATGTATTTATTATATTATGTGGGCACTGATTTAAATTTACGGGTATTTTTGGTTCCGTACATCTAATGGAGCAGTAAAGATGAGTTGTATATACAGAATGTTTTTTTTAGTAGGAATTTATGTTAATTTCCAAGAAACTAAACTTCACATTGATCTAAGGGTTGGCTGAAAAATAACTGGATCTATGAACGAACCTTGCTAATGTCCTCTCTCGTATGTGTCCGGAACAGGTCGTCGTTTGTCATGCTGGGTGACAAACGCATCTTGAGACTGCGGTCAGTGCTGCCCTCTCTCACTTTGTGGTGACTTGTTTTACTGCCGCGGGAGCAATAATTTATTTCATCCAAGTGATGCAACCTGAAAGTTAGTATCTAAGTATTTGTAAATGTTGTTTCAGGATTGATGTTTGGATATCGTTATTTAAAATATATCTATTACCGTGGAAATTCATCTCTTTTTGTTCAGCATAGTTTCATTTCCAAAAATTATGAGATAGTTAAAATCTAGGTTAATAAATCAGAAATGATAGGCCTACTATTTATCAAACATGACAGCTGCTGCTGATCACATTACTTGGTACATTAACATATGAAATAAGTTTTAACAACTTTTCCTAACTGTCGAATATTGAGGTTGTTAATAACCCTATTATTTTACACGTAAGTCTAATAAATAAACATTACTCCTGCAGTCTCACATCCTTTCACTCTAACATATATCCTCATGGGTGACGACTTAGGTCCATACCTAATTTTTTTTGGTTGGTGGGAGGGGCTTTCTCCATTCCTCTTTGTTTGTAGTAGCTGTAAGTCCACCAACAAGAGATGGTAGGAATATGTTTAACATTAAATTTCTATTGAAGCAATTTCATGATTTTTTATTTAGCATGGCTTCTTACTACCCGTTTGGGTTACACGATTAAGTACTTACTACACTAATGATTTTAGGGGCTAGGAAAGTTATAAATAGAGGAAATGTACCATGGAGAGAGATTGGAAAACTATTTTTGGAAAAACCAGTCTTAGTATATCCGACAGAGACTCTAACCTTGATCTCCCCATCATCGACAGTCTAGTCTAGTATACTGCGAAAGTAGCGCGTTGGATCATACGGCCACCAAAGCAGGTTTTCATGAGTTTTTAAAATATAATAATTTGGGTTGTATCTGTTAGGGATTTTTTAAGCTTCAAACAATTTACGGTCATACACATTGATGAGGAATACAAAAATACAATACTAATTATACTTTCAGTAAGGTCAAGTTGCGTATACACTAAAGGAAAATTTGAAGACCGGCAAGTCGAGGTAGAACGAAAGCACACGCGCACGCAGCCTCACTTTGATCTACCAGCTACCAGGGTGGATTGGCTAAGCCACATGTTACCTCGTTCTGTTCGTCGAATGTGCAGACAGCCTCATATCCAATTTTCCTCCAATGTATACGGGCCCTATAATACTAAATGAAATCATATCTTTGTGACATGGTGATCAGAGCGTAAAGATTTCAAAATTAACTTTTATGAGCTGTAAGCGGAATACAAGCTAACTTCTGACTTTCTTCGACAACGCTTTTGTAGCTTGATTTATAGATTGGCCTACATTATTTAAAATATTCAAGCTGATGGTATAAGAAATTCATAGTAGTTTAGTTTATGTTTACTCTTGTATAAGGATACTTGACAAATTAATATCAAATAACTAATATGGGCAAGGGTTTAATATTTAGTTCTACTTTTGCTGCTAGATGACTTCCTGACAAATAGAAATCAGCCATTTTGGGAGTGGATTAAGTCTGTTGGTTGAACAATAGTGTAAAGTATTTTCAGTTATGTGTTTTGAATCTACATTTATTTGGTGGGAGAGGGGGAAGCTAAGTGTTAGCTCCTAAAATAAAATATGTGAGTAGCCTAAGACCCCTCCCCGTATCATCTCGGTATCAGAGCCCCTGTTTCAGCCCCTATTAGAATTTATTTTCCTTCTCCAAATATAATTGGAAAAACTTCATGTATCAAGGTTAGCAAGCCACGCAAGGTAAATAAAGACAGAAACAATAAGAAAATATTTTTTTGAAAATCAAAATATTTCTCTACACAAAGACCATATAAATATATAGCTAACAAAATGTCAGAAAATGAGTAAAGTAAATTGCGCTAATACTTGCGTAGAGGGAGCAGGGAAAATAAAGCAGTATATGCATAGAACCTTTATCTACATTCTATATTGATATAGCACACCATCCGTATGGTTAACAAGATTGAGTGCTTTTAGTACTTGTGACAAAACTCGTATTATCCCAAGCCAATATTGCAATATTACCCTCACTATAATTCAAACCAAAGTCTCTCAAAGGAGGTACAACATAAGATTTAAAATATTTCGATCATATCCAGGGCCGTATAACGGAACCATCCTTTCACCTCTTCTTGCTGTGAATGCTGGAGTTCGGCCCTGTCTGAGAGTCTTGCGTGTTTCTGCCCACATTTTCACGCTGTTCCTTGGATTTTAGGATGGCCTCTTTGTACGTTCTACTCTCGCACAAGGACTGGGGATCCTTCAAATGGGGGTCATCCTGGCTCTCATGTTTACATAGGACCTCTTCAAACTTGTCCTCGAAACCTTGTAAGGCTGGCCATTTCCATTTCATTGGACTTCCGTTCGGTGTCTCCAGAAGGATACCTTAATGAAAGCAGCGTTGATTAACTATTTTCGTAAGAGAGGAGTTCTACTAGCTCAAACAGATCAAAGAGAATATCTGTTGAGAATGATGCATTTATACCAAATTCAAGAGTTTTTTTTTAATATATAATAATTATGTATTGCTTTGTCAATAATTTTTATCCCAAGATAAATCATTATATTCTTTAAAAGGAGGTAAATGGAAGTTTATTAAAGCCTTTGGCTAGTTTATTTAAATTTACGTTGGAAATTTGATCTTATTTTTTCTAATATAAAGCAAAAAGATATATAATTTGTTATCCGACTCAGTTGTTCTCAAAGGGTGTGCCACGAAATTCACTAGGTGTACCGAGAAATTCTCGAAGAATTGTTATTATTAATATATATGTATATACATAATTTAATTCAATATTAATTTTCAAAAATAAGTTTAAGAAAAATGTTCTAAAGTATAAATATATTTATTTTGCAGATCAAGTAATGACTTACAATAAAAAAAAGTTGAGTAATTAATTAGAATATAGCAGTTTTTTAAAACTAAAGTTCAATTCGTGGTCAAATAGAAGAAACACATGCATTTCCTGCATTTGCGCATGCGTATGCCTGAGTCTTATGTAGTGTCATCAACTTATAATTTTAGTGTGATTCGAGGACTCACAACGAAAATAATGGTGTATCATGAAAGAAAAAAAAAGTTTAGAACCACTGTTATTAGAGTATAAATACTACGCTAGTGTTCAAAAGTAAACATAGCCGACATTACCCAAGCCATTTATGTGAAATTGGGATTATTATACCTGCGTGAGTGGTACATTACTTGTTTTAAAGCCTGTTTGTTATATTTGTCCCAAAATTAAGTTATTAAGTTATCCCGTAAAAATAATGATTAAAATTCTAATTATTATTATTATTATTATTATTATTATTATTATTATTATTATTATTATTATTATTAGCACCGCGTCTTACTACCCGTTCGGGTTATACGCACTTACGCTAATGTGTAATGGTAGGGTGATTGTGAGATGAAATGAAGGACCTACAGTCTAACGTGGAATCCGAACCACGGTGGATACCTGGCATTCCTCACATTCACAAGATGTCTTGTCAGAGGTGAAGTTTAAATTCTAAGAATCACTGGAGTTGATTAAAACTATTTTACCTTCTTTCTGTGTGTAGCTTGCCCTGATATTTCCAACAGTATTGTACACAATACCGTTGCCGGATGAATCAAATATTGCGAGAATTGGGACGTTTGATATCTTCTCGTTTTTCTCCAGAGGATCACGATGACCAAGCACGGTGAGCCTACCACTGCCTGAAGTTGATCTAGTCAGGGAAACGGCAACACTTCCGTCCGGGTAGAATACCTTCCCACTGCCTTCCAAATCAAACGTGGAGAACAGCTTGTTCTCAGAATACCACTTGGTTTCAGATTTCACCCTGTTTGTCCGCCACACGCTACGGGGTTTGGAAGGTTCAGTTTGGAAAGTTACCACTTTCCTCATCAGTTTCTCCGAGGGAAGAATACTCCAACCTAGCTCCAGATACTTCGGATCGGAGAGTCGGTATGAAATGATACCTCCTTTGACAACCTTCTGTGAGATCCTAAAATAATTAAGTATTATGGGGAATTAAAATTTTCATCAGATCATCCGAGGGAAGAACACTCTAACATAGCACTAAGAACTTTGTTCTGGAGAGCTGATATAACATTATGCACCGTTTAATAACAGTCTGTGAGAGCCTAAAATAATCATATGGGGTAATTCGTTTTCTCGTAAGCTTCCCCAAGTGAGGAATGATCCCAACTACACGCATTAGTGTGATCTAGAATACTTACAAAGAAAATAATTTGTTATTTACAATATATCGGCACTGTTTAGACGATTTAAACGGATAGGTTATTAACAAGGTAAAATAAAACCACATCAACTTTGCTCCAAACAACTGAGGCTAGCTCATACTAGGAATGGTTTCCTCTTTCCAGTAACAATTTCATAGTATAAACACATTACTAATTGACCATAACCGTATCAAACACAATTATTACACTGGTTTGGCAGGAAGTGTAGGTAATTAAGGAACCAGGCCACGTCCCTAGTCTGACACATTATATAAGTCAGAGACTTTTCAAAGTGGAAACTCACCTGCCATATTAGGGTTTGGCATCCAATTGTTTGCGGAACAGATACCTCTTACAAGGCTCCTCTAACCCATCATGGCTGTGTCTTTCAAACGTAGGCATGCACATTATATGCGCAGCTGGAAATTTAGGAACCAATGACCCCGTGCCCACCATCAATCCCTATAACCACCGGGCAACTGGGAAACAGCTCTCTCTGGTTTGGCCAGTCAAGAAGAATAGGTTATATCATATCAATAATGTATTATGGGAGAATACTCCTATGAATACGAACGCGACTCACCGGTCACCGTGATGAACGTTACTGCCGTGACCAAATTCTGGTTTCCGTTCCCCACTTGAGTCATATCTCTGCATAATCAAAGAAACATCTTCTCTCTGCTCCCAGATGGTTGGATCAAGCACATGTGACGTGGCACTTTCATGTATTTTTTGCCTGTTCCTGGCACTTTGTGTCTTCCTCGCCACTGATGTAAGCGATGTCATTGGTATACTGAAGGCAAGATTTGGAGATGACGTCTTTACGTTCCCTTTCTCACCTATAGCATGTTTATTTTTGGCTCCACTTCGTTCTTCCAACTCAGCAAACATGATTAAGTTAGAGTCTGACTTGTCTTCCCCGTAACCCATGGCATCCTTCTTGTTGGGACGAAGTGCTACGGGGTTGGCCTGACCAAGTTTTTTGATAGATTGCAAACTGGATTTATATATTTCTGTTTCCACACTAGTAAGATTCTTGGTTTTGTGCAAAGAAATATTACCCATATTATTGCTCAACTCGACAGCACACTCCGACTGCTGCTGACCCTTTTTCATAGTGTTGTATATTTTAACATCACCGTGAAGTTTTGTGGACATACCATCCTTTGAATCACGTTTCTTAACCGTTTTATAGGTGTCGATAGACATTAAATGTGACATAAATTCTGTGTTCAACGGTTTCATAATTTTGTCCGTAGGATAATTTTTTGAGCGTTTCGTTAAAAAAGTCTCGTTGACAACGTTCGGGAAAAACGACGTTTCTTCAGGTGGAAGCTCTTCACTATCAACACGAAAATTATCACTTTGTGTCAATCCCTTAAAGAATCCGTCACTAACTGTGGCTTGAGACACCATAATAACTTCACTAACAGCATTAAATTGTTGTTTGAAAGCTTTATTAGAAGACTTATCAGATTGAAGTTTACTCGAATATTTTGAAGATGTTTTTTTACTTTCTGTGCCACGTTTATAAGTACTTTCACTAAAAGGCGTCCATTCTGAAAGGTTTGTTTTGGTTCCTCGCTCATAATCTTTATATTGTTTAACCTTCTTACTAATAGGCAATAGGCCAGTTTTTTTGTTAGATCCAAAATTAGTCATTTTAATTGTCCGTTGACTATTTATCGTGGCTTTATCATCTTCATGAATAGCCTGAAGAGAAGTCCGTCCTGTTTTAGGTTTTTCATTTTTACCAATTTCTTTTTTCACTGAATAGTTTGTCTGTTTAGAACCTTGAGCTTTTTCCGTTATAAAATTAGGGGAAAACATTTCATTGGCCAAAGCTATTTCGCTGTATTTAGTGCTGGAGTCATCTATATTTTCACTACCATGCTGTGACACATTACGAGGAGTTGTTGATGTATATTTAACACATTTTTGTGTACTATCGTTTATTTCACTATCATTCCGGGGGAACTTTTGGGAAAATATCATTTCACTTTCTGGAACTCTTTGAATTGAAGCTGGGTCTCTTCCCAGTAAGCTTATTCTTTGTTTTAACGGTTTGTAATTTGTTTCCTCATTATTTTTATCATACAACTCTTTGTACCTATTTTTTCTCGTACTATCGCTACTCTCATTTGCATACTCATCCAGCTCTGATACCGTTTTAGTTTTTGTGAAATAATTGATAAAGTTCTGTGGAAGGCGTCTATTTTCTAAAATCTCGTGGTGTTCCTTTATTTCTTTGTTTTCTTCGGTGAGTCCTGAGGCCAATTTGTTCAATATCACATCACCTTTTACTTTTATAGTTTTCTCCCATTTTATGTTTGGACCCTTAGTTGTTTTTTTGGGATCTGGGAGTTCCGTTGTGTAATTCCTTTCTATATCTCCTTTAATTTCAAGTTCAGATAGCTCTAATCTCTCATCTGATATGTTTTTCTGCTCAATGCATTGCAGCGTATCTGATTGTATATTGTTGACTGAGGACTTATCAGTTATTTCTTGGATTTTCTCAGATTGTAAATGCAGTTCATTCTCTTCTAATTTAGTATCAATCTCTTGGCTAGGGGTTGAGAGCAATTTTCTTTCTTGAAAGCTGATATTTTTGTCAGACGAAACTTTACCCTTAAATATGTTATCCTTTTCATGCGTTTTTTCGACATTTAACCATTCTATATCACTATAATCTTCATCTTTATCAACTTCTTCATGATCATTGCTATATTCTTTTTTGATTATATATGATTCATTTTCTAATTTTAATTGATCAATCTGGAAAGAAAGATTTTGCTTACTATCTTGATTTTTCTTAGTTTTGATATCATGTACGATTTGCATATTTTGAAACGGACCTCTTTTAAGAGATTCTTTTTGAACTTCATTTTTGGATTCGAGCTCATGTGAGGTTAGCCAATTCATGTTGCTATTGTAATAATAGTCACCATTCTCATCAACATCATCATCATCATTATCTTCATCTTTATCTTCTATTTCTTCATAATCAATAACATTTTCTGTTGTTGGCGATAAGTTTATTTCATTTGCAATACTATCAATATTTGTTAAAGTTTTTTCCTTATCCTGGGAACTAATATATTTTTTATTTAACTTTACGGGTTTATTATTCAACCAACTTTTATTTCCTTCATTTTTGTCAGTGTCATCTTCATTGCCTGAAAGCCTTACACTAGAAGCATCTTTAAGGATTTCATTCGACTCTCTGCGAATATGGGAAGTCTCCTCTTTATTTTCAAATTTTTCTGAACTACTAATTTGTTTTAAATTTGAACTATAATTTTTGTTTGACGCAGTACTGTTTTTGTTTTTTAATAATCTTCTAGTTGTATCCCACTTTTGTTCAAGTAGTGTAAAATTTTTTCTCATGTCTTTATTTTCAGATGGAGACACGTTGCATAGTTTTTCATCCAGAAACTCATCATCTTTATCATATATTTTATCAGATTCCCTAAGATAGGTCTCAGAGGGAATATTACCAACTCCCTTTTTTATTATGGAGTCAAGCATACCAATAAATACATTTTTGTCCAATTTCACCACAGTGTTTGTTGTATCATGACGTTTCCATGCTTTCCGGACTTTGTCTAACTGCTTAGAGGCATCGCAACAAAAAATTTCCCTTGATCTCATGTCAGAATTGAACTTGACAAAACAGAATTTACAGATAAAGTCGTCGTTGGTACCATCTTTATTTTGCAGCAACCCGTATTCATGAATGAATTCGTCTATTAGCTCAAACATGCTAATTAGAGTTTTGGAACTTTCAGTTTCTGACAGCTTTATTAGAGCATTTCGAACAACTTTGGATACATTTTGATCATCACTTTCAAGAGTGAGGCGTTTCAATTCCTGAAAATAGCATAACATTACAACACAAGAATGTTTACAAAATAAATTCAAGAAATCGGTAGCAATACCAGGATAGAATAATACAAAAATAAATCAAGGCTCAGTAAGGCTTCCAAGGAGGATGACAATGAATGCATAGTAACATCATTAGTGTGCGCGTTCTCTAATATTTTAAACCAAATTATTCGGGAAATTAACCCAAAACTGTGCATAAAAATCATATAGGCCTAAGCTGAAATTATTAGCTATACATGTTTAAGGCTGACATTTAGATTTACATTTCTGTTAACAGTTCTATTTTGCATTATAGGCTCTTGCACATTTTTTATTCAGAAATTCTTTCTAATTGTTTTAAAATTTAGGATCTAGAAACGTAGTGAGAATAAATGTTTTACCAAACAACCCAAATAAAATATTTTTACTTATTACACCAAATCTACTTTCAATACAACGCTAAGTATTTATCACTTAGAGACTTTAAAATATAAATTTAATTTTTGACACTCGAGGGTTAAACAAACGAACACCTCTGTGGTCTAGTGGTCAGAGTTCCTGATTAAGGATCCAAAGGTACTGAGTTTGATACCTAATGCTTCTATATTATCTGTGAAGCAGTGGGTCTGAAACGGGATCAACTCAGCCTCGTGAGAACAAATGAGGAGCTACTTGAATAAATATGTAGCATATCTTGCATAGAAAACTGAGATTAACGGTCACAGGGTTCGTTGTGCTGACAACATGACATCCTCCATACCCAAATGCTGGATGTACTGTCTGCGCCAACATATGTGTCGGCTAGTTGGTTGGTATAGCTCACTTGCGAGCTGATACCATGGAGATCAAGGGATAGAAACAGGCTTAGGGATGTATCCATAACTATTAAGCCATTTAGATGTTTTCATTTGATATAGGTATATTTTATCACCTGCATTATAGTGTCAATGCTATTTTCCATAATATACACCCCCTTCGAACATAGTTCTTTAATTCTCTTCTTTACCACCTCTCGTAGCTGAAAGTCCGCCCCCATGTGATGAAAGCTTTTGGTTGAAGGAGACTCCAGGATCATGTGGAATACATGCGGTGCTTTGTTCACTGCGAACGGGAACTGATGTCCTTTCATATCACGAGTAGGTGGTGCAACACAAATAGGGGCTTGGGAGTGTTTATCTTTAGTTTTGCATCGAACCAAAACCTATAATGGTGGGCAAATAGTCTAGGTTTACGTTTTTTTTCCATTGCATAGAATATCAAATGCGTGATAGTGCATCATTATGAACCTAAGAAGTAAAGAGTATATGTCACAAACTTCAACATGAAAGGATGTCAAGAAAACGATGTCATTATTGTAAAATATTGGCCAATAATACTACTAACGTAAGTTAAATTATATATATATTTTGTAAACGTTTTAGAGCTACTTGAATAAAGAAGTAGCAGATATGGTCTAAAAAACGGATACTAATGGTCTAAGAGTTTGATACTCTGATCAAATAACATACTCTATCCACAAATTTTTGCACTATATTATTCAACATTCAGCGGCCGTTTGTGGTCTAGTACCATTGAGTTTTTTGTTGTTGTAAAAGTCCTAGAAGATACTTAGGCATGGGTTTATTAATTGATAATAATAATCAAAATAATAATAAGGCTGCATATTATCTAAAAGTAATATATATTCATATTGCAGTTTAAGGAGACTAGGATACTTAGAAAAACTGTATACCTACTAGATTAACTTTTTTTTTACATCCATTACTGTTTCCGGCCTATGGTTTGGGTCAATTTTTTTATTTAAGCTTTACATTTTCCACTAACGGTTTTTAAGACATGTCGTAGCTTCATATGCCTTATAATCTAACTTAAGACTAGAACAGGCACAACAACCCCTCACCGGCCGTTAATTTATCAACGTGAAAGGGTAGGCCTAAGCCCACATTTCCCCAACTATACATGTTCTCGTCCATGCCTGGAGTCAAACCTGGGACCCTTAACTTAGTAGGCAGACACGCTACTGACTGAGCTAAGGTGTCGGGTATTAGGATCCAGAGTATAGATTCCAAATAAAGGTTTTAAACATAATCCTCATATTACCTTATCCAGAACTCTAAAATAAATTTCCATTAGTTCGTTGAGCTGGTCTTCTTCAGTAATGTCCTCATTACTGTGCAACAATCGTAAAAAGTTGTTTAAAAGTTGCCACAAGCGGATAAATAGATCGACACTTATTGGGACGGTCATCTTCCCATCTCGCTGCATATATTTGTTGAATGTTTCACTCTCCACTAAATATTTGATTTTTTTCGTCAAATGATTAATATCTTTAATGCGTGAGATTGTTTTACCGCTATTTCTCACAGTAGCAATCCTACTTACGTTCTCACAGTCGTCATTTGTAATGTGATTGTTAATTTCGTTTTTATTATCACATTTATACCTTATATAAGAATTCTTAGTTACAGCATCATCTCGAGTGAAAATAATATCAAAACCATCTTCATGGTTAAAATCACAAGTTTGTTCTTTCGATGTAAATTTATCAAGATGTTCATCTACAAATTTAGATGATTCAGTGTGTTCATCCTGAGTAAGTAACTCATTAACAGATGAACAGATTAACAGATGAGTTGAACTCATGTTTTTTTCATTAAAACGATTGACTATATCACTTTTAGAAACAACATCAGTAAGCATAGGTTTTTGAGTAGACATTTGTATTAGTCTTCTTCCGATAGATGGATGAGATGTATTTTTGGTATTGATTTGATCTTTCCCATCGAGTAAAGAATTTTCTTCTCTTTCGTCTAGATTTATTAATGTGATTATGCTTTCATTTTTATCTTCCATTATGGCAACGCTTTCTTTACACGGTTAAATTCCCAAAGTTAATTGATCATGGAGTATCTTAATTAAAGTTCTAGTCAACTTTTTTTTTTGTATGTGCGTGTGAACATAAACAAATATCACGTACAATTTTAGGTTGCCATGCTTGTTAAACAAATGTTTTGTCTTAAACGTAGTCTCCAATCCCAAAAGGATACCTACATATTGAAGTCAAAGATATTATAATTTGATTACCTACTAAATGCTTCAATAGCGCTAGTATAGCAACTTCAGATCAATGTTGACTATTTTTGGTGTCAATGTTGTATTCTATGTCAAGAATATCTCTAGTTATTCTAATATTATGAAAACTGCATTTTACCATAGTATTCATTTTATCTTTGTTTGGATCAAGTACGGTTCATCATTAGCTGAAAGTATTTCAACAGTAATTCAGTTTTTTTTGTTTGCTTTTGGGTGAGTGTGAAATTTGCCGGCCGGAAGACATTTTAAAAATAGTCAAAGTTTGATGTGACCTTTTTAACGTAAAATAAATAAATACATTTTTGTCTCATATGGGGAAGTCATCAAATTTCCGCGAATCGGGAAAAGAGTTTGGAAAAGTTAAGAGACCAAGTGTGGATAGATTATTCCTTTGTTCACCGATTTATTGAGACCCAAATCTGAAGACTGAAAAAATAACAAATCTGGTTTTAGCTTAATATTTTAGGCAAAAGCCTGTATTAATTTTGATGGCGGTAGGAACCTTTTAGAAAATGTAAACTTTTTTCAACATGTATTTTATTATTTTACTTAATTATTAGTACTATTTTATAAATCTCCACGCAAATGTGGGTTCACTTCCTCTTATTCAACCTTCCCAATTCCCAATCCATTAGCGTAATTAGTACTTAAAGCGTATAACCCGAACGGGTAGTAAGACGCGGTGCTAAATAATAATAATAATAATAATAATAAAAAAAGTTTATAAAAATTACATACACATCTTTATACTATAGCTGCAAATCATATGGTTTGACGTATGATTATATTAAACAGTTTTAGGAGCTTTTGGTGACTGCAAAAAAAAAGTTTTTATCTTAAGCTGACTTTATAAACAATATATGGGAAGAAATTATAACATGTACAATCCGTTTACCTTGAACGGTAGCAGTCTTACCTTGACGGACTGTACTATGACCATATCTTATAATTAAGTTACGTCATGGTCAAATAATGTAAGGTAAGCCTGCTACCTTTCAGGGTAGGGTACATTATCATCATCATCATCATCTCTAGAACATGGACCCTTTAGATCATGCGTCTACCTCCCCAGCTGCCCCCATCTTATCCTGTCATACACCACCTCCTTCCATGTGTTCTCTTCCACCCCCAGCTCCTTCATATCTATCCTCGGTCCGTCCCACCACTCCCACCATCTGGTTCTTAGCCGACCCAGAGGTCTCCTGCCATCTGGTATTCCTTCCAGTAATTTTCTTGGTACATAAACGTATCAATAAAGAAGTATCGTGTTTCGTCTACTTTTTGTTAATGGATTGTAGCTAGCCAGGTCCAGTTTTAGGCGCTGTATCTGGTCATATATGGAACGACACGAACACGCTTTTATACTTTATTCAACCTGAAAAGTAGCATAATATGTACCTTGATTGATTACACTAAGGTGCAATAATAATAGGGGATCAAACAAACTTATCCTAATATATTTTAGTATAAACGGGATGAGACAAAATAAAGTTAGTTTCTAATTTAATTTGACAAAAAATGCATATTTTAATTTGATTTTATTTAAATAGATAATTTAGAAACAATTCAATGATGTGTAATTTTCTCCTTTACACAATCATTAAGGACGTAGAATGGGGGAAGAGCTAGGGCTTCCGGAATCCCTCTGGGGTTGAGGCCCTCTTTCCACCTATGTGGGTCCGTGTATAAACATTTTTTTTTTACTAAAAAAACATATCTCCAGTGCTTGAAAAATTCCTATTATTTGATAAACCGACAGTCGAAATGATAGAGTTTGAAAAATCGCTGTAACATTCCATCTTTTTAACTATTATAGGAATTTGACGGGCACTTGGACAGTAAATGTTGGTTTAATGAAACCGTATTTTTGATACCAGTATATTCCTTCACAATGGATCGGATGAATATGTATTTTTTTAAAGCTATGTTTAATTTAGTATAAAAAAATTGTTTGCTTAAAATAAATATTATTGAATTCAGAATAATATGCGAGGGTCTTTTAGTTCTTTTTTAAAAATTCTTTTAGGGCATTACTGACCGGGAGGGAAATAAAATTCAGTTCGGTCGCCTGTGTGTGTAGACTATTCTCCGTTCTTTTGGTGACACAGTATAGATTATTCGCCACTTTGGTGGCACAGAACGTTACCCAGGTTACACTTTTAGAGGCTGTCTTCACGTACCCGCAATGAGATGATGTGATGATAATGAATATGAATCTGTGGAGCCATTGGGGTTTTTAAACTTAACTTAAGCCATTACCAACCGGTAACCGTTGTGATAATTCCTTTTAAGAGAGAAATTACCAAGGTACCAGGTGGGAACTGAATCCGGGAGCCCTAGATTCGTAGCCAGGCGCACTGACCACTACACCACGGGATCGGATCTTTAGCTCAATGAAAATATACGACACATTTATTACAATATATACCCCATCTATGGTAAGAGTGTAGGTTAAGTGACGGCTAGCAAAAGTTATCAAATATACTCTCATTTATTAATTCGCCAAACTCAATGATCTGCAAGGCCATATATTGAGTTGCTGTCACTTTTAACAGTCCAAACTTTCACAACAAATAGTTTGTTTTATAGTATTTATAATATGTGTTTGTAATATGTTTTTCTTTTTAACTGTTTTTACATATTCTGCCAGATGTAAGTTACCACCACTCCTATGTCGAATGGATTCTGGAAATCATTTGATTGGATGGAATTTAATTGGAGTATCCTCAGTCCACTTTTAATAGGAAGGGCTTTCCTTATATGACTCTAAAAGTTACTAGATCTATTGTCACGTATTCATATGTCAGGCCATGTGATCTGTAACTAAATTTTGATAGCTATTATAAATACCTATAAACTCTAATCATAAAGTAAAAAAGTTATAAATCTCGTTCGCAAAAAAATATGAAATATGTTTGTATTTTATAAAGGGCCCTTCCTAAAAAGAACTGGACTCTCCATTAAATGATACGCAAAAAAAAAAGAAGAATAAAGAATAATGAGCATATTCCTTCGATGAATTTGAACAGTTTCACGCTGGCTTTATTAAAATTTGTTATTGAATTGTTTGGTCTTTGTACCTTTTGTTTACCCTGAAAGACTTAGTTAGTTACCAGCTTGATTCCATTGATTATGGTATAACTTGTGAGATATTGCAATAGTGTAATCGATTAAGGTAGGCCTGACACATTTAAGAGGAAATAAGGACTGCTATAGTTCCGTTTAAAGTTGAGTCCGGTTTTCTAGATCTACTTTTGTAGCTGAATGGTTAAGGATGCGGGCCATTCCCTATGTGCCAACTACTAACATCACCATACAACTTCTGTCATAGTGTCTCGCGGTGTTACATCATATGATTAAACTAATTCCAATATATACACATACACATTTCAGTAGATCAATTGTTTAAGCACTTAAGACACTTTTTAATAAAGTTTTCTGTTCACACGCACGCCAATGCCTCCCACACTGTGAAAGCGCGACTCACCACTGAGTTTTATTGAACATAAAATATTTTTTCAATGAACCGAACTATAGCAAATTTTGACGTGATGCTGGGCCTAATGGAATTTTATAAACCTTTATTCTGCTCTGTCATCGTTTTGTTTAGCTAGCAGATAAAGCTATATTAAGATTTGTGACGATCGTTGATATTTTACAAGATGGTATTTGATCCTTTATTATTTTTTTTATGAAAAGGTGGAAGAGGTACTTTGGCCAGATCAAGGCCCCGGAAGGGGTGCGCGACTGTAATCAGTTTGGGGGACACTGTGATAGGCTATGGTGTTAAGGGTTGAGCTGTAAGGCGATGGCGTGTTCCCCCATTTCCCACAACACGGTAGCCAACCTCCCTACTGTGGCTGTAGGAAGCTGCGACCATGCCCGCAACATCATCATTGCCATCTGAAATGACAAAACGAGATGGATCAGGTGGAAACATCTACAGGTACAGTAGACCTTATTTATAATTCGAGGTCCAAGGGATATAAAACAAATTATTGAAATAACCATATTATGAATATACAGGGTGTTCTTGGATTAAACGGCTAAACTTTGGGAATTGGTAATGGATCAAAAAACTAGCTCAAAATGTTCGTTTTCTCTTCCTTTTCACACTGACAGCAAAAACTTAAATAAAAACACATAATAGTTTATTGGTTCTATTCAAATTAATGGCCTCCAGCCCAGAGACAAGCATCAATGACAGAATGAGTGGCTGACCGACATTGTGTGACTATTGTTTCTTCGCACGCTTGCGTCATCCTTTGATTGAAGGTCATTAACAGGCACTTCATACACTTTTTGATTAAGAGATTCCCATCCAAAAAACTCTAATGGTGTTAAATCATGTGAACGCAGAGGCCAAGCCACAGGTCCAGCACGACTGATCCAGCTTCCAGGAAAATTAATATTAAGCCATTGCCGGGGACCTCTGCAGGAAAACGTGCTTGTATACAGTTTT
Source organism: Timema shepardi (assembly GCA_902151425.1). NCBI lineage: Eukaryota > Metazoa > Arthropoda > Insecta > Phasmatodea > Timematidae > Timema > Timema shepardi. The sequence continues at coordinate 278,572 of CABFVX010000413.1, forward strand.
TTGCTGTGTGCGTGAAAAGAAGCCAAAATGAGCTAATTTGCAAAATACATTTTGAGTTAGTCTTTTGATCCATTACCACTTTAAAAAATGTAGCCGTTAAACCCAAGAACTATAATCAGCTGGTGCACAATAAATCTATAATCTCAAAACACGCAACAAATAAACAAATATTTTTTTATCATTTATATGCTATATAAAACTCACATAAACAATCTATAGATACATGAAAATACAATATAAATATAATCAAAAAATATAGAAACTTGGAATAAAATAACATATAAAAATTGAAGACTTGAATCCGTTACTTTACCATTACGTTTAAAAATGTTAGCTATCTTAGTTTGCTTAAATTTGCTTATCTTGACACAATATATACGATCTTAAAGTTCACTTATTGTATTAAAATGTTATCTTTTACTTCTGGTTGGGATACAGTGATTCTTATCAGGTCTTCCATCAGTGTAAGGGCTTCAGAAACGGATTGTATTAGTTTATCTTCTTAGATGTCTTCCTCAACAGAGGATTATTGGATGTTTTTGTTCTTTACTTCTTCAAGAATCTACCCATTCATCACCATTCCACCGTCGCTTCGTTTATATTTGAAATGAGTAGAAACTCGGAAAAAATAACAATGTATGGGCATCGAACAATACAACTACTTCCTTCTAAAAAGCGAATTAAATGTTATTCTTTTATAATTGATATGGATAGGAATATCATGGGGAATCAAGGTCGGTTCGAGTTATCCAATTTTTTGTATTAACCAATACGGAACTATTAAATACTACTGTATTTTGTTCAGTCACTTTGCCAACGCAGTATTCATGGAGGAAATCGATAGTGTTATAACAAAAAAAAGTTTGTTGACATTTCTATTTTTCATGTAAACAAAATCTAAACTAAATAAAGAAAAAAACTCTATCAAAGTAGGAAAGTTAACCTTTTATTATCGATTTTTTTTACAAGATTAGGATTTGGATATAATATTCTGGATTCGTAAGGAAAAATTAAGATTCAGATTAGAAAAATTACGATTTGACTCATCTCTAGCTATATTTGTATATAAAAAATAAAAATTAACTCCTATGGTGTTAGAAAATAAGTTAAAATATATAAAATGCAAACAAAATTGTTCAATTTACAGAAACTAGTCCATGATTGAGCTTTCTAAGAACATACTTTTTTCTCGTAAATTTATTTTTATCTAAAAAACTGGAATGGTGTATTTCTAAATCATTATACAAACATAATTATTTTATACTAATGTGCGTTGAAAATATTCAAAATACGTTTTGAAATATTTTACTGTAAAATAAAAGGAAACGATTTATAGCGTGTGCTGAAGCGCGGGTTTAGCTTTACAGCCCATAGTGAGGCACCACATTCGGTGACTTGGCGTGTTTCCACCCCCCGCTCCCTCCCTCCTATATTTTCCTTATAGTTCAAATTATTTGCGCATTCAATGTTAGTGTAGCTTGGTAATAATCCTATCGTAAGCGCAAGTTAAAATGAAAACGATTTGATTCTTTATTTCAGAACTTAAAAGGACACCCTACAGTAGATAAACTTCATTTTAACATTAAATATGATAAAAACATCATTTTAAAAGCTTCTATTAACTTACAACGTTCAGAAGTGTAATATCATCATCTTATAGTTATAATTTTTAGAGTGAAGTTGAAATATATCACCCCTATTTAAATCTAGTAAAATATTACTAAGATGAAATATCTAATTACTCTACTCGAGTGTTCAGAAGTTATTCCAATTGAATTTATTTGCTTTTTAGATTCGTAGCATTTTACTTGCGCATAAACCGCCTCGGTGGCGTAGTTAGCTAACGCGCTAGTTTCGTGTTGTGCTATACTGCCGAGGAAGGGGAGATCAGGTTCGACTCTCTCTCTGGTTAACTGTGGGTGGTTTTATATAAATGGTTTTCCACACTCCCCCCACGCAAATGCGGTTTCACTTGATCTATATTCAACCTTCCAAATTCCTAACTCATTAGCGTAATTAGTACTTAGGTGTATAAACTGAATGGGTGGTAAAACGCGGGGCTAAGTATTATTATTATTATTATTATTGTTACTTCCACATAGTGAATTCTCCTTATTTATTTTAATTTCAATAATATTGAAAATGCCCCCTAGTGCTAAAATGGCTCTTTAAGCGCTGACGCTATTTTCCCCCACATATTTTATAAGGTCAAGTTCATCATTTAATGAGGTTTGTTAATTATATCAAACCCAAGTTTTATCAGTGTCATCGGTTCAAATGTCGAGTACGCTGCACTCGGTGACAGCCTATGAGAGAGCTGCAAGACTTAAGAAGGAAGCATTATCTTATTCAAGGGCTTAAAAAGGGTGGGAGAGTTCAGGAGGTTCATATGTACGTATAAAAACTTTTTTTAGAAAAACCATCCACATGTCGGTGAAGATGGTGCCAACATTTGCGGATAAAAGGTGTTAAGTAGTCAGCACAACGAACACTCCAGTCTTTAATCTCAGTTTTCTTGTTCGAAGCCATTACTTCTTTATTCAAGTAGTTCCTTTGTCTTCACGAGGGTGAGTTTGAACCCGTTTCCAGACCCACTCCTTCACACAAAAATCTAGTAGCGCCGGGAATCGAAACTGGGACCTCTGGATCTGTAAGCAGGAGCTCTGACCACTGGACCCCAGATACGTTTTTATTGGATAACGGTATGGTAACATTTTATAGCGGAATCACCACCACCAATAATAATAATAATAATAATAATAATAATAATAATAATAATTAGCACCAAGTATTACTGCCCGTTTGGGTTATACGCTTATGTACTAATTACGCTAATGGGTTAGGAAGGTTGAATATAGAGGAAATGAACTGGCATTTGCGCGGAGAGAGAGTGGAAAACCATTTAGGAAAAACCACTCCCAGTTTACCCGAGCAAGATTAGAACCTCGATCTCCCTGTCCTCGGCAGTCTAGTTCAACATGAAACTAGCGCGTTAGCTAAATACGCCATCAAGGTGGGTTAACTCCCTAGAAAATAAATAAATGTATACACTTTAGATTTTCTTTCTCGCTTTGATCGCCGTTCACAGACATTTGCGGAAGGAAACGCGTACTAAGGCCGTTATTATTTGCAGTTTTGATGTAAACATTTCTTGATACAATAAATTAAATATTCCCACGGTTGATAGTATTAAGTTAATTTTCTACACAAAGTGGTATCAACATTTCTGAAATATTTGCTACAGTTATTCTGGAATTGGATAAGAACAATTTATCTCCGTTTAAAAAGTTTATCATTCAATTATGACCATGACAAATATTCAAGGACGGTTGATATCCACTTCGTTGGCCGCATGTACTAAGACGCTATGCCCGTACTAGACTAGATTGCCAAAGACGGGAATGTCGAGGTTCGTTTCCGATTGGATGTACCGAGGGTGGTATTTACTAAATGGTTTTCCACTCTTCCTACAAGAAAATGTGGGTACACTTCATCGAAGCCCAACCTTCCTAACCCCTAACACATTATAAGTGTAGTTATTACATAGGCTTACAGCCCGAATGTGTAGTAAGACACACTGCAAACAAAAAAGGATGGTTGATATCAATAAGTGTATAAAATAGAATAAACATATCTACTCAATCTATATTTTATTTATTTTGGCCAAAAAGGTTTATTGTTATAAAACATAAAAAAAAACGCTGGTCTTAGCTCACGTACCCTTACATTCCACCTTAAAACGTGAGATAATAATAAAGGAAAAGGCAACATTGGCAAAGTTGGCAGTCCAGTGTTGCGAGATTAATTGCAAACAGAAGATATTGACAACACTGTAAACCTACACTAAAGCCTCCAGTTCTCTCACCGGCTGTGACCAAGTATATATAACTTACACTACCGGATGAGCAACCAACTAGAAAAGATCGTAAGTTTGAAATACTCGCGGTGTCACAACGGTTTATTTACTGACCTTGTTGGTGACGTCAGCTCCAGAATTGTTGCCCGACGTCTGTATGAGATCGAGCGTCTCCGGAGAGAAGTTAAGCCGGAGTCCCAGGAGGTGCCACGACGCTCCCATTTGCTCGGCTACCAGGCGCACGTCGACGTCTTGCAGTCGTCTGTTACTTAGCAGGAGGTCTGGATGGCCCACTCCCCCATCGGCTATGCTCACACACACACACACACATACTTTACTCGATTATATATATAACATTTTACGCTTCATTTACGATAAATTAGAAATGGTTTCCTAAATCCAAGGTTTGAAACTCCGAAAGGTGCGGTTTTGGATTTTGCATTAAGTTTTTTACTTGTTGTTTTGGTAAATTTTTAGGTTTTTCGAAACAAAAGGTAGCGTGGTCCATGATTTTGCCAGAGCATATTTTTTTTTCATTTAGGATATTTCTCATAAGATGGCATTTTTCACAACCCAAAACACTATATCTATAACTCAAGCCACGAGATCATGGTGTGCTGAATACCTACCCCCCCCCCNGGTGTAAATACATCCCCCCCCCCCCCCGGATCACCCCCTACAAAAAAAGTTTTAATAATTTTGGGAAACTACTTAGATGGTAGCATGGTTTAATACGCTACTTTCGAAAAATACTAGACTGCTTATGACAGGGATATTGGGGTTTAATCCCGGTCGGGTGTACTTAGGGGAGGGGGGAGGGTTCTACTAAATTGTTTTTCACTTTATCCATGCAAGTGAGGATACACTTATTCTAAATTCAACCTTCCTCATCCATAGCCCAGTGGCGTAATTAGCAAACAAGCGTATAGCCTGAATGGGTAGTAAGAAGCGGTGGTAAAAAAATACCTAATAATTTTGGGGATAATTACAACACTTAGGCAATCAGTGTGCAAAATTTAATCTCTTTCCCTTGTCTGGAAGTTTGAGGAAGACTCTGGAAAGACAAATAGAGATACATACAAATAGACAGACACCATTTAATGTTTAGCTTTTAGACAAGTTTAGCCGTTTTAGTTCTATTTTTGCTAATAGAGTGAGACGGTCAATTGCCACAAAGAAAGGCCTCAAAGTGAGGTATGAAACCGGTTCTGCTACAAGAAACAGATAATGGCATACCATTTATATAGAATCATACATGTGATGAACGAGTCTTGACAAATTATATTTACCAATAATGCTAGGTAGGGATATTTTATTTGGTCTGTCAATCCTCCTCGTGAAAGAATGCGATTATATTATTGAAAACTGATTTACCGGATTGTATTATGTTAGCGTTATTAACGGGGTTACATTAAAAAATCTATGAGGTCAGTCTGCAATCAAGTCGTACTAAATGAGCATCCGCCATCTGTTGGCGAGGATAGTGCCAACTTTTGCGGTTGAACGGTGTCATGTGGTCAGCACAACGAACCCTGCCGCCGTTAATCTCAGTTTTCTAGACAGCATCTAATTATTTTTTCCCGTTTAAGTAGCTCCTCATTTGACCGCACGTGGCTTAGTATGAACCCGTTTCCAGACCCACTACTTCACAGAGAAATCTAGAAGCGCCACGGATCAAACCCGGAACATTGGAAGCACAAATTCCTGATGTTGTTTAGTCGAGGATTGAAGACGTTCCACTAAGACAGTTATAAAACCTAATTAAATTATATTGCAATGGTTTTGAAAGTCTTTAAATTCACTCTGCGTGTCTGAGATCTCAAGTATGGGAGGAAGTTTGTATTTCTTGTACTCTTTCTGATAAGTCTTTATTTGAAATCCCTGACCGGGATACGAACGCTAACCTCCTTGAAACCAGCAGAGTTTATTAGATTTCGAATTTTTTTTTAAATCACTGCGTCTTAATAATTGTCCAGGCTATGCGCATATATGATAACACTCACTCTAATGAGCTAGGGATGAGGAAGAAAGCATTGTATAGGTAATCTGCCCACAATTGCGTGGAGGGAGAGTGGGAAACTATTTATGAAAAATCACCCTCAGTAGACCCAACCGGGATTCAAAGCCCGATCTCCCCCATCTTAACCAGGTCGGTCTAGCACAAGAGTGACGCCTTAGAGCTTAGGCTTAGACCATACGGCTGCTGAAACCTTTTTAAATGCATTCTCCCCCTCCCCCTCGTTAAGAGTTACAATCACTTAAACACATTTTATAATTTCTTTGAACGATGTCAAAATGATATAGGTATATATTTTCTCGAGTTGTAAACAATGATTTTACTTTAGGACTGACAACTTGAAAAACCTCAATTCCTCTGTTCTATTTATTCAGATCATCATAATTAGAATATTTTAAAAGATATCAAGATACATATCTTGTAGCCGACTTTGACTAAAGATTAATCTATACGTATAAGACAACTGTCTAAATTGACACTACATGTGCAAAAACCACTCTTGGGAGAAATTTGTCACGGTTACAGGCAATCCTCCCCTAATGAGAGCTTGAAGCTAGGACAAGTGACCAACAACGCGCTCTCCAAAGGGTGTGTCACGACTCTTAAGAATTGGAACTTTGATCAATGCTGGGCTATTCTATATTTATTTTATTTATCGTCTAAACACGTCAAGAGAATAGATAGATAGCCTAACTCAGCTTGAAACATAAATCTCATTGAACCGCCTGATACTTTTCAGTCCTCCTTAGAAAACACTGAGATTCAGACGAATCTACCACTAAGGATTAAACATTAAAAAAAAAATTACAATTCTGACCATTTAAATTTTGTTTATGTTTGGTAAAGATTTTAGGGGAGACAACAGTAAAATGCGATATGTGAATATCAACTGTTTCATTTCACTCGATTATAAATCTCCAGGAATGTTGAATTTAGAGGAAGGGAGAGCGCATTTGCGTGGAACTAGAGTGGAAAACCACACTCAGTAAATCGGATCGGGACTGAAGTCTCAATCCTCTAATAAACAACTAGCCTATATATTTAGGAGGAATAAAACAAAAATACATAAATAACTATACTTTCAAGGGATAGAAGGAGGAGGGGGGTAGAACCTCTAAAGTACTCTCCAAGGGCGCCCTAGTGCGTTTATAAAGTGAACGTCCAACGTCCCCCAGTAAAACTAAACCAGGTTCCTTCAGCGTTGGGGTCGGGCAACACAAAAATATAAGATTAAAACTTGACCTCACCAGAGAACGCCGGGGCTGCGATGGTCCGAAGTCCTCTTCCGATTACCGCTTGACTCATACTGTGAGGTCTTGTACTTCGAGGGCACCGGCGAGCTTTTCTCACCACGAACTCTTCTTCCAGTTCCAACATGTCGGCACCCCGAAACTAGATCTCGTGAGGGCGGATGTAACCTTCTCTTAGATCTCAACCTCATTCATAAAATAAGGTCAACGACGTTATCCTCAACGAAACAGTTCCGTGCTCATTGTTTTCGTCTCGTAGTATTGCGGAGAATATTGTTGCTAAGTACTATCAGCTGGGGTTTTTAATCTTATCTCGGTGTAGAGCTACGATAAGATCATTAACAGGCCTGTGCTAGGCAGCATCCTATTAGCAACCATCGTCAACCAAACAAGATGGAGAAACTATTCATCGATCCATCGCTAATTATATTAATAAACACAGCAAGACCCTTGATCGCATTATCTGGGCACTTACGCGAAGATACGGACGTGTTGCGTGTACCATGACAGAACACGATCTTAAACAAATGTTTATTTTTCTTAGGCACACACCATCTTGGAGTTCGATAAGAATTTGTTTTAAGTACATGTTTATCTTTTTTGTCCCACTGTGATAGTTACTTACAAAAAAGTTTCCCACGGCTTTATTTTACAGTTTTAATAACGTACAATGAATGTTGAGTTTACTGCTGACTTGTGGACTTAAAGAACGCAATTTTCATAAACTCGTAAAGTATAAGATACTTTTGCGAATGAATTAACACAATTTTAGTAAACACAAATTAAAAAAGTATCTATTTTTTTGTTGAGTGAAGTTGTGTGGACAGTATATTATACATTTTTAAGGGATGAGAAAAGTATAATTTAGAGGACATTTACCTGCCTTTGAGTGGAGGGAAAGTGAGGAAAGCCTAACAGTACTAGACCTAGTCTGGAATTTGATCCCTGACCTAACCACCAGCGGAAAACCAGACCAGACAAGATCCACACCTTTTTACGTGTGCCCACCGATGCGGGAAAAATAATGTTTACCTCTAAACAAAGTGAACACTCTCCTTTGTGACGTAAATCCCCGACAGTAAAATAGTTATGATTTTACTGAGAAGGAACTTTTAGAAAATACAAACATGTTTTTTCGTGGCCAATATTGATGAAAATTTATTTTATTATTAGTACTATTTATTAGGTATATTGTTGATATTGCCTATAAAAAGTGACAGTTGCAGATCACAAGACATCACCTATAAATATATTAAAACTCGAAAAACCCGCTTCTGTGGCCGCATGGTTTAACGCGCCACTCTCGCAGTAAACTAGATTGATGATGACGGGGAGATTAAGGTTCAAATCTCGGTCGGATGTACTGAGGGTGGTTTTAAAAAATGGGTATATTTTCTCCCTCAATGCAAATGCGGGTACACTCCCTATAAATATAACCTTTATAATCCCTAAAACTATTAGTGTAACTAGTACATGAACGTATAACCCGAACGGATTGTAAGAGGCGGTGCTAAAATAAATAACTGTCGAAGTTAGGTTGCCTTTCAATCGAAATTGGACGGAAGAAGTCACCGATATCCGCATCGACCTTGCTACAGCAAACGTCCCTTTACCTGAATTCACCTCTGCTACACGTCACTCTTTAGCCCCGACTTTTAACCGACTGGACGAGTTGGAGGCACACTTTGTTTTTCTAAACTAGGGCGGAAATTAATGTCGATACAATTTCAAGGTTAATGAATCTACGTCTTCCTTGTCTTAATTAGTCGATCCGTGGCGTGAGACGGTCTCGGCATGCGTCTCTTTCTGTTGTCTGTCAACTCCGACGGAAAAGAGGAATAACTGTTACCAGATGACTTATTTACGAACTTAACATTTCACAATATTGTTGAAATTGTATAACAAATACAGTCGATAAATGTGGTCGTTTGCTGCAAAGGTGGTAACTATTGGCAAGCAAGTTCCCGCATACCGCACACTCAAGCTTACTAAAAATAAACGAGAGAAATTATGATTATAATCTACTACATCTTTAATAAAGAATAACGGAAACACAACAATTGAACAATAGATAATATGTAGACGGAAGTTGGAAATAAAGCAAATGTTACCAACATAATAAAACATTGTATACCAACAGTAACGTGGGCAGAAGGCGTATGTCTTGCCCTGTGAGGATGTGGAGGCCAGGGTTTAGAATCCCGACAAGGCCTACAAACGTGTTCCTGTTATTTATCTATATCTTTAATACTCTTTGGGTGAAACCTTATCTGAACAAAGTATTCCTCTCCAACCCCTTTGAGCCACTTTCCCTCCTCAGATGCATCTCTGGAACCGCTGGGGTTATGAGACCCATCTTCGGGTGATAGCTTACCCAAAAAAATTTCCTCCCCCAACCAGTTTTGGCTACCATCCACCCCCAGACGTATCTCTGGAACCACTGGGGATATGGGTCCCTTCTTCGGGTTGGGGGAATCCATTGAGATCCTATCCGAAAATAAAATCTCCAACCCACTTTGGCCCCCCCCCCCTTCTCCTCAGACGCACCTCCGGAGAATCACTTTAAAACTAAAACTTAAGTCACTGTGTTTTATTCATTTAGAATAATATTTATTTTATTTAGCTTCTACAGTCTTTATTAAGGGAAAATATATATTTATTTTTCTATTTTTACCTAAGTTTTTTTAGCACCGCGTTTTACTACTTTCACCTAAGTATTGTAAAATTTGCGCATGGTTTTGCCAATAATAGTGATAATAAATAGTTATTATTATTTTAGGTAATTATAATGTGCTTTCTGAACAACTTGATAAAATTTGCACACGACTTATAAACTAACATAAATCTATAACAGATACAACACCCAGTCCGTAAATTCAACACTGTGGAAGGGGAATCCCACATTTTCCCAGTGATCAATTTTTAGGCCGTGCTAGGAAAAGAACCAGGGACCCTAAACTCGGTTGGTCCAAGGCGTTGGAACACATTTTTTATTTTTTTAGCACCGCGTTCAGGTTATACGTATACACATTCTATTGACACTACCTTTACTATTCTTATTAGAGTAAATATGTGAATAACTTGGAAGGGAGTTAAAGACATATAGCACCGGTGAAAAAACAATTCTTTTAACTTTTTCATTGTTCTTTCACTCCGTGGATAAGTTAAATTATTTTCTGATTTTTTTTACATTCCTTTCTTCTCCCCTTCCTCCTCCAAGACTATTGGTGATATCTATGATGATACAACTCGTGGTAATTTAACCCATAGCTATAAACACTTTTATTGAAAGTGTATTTGGAACATTCCCGGGAATCCGATAATGGCTCGTAACACCACGTGATAACTCTGCATCGTGTTACCAACTCAACAATATGAATGTTACCGTGATTTTAAGACTCTCCCTTATCTCTGAGTTGTCTGTCCAAAAGGCCACACTTTATATCCCCTAACCCTCCCACGGGACCTTACAATCAACTTTGATGATGGGGGGAACCTTATCAGACGTTTCAAAAAGCTACTATTTTCTTTTATTGAAACGCGTCTCAAGACAAGCTATGTGATAAACATTTTTCGTTTTTGTCGGGTAATATAAATGTCGACGGCTTTAAAATAAATAGACCTAAAATAATATTTCGCCAATGTTTCTGACATTTTATTTATATTTTTAAGGGCAGTATTATGGCTGTTTTAATTGCGAAACTTTTATCTGCAAAAATAAAAAAAATATTGCTCCAATAGAAACAGAACGTTTAATTTTCTTGCCGTAGTGATATCAAGAGTTGATGAATATCTGCCATGAGCATAGCTGCGTTTGCGAGATACTTTTTATACGAATAGAAAAACGTTGTCATTAAATTCTATAACATCCTTGGCAGATATTCAACTGTTAAGGTCACCAGGTGTAAAAATAAATTATACTTCTACCAGAGAAAGATTGTATTTCTTTTGGTCAAAAAATACTCCTGCACCTAGCTAGCATTATCTACATTCCCACCTTAATATGACTCAACTACATTTCAACTCTCAAAGTAGGGGCCTTAACTGACAGGAAATCAGCCCCGTGGTGTAGTAGTCAGTGCATCTGGCTACGAGCCTAGGAGTCCCGGGTTCGATACACAGCTAATGCCATGGGTATTTTTCAAAAAAGGGTATTAATCCCAACGATCACCAGGGTCTGGTTAGTTTGGAAAGAGCCTCCACGGAAATAATGTACAACCACACCCAATATCATTGCTCAGGGAACTGCAGGTCTTATGGAGAAAAACTTTATCTCTTTATCTTTGCTCTCTCTCAGTTAACTGTTGCCAAATCTCCTCGCTCTCGGCTATGTCAGAAGGTGGTGTGCCGGGGTAAAAAGGAGCTACTGGAAACCTCGACTAACCAGCGTTGCGAAACTTGTCTCATATTTGAAGGAAGATTGACCACACGAAAACAGGAGAATGACAACGTTGTTTCCCAATAAAAACAATTCAGATTCCCTCGGCGATGATATCCAGGGTAGTACATTAGATTGTCCCCTGGACAAAGGTACACAAGTAGTCTATATATAAGGGTACACAAGTATATATATCACTCGTAGCTCAGTTATAGGATGATTATCCGATAGACTACATATATATAATAATATATATATATATATATAATTTGACCAGGTCCTTTTATTCTCAATTAAAAAAGGAATATCATGATATATGTATATACACACACTGGGCTACGAGTGATATATATATGGGCTACTAGTGATATGTATCTTGATATATAAATAAAGATACATATGGGATATATAACTTGATATATATCAAGATAAATATGGGATATATATTATGCTGATCAAGATAATCCTTTTTTAATGAGGAATAAAAGGAACTGGTAGAATCCAAATATGCTTATAACAGTTTTTCAAGAACTGTACAAATGTAAAATATTTTTAACAAACGTTTCTACTGTAGCAATATTTTATTTATTTTGGACAAAGTTTTTGTAAATAAAAACTGTAAACATATTGATATTGACTAGCATTTCTTTCTACCCCACCTTAAACAACCCAAATTAAAAATACTATTGATATATATATTATAGTAATTATGTAATTTAAAAAAAATCACAGATAATTTTTTTATTTAACATACGATTCTTGATATTTTCTTCATATTCTTTAATATAAGTTTGAAATACAGCTAAAACCACTCTAAAGACTTCTGGGTAATCAATTATCTTTATTTTAGTTTAACAGAAACATTGTTTTAATGACCTATAAACGAGATGGCACCTTTCTACCATAGATAAGGGAGTAATATAGAAACGCCACTCTAATACTAGCAAGTAGAACCATATTGTGAGCGCTGGCAGCGTTAGCGCTAGGAACTAATAAATCGATAGAACGGAAGAGAGACATTTGAATGTACATGAATGCATTTTCACCCCCCTTCAACTCAACATACTATTTATTTTTAAAACATTTAACTTATAAAACGTGAGCATTCACATCAAGATATTGGAATTTTTTTTACGCTCAAAATATGCCGGTATTTTCACAAATAATAAAGTTGAATATATATTTTTTTAAAGTTACATTTAGTGGAAGGTAGAAATTGAAATAGTTGGATAAACATATAGTAATGAATATTATAAACTTGAAACAGAGTATATTATATGTTGCGGCATGATTATAAATCTTATTATTATAAAAAAAATAAAGTAATTGAAACAAAACCCATTATTAAAAAATACGTTTTGATAGGTTACATCATGAAAATGTAGCTAAAAGCTACGACTATATTGTCGATAAAAATTTACAAAATAAAGTTATGATGGATTTTACATAGAGTTCACGAATGAGCATGGCTTTATGACGTAATTACCAGCCTGGATATCTACTGTTCGTGCCTAAACTAATTGATGTGAACAACAGATCCTATAAGAATATTCTATGCTTCCTAGCACAAAGTCTCTCAGTAAAATATTTTGTTTTCTTTCCAATAATGGCAAACATTTATCAAACGCACCTTTCCATGGCAACTAGCAACATTTTAATCTAGCGTGTTTTCAAAACCAGATGGGTTGAATTAAATTCTAGCGATAATGAACTGAAGGGGGGTATAACACTCTATCTTCTAATATAAAACGGGACACGAAGGGTGTTCTCCAAAGTCTTGGCCGCGTTCCAAAACTCTACTGTTAGCTGGAAATTCAATTAATTGCTCTGAAACTATTCCCTCCCAAAATACTATTTGAATTTAAAAATATCCGTTTGAATGCAGATGAGTCTCCTCAATTCGACGAGAAATACAAGCTTCCTCGTTAAACGATTGAACCTATCTTCTTGTCGACATAAACATAGAAAAGGTCTGCTGGTACAGATTGGTTCATTACACCGGATATCATAGCTGAGGCAACTGTAACGTTACTATTGGGGGACAGCCTTGTCATTCTCTCGTTTTTATGAGATCAATTTCCCCTCAAATATAATATAAGTCTCGCAACGCTGGTTGATCGATGTTGCCTGTAGATTCTTCTTACTCCAGCATACCACCTCCCGATATAACTGAGAGCAAAGAGATTTGGCAACAGTTAAATGAGAGAGATTGAAGACAAAGCTTTTCTCTATCAGACCTGCAATTTCCTCAGCAATGATATTGGGTGTAGTCACACGACTAGATTAAGTTGATCAGCGAGCGATCACATTTGATTTAAAACATGGGATGTTGTTCGAGTTTCACTTAGAATATCAATTCCTTGGCCCGTAATTCGCGATGCCTATAAAGCTAAGGTATTGCCAATCAGAGGTTGCGCGTAGGTTGAATAACTAAAATAAAACCTTTAAAAATACACGAGTTTGGTTTTAACCGGAATGAACACAAAACTATTGTCTATGTCCCTATACATATATAGACCTGAAAACATAGTTTAAAAATTGATATTTTCTACTGTAAAAACGTGCAAAGATTCAAATATTTTGGTTGATCATAAAAACTTGTGCCCCATAAATGAAAGGTAACTGTTATGGGAATCTATAGAATAGATCTTTATAAAGTGACCTATTTAGTTTAGCGGTAGAGGGGGAAATCTGGTATTGCTGTAGGATATGAAGCGTGGGTTTGTCGGGAGAAATACAAGAGCAAGGTGAATACGGTTAGAATGAGATATCAAAGAAATGTATGTAGACAAAATCGTATGGACATAGTCAGTAATGAATGGGTGCTGAAGGAGTGTGGTTTGGAAGTGAAACCAATATGTCAATGTGAAAGAAGTGTCTTACGTTGGTTTGAACGTATTGAGAGGATGAGTGTGGATAGAGTGACGAAGGAAATATATAAAGGTAGTGTGTGTGTGGATCAAAGGGAAGGGGTAGACTATGTAAGACGTGGCTAAATGTTGTAAATGAATGTGTGAAAAAGAGAAACATTATGAATTTTAAGAGTAAAATAGCATGTATGACTTAGTGTATAGATGTTGTTGAAGCACAGGGAGTATGCGAGAATAGGGAAGTGTGGAGAAAGTTAGTAAATATGGATTAAGTAAGGAGTTGTTTTTGAGCTATATGCACGATTTACTGCCTACCACGTAAGGTAACGGCGTGATTATGTATATATGTATGGTCTAAGGCGTCACTTGAACTTGAAAAGTGACGGGTCCACCCTAGGGCGAACCAAGTGACTGCCTACGGGCTCCGCGCCGTGATTGAATGATTGAATAATTAAGTTTACGGCGAAAGATAAAATCGACGATAAATATTATTTTCTTCTTGATAAATATGATTATTTGAAAAAACCTAGGAATAAAATACGTTACGCTAATCTACCTAGTGGATTCATAGTATTTTTGGCTCCTCAAAGAGGAACCGTTGTGATCTTGAAAAAAAATACAAATCATAGCGGAAAATTAAGGTGTAAATTCAACAACTTGCTTGAACTTGTGCTGGAGTTTGTTGGCAGGTAGACGTAAAATAGAGAGCGGTTTCTCTTTAAGGGTTTAAACTTCACCGAATAAAGTTTCCCTGCCACACCGGTTGATTTGAGCCCAAACGTCTTTAATGATCCTCTCGCTTATCTGATAAAAGATGGCGCGTGTTTAGATAAGTGACCGTATCTCAAAGTACATTATCGCTGTGCAGGATGCGATGGTTGTGGCCGTGAGGTTGGTAGAAGTGCTCGCCACAGTCACAGTGGTGGGGATCATCACAGTCGTGGCAGCCATCTTGGTACTGTTCGAGCGCTTCCTGTGGGTGTTCCTGGTACTAATCAAGCCCTTCGTGTGGATCTTGGATATATTCCTGTGCGTCCTCGAGTACATCTT
Organism: Timema shepardi; assembly: GCA_902151425.1. Lineage (NCBI taxonomy): Eukaryota > Metazoa > Arthropoda > Insecta > Phasmatodea > Timematidae > Timema > Timema shepardi. The sequence continues at coordinate 293,993 of CABFVX010000413.1, forward strand.
CCTGGTGCTGATCGACGGACTGATCGTGTTGACGGAGAGGATCACAAACTCTTTCTGGGCGGAGCACCCTTTCCAGTGGCTGTACGACGTCAGAGACACGCTGAGGGGGTATTGAAAGCTTAACTCGTATCTTCAACCGATTCTTCTCAAACTGTATAGTAACGACTGCTCTCTGGGTAATGAACATTTGGTTTTATGCCACTTAATTTTATTGAAAGCCCGTTGCTACAACCACAAGTATAATCTCTAAAATCAGATGTGTTAAGTTTTTGTGTTTATGTGATTTTCTATTAAATAATATCAAAATATATACTTTTTTTGTTTACTTTAATTCTTCTTTATCTAAGAGCCTAGCGTTAATTTTAAACTTGAGATAACACTTAGACTATTTCAATATAACTTTATTAATAATTATCTTATTGGTATAATTAAAATGGCGTGTAATTTAATAGCCTTTGCCGTGATCTTAAATACATAAATCCAATTCCTTATGGGAACGAATTAAGTAACGTGAGACAATAGACAAACAACTTAAGTTTCGGAGCTTACTATAGTACAATTTTAGTAGGAGGAACCTTATATGACAGCTAGAAAAACTTCTATACTTTGATTTTCTTACGAATAGATATTTGGAACACCTTTTAGAAAATACATTTTTTTTTGTGGTCAACATTAATAGCGTTTTACTATATTATTAATGTTATTTTATATGTATTGATCATATCTATGGAAAGTGAAAGCTGCACATCACATGACTTGAAAGTAGATCTAGTAATTTTTCTAGCTGTCAGATATGTCTTTTGGTAAGAAAATTGGGGAATAGATCTATTTTAATGTTTTTAGGCTATATGACGTCATATAAGGAAAGATTGAGGGAAGGGGTATTTAGGATGCAGGACGATTCGAATATTGGATGACTTTAAGGAAAGAAGAACCTTCTGGGAGCTGAAGAAGGCAGCAGAGGACAGGACATATTGGTGGTCTAAGTTCACTGACAAAAGGAATGAACATTTCGTAAGACAGAACACCAAATAATAGTAATAATAATAATAATAATAATAATAATAAAATAATAATAATAATGTATTCATACTATTTGCAGCTGTTACTTTTGATGCATAATATAAATACCTATGACGTAACACACATAATAATTGAGTACAATTTGATCAATTTCTACCGCGAATAAAAAAATACACATTTAAAAAAATATGGTTTAATCTAGGATCTGTCCAATGTTTTTTCTATAAAAATCACCACGAAAAAAGGTATATTTATAAGGGATAACAATTTCTTCGCAACTTTTACTCTTCTGAAATAATTATTATTTGAGGTAAATTTACTGTAAAGCTACGATAAAAGGGGACACCCTTCGAACAACGTAAATGAACTATAACCATACTAATATTCTGTACTAGGTATCAGAAAGGTATTTTTAGTATGCCTAAATGGACCAACATTTGCGTTAAGAGAGAGTGGAAAACCATCTTGAAACACCCTCAATACACCCGTCGGAGATCTGAACCCAAATTTCCCCATCATAGGCAATCCAGTATATTGCGATTGCGACGCCTTAAACTATGTGGCCAACAACACACGTTTAATTTAAATAAAATAGTATCTATCTATTCCCATATTAAACTCAATTTAATCCAAAGTTGGGTTGTATAGAAATATTTACAATATCTACTTAATGGAATGCTATTTATGCCGTTCGTTCAACAAGATCAATTATTAAAAATATTGATAGCTATTTTTCTAAAAAGTTGATAGTTTAATGTTCACTTTCTTTACTTGAACTATCATACTTTTTGTATTTGTTTAGTATATTTGCCGAGAAGGCTTTGGTATTTACTGGCAGGTTCAAAAGTCCTTTGTTTAGATAATATAGTTTGTTTTTACGTGACAACTTGATAAGTCCAATTGCTCAATCGATTATCAATAAATTCACACAGAAAATGGTTTTTGATGAATTTCTTCACATTTAAGAGCCCGTCTCTTCTCGCCAAAAACTCGTAACTAATGTAAATAAATACAGCCCGAAACAAGCGTTGCATCGTAGTGCGCTTTTTTTCGAGTTTTTATTAAAAAACATTCCGAGATCAATGGAACAGTTTTACCCAATTAAAAACGACAATATTTTAAAAAATTAAATTTATGTTTTATTGACATAGTTTCACTGTTGCAAGTCAAGTGTGCAGAAATTCTCATGATATATTTTGTTCGAGCGTAATCGTGTATCTAATACACCGGTTAATCGTATGCGAGATGGACTCTTAGTGCATTTAAAAGGAACATATTATACACACTTACAAAACAACATCAAAAAACAACTCCGTACTTCATCCATCCTCACCTTTCTTCACACTTCCCTATCAACTCCCGTCTCTTCAACACCAATCATAGACCAGTCATACATTCTCTTTTATTCTTAAAAATACTGTTTCTCTTTTTCACACATTCATCTACGACATTTAACCTTGTATTACAAGGCCCACTCCTTCCTTTTGATCCACACAATACCTTCATAATATATTTGCTTTGTCATTCGATCTACACTCATTCTCTCAAAATGCCCAAACAAACGTAACACCTTTCTTATGTATTGAAAATTGGATTCCCTTTAAAACTGCACTCTTTAGCACCCATTTATTGCTGATTGTCGTTGCGAGTTTTTTCACACACATTTAGTCCATAAATCTTTCATATTGCGTTCTCACACTTTTATCCTGCAATTTCCCCCCTTTAATACTTATTTGCTTAGTAATCTTACGCTAGTTAACGTACTGAACACTTCACAGATAAATCAAATTGGTAAATTGTAAAGGATAAAATGTGTTTAAATATACTTATTACTCCTATACTGAACATGTGTAGTCATTGCTCTTATACTGAATTCGACCAACAACATCTTCTGAGCGTGAGACGTCACTTGACCCATTGAAAACGTGCAATATTTTACTACAAGACAGCGCATGCGTAGCTATTTATCCTCCATGAAATAAAATGAATTTATACATATTATAATATTATAAGACCACTTTGGCTATATTCTTTAGCCGTGACGTCACTAAAGGAAGAATGTATTGCAGGTTGCAGAGCATGACGATCCCGTTGAATGTAATAGATTCAACACGTTCCCGAACAACAATTATATATTGGTTTTCTCCATGAATAAAACAAGAAAATATATAAATTGATCTTTCTTTGTATAAAAAAGATGTATGAAAACCTTTTGTCCAATAGTCGTAGCCTTAAGAATGCAAACAAAGCAAGATCAACCACTGAAATCCGTAATATTTTGTTATCTATGCCAAAACATTTTACAAACTCTCTCACGTGAGTGAAATAGAAAGTGCAACCTTTGTAAAGATGTTACTAAATTCGCAAGTATTAATTCTTTTCTTTATATAATAGGTCAAATGGAGTCTAACGTAAGTAAAAATGCCGTGATTAAGCATTATTCATTCGCTCCAACATAATATTATCCTTTATATTTTGTAATAAATCTATTAGTTATGGGAAATATAATCTCACTTTAAAGTTCACAATTAATAGCTTAAGTGCCAAAAATTATATATTCTTCTAATATTTAAATAAAATATAATTTCGTTAGTAAATACCAAAACATATTAGTAGTATTCGTTGTAGTAATACTTAAAACACTCCGTTTGTTAACCTATCTTAAAAGTGTAGTTGAACTTGAAATTTCAACATGTCAAGGGGTCATAGAGATATAATACAAATTTTGTAGGTTCTGGTTCGAATACGGGGACGATGATAAGTATGTCAAATACTTGGGTTTATATATTGACGACACTTACACTGGCAAACACATATAGAGGTTGTCCTAAAGAAAACGCGCTTGCAATAGGTATATTGCGAAGGATATCTGGCGTGCCCCCAAAATTAAACTCATTATTTATTATGATTTACTACAGGGGTTTCCAAACTACAGCCCACGGGCCACATACGACCCGCTACAAGATTATACCCAGCCCGTTTCAAGATTTGATCAAAAAACAAATTAATTGTTTCTCTTCGTTATTTATTTACTACACTGTTTATTTGGCATGTTCAGTTTCTGTCAGCACGCGTGTTTCCCCCATGACACCAAGCCAGAGTGCTGTCCGAATTGCAAACCCTAATTTTCAGTCGCAGGCGTCATTCCTCATACCGACAACAGAACGGCTTGTGATGATTTTTAGGTAGTACTAAGTCTCCCTGCAGAGGGCTATCAATGGAGAGTTCCGAAAGATGTTAAATAATTTCTAAAAAAGTAATTATATTGAGTAATTATTATAAATATAATTTGTTACATATAAATTGATTCATTTCCCACAGAGAAGAATCAACGTCAATCACTTTTATCAAACACTAACTGGCCTTGGAAAGAGGATTTTTTTTATAGACGTGTCTGGCAATATGATTTGAATCTAGATTTGCATGTTGAAATAAATTTGATCTAAGATATATTTGCGCATGTCAAGGTATTTAGGGCAAAAATAATTCTACTTGAAGAACAGGTGAACGTTATTTTGTCCCGCAAAAATGTGTAAAATATATATTATGTGGCCCGCATAGCAAAAGGTTTGGAAACCCATGATCTAATAAATAGTCACTTTCAGTACCTCAGTCATACATGGGCAACCGCTGTTCCCAGTATTCTCAATCTACTCCAAGTTGCACAAAACAAAGCTGTAAAGAACATATTTGACCTACTAAACTTATGCACGAGCAAAAACCTATACATAGAAAATGACATATTATCAATCTAGGGTCTTCACAAATTCAATATCTTATTACTTGTACACTTTAAAGTGAAGGATCTCGCAAACAAAAACAACACCCAGCACAGTTACCACACAAGACACGCTGGTGATGTATACCAAATTCTATTAGAATAGAGTACGGAAAAAAAACCGCTATCATTTCATGGCTACCAAATGTACAACCACCTCCCAAAACCACTCAAAAACATCAAAACCCCACATGTTTTTAAAAAGAAACTTAAATCTTTTAAAATTAAATCAGTAGCTACATGGGACTGTCTTGTCTCCAATTAATAGTTTCTATACTGATTATAAATAACATAAATGTCAGATTATACCGCTTATATTTTCAAGAACAAAATATCAAAATAAATTAATTGACTCAGTAAAGATCAAAATCTACTTTGTTTTCTGAAATTATGTATATAATAATTACAACTTGATTAAAAAAACAGCAATATTCTACAAACAAAACAATCCTATAAACTTGGTCACCGTAACATTATTGAATTACCTATTTAATATATTACTGTATGAAATATAGTAAATGCATTGTTGCACAATGTTTTTTACTTACTAGCCTATATTACAATAAAATGTCTTAAAATACCCAAAAGTCTTGCATATATCTATTTAAATGAGCTATCAACGTCCACCATTAAATCAAATTGTTAAATTAAATGTTTAAGATCTCCATCTAGAACTCTGCTCAAGATCAGATATTCTGATTGGTAACTTATAAATAATCACTTTGTAACATTGATACTAAAATTGTAAATTGTAAACTTAAACCGTAATAAAATGCTTAACACATTTATTTAGTATTTTCGTGAAAACTTATCTCATTGTTTAAATAGTCCAATTTCTGGCACAGAGGTTCAGATTTAAAAGTGTTTCAGGCCAATCTAATTTGAAATTTATGTTTTTTAAATTATATCTTCTGTGTTTATAATGGGCATGTTATATATACCTTGGCATTAATATTTGTAGAGGAAACCCATTCTGAATTCTTTTTATCTCTAGCGGTAAAAACAAGTTGTCGGTAGCACTGTGATAAATTACGTGATCTTTCCCACGCAGGTGCACTGCGGAGACATGTCTATGCCGGAGTGGACAATGACGCCAGAGCTGCAGGCGACGGTGATGACTGGAGTGATTCTTCTGTGCGCGTGGTTCGCCGTCTGGTGGGTCCTCAGACTGATCCTGTCGATGTTGTGGCCAATCTCGGTGATCGTCATAGCGGTGGTGATCTTCTACCCCGAGACGGCACGGCGGGTGGCGCAAGAGGTCATACCCCAATATCTGGAGACGTTGAGGGAGTGGGCCCAGCTCTACTTGAGGGGAGCCAACATCACGCTGCCGAGTCAGAGCTAAGAATGAAGCGGCCCTTGACAATCAAAACTGTATATATATATAATCCTTTTTATTTCTCAACAGCAACAACAATAATAATAAAGTTATATGAACGTGTGTGAAAGTGTTACATTATCATCACTATACTATAAAGCCAC
>CABFVX010000414.1:12895-38413 GCA_902151425.1 Timema shepardi
TATATATATATATATATAAATATTTCTAATTTTGGCCGAAAAAAAATTGTTTTTTAAAAGATCCATCCTACCTTGGACAATTTTTTTTATATAAATATAAATTTTACCAGCTGTAAAGAATAAATAACTTGCTCCCACCAATAGTTAATCATGTACAAAGATAATAAACACGAATTTCTTCTTGAGTAAACGAGATTTGCATTATGTTTTCACGTTACAAAAACCGGTTTAGTGAACATTTGACACATGCACGAGCTAACTACCGGAGGAAGAAGACGTAACTGTAGTGTGATGACTTGATTGCAAATTAGTATGAAACCTGTTGCCTGAAATAAGGCTACATATATATCAGGCTAGCCACTCAAACTTTAGAGTAAAGTTCAAGCATAGTTCCCGTTTTCCTATGTAAAAAAAAAATCCGGGTTTTTTTAAAGTTTTTTCTTCTCTCCAACTTTGAAAAATGATTCCGAATGAAAATTGTTTTTTTAATATACATTGAACAAGTCACAAAATTGTATTACTTGAGAAAGTATTGTTAATCAATCACCATGCAACCTCGACAATCATGTCCTAAAACACTTTAAATTTTTTCAAGATGGGTATACGTTTAGAAAAGAGGGCCCCACCCCTCCCCCTAAAAAAATTCTCAGGGCAGGTCTACAACCATGGGATTACTTTACATATTTATCGCACATTTTTTAAGGTGTCAATCAAAAAGTAATTATTCCACTGGTGATCTGTGTTCGGTCACAAGTATAGAGTAGACCAGTTAGACAATATTGTGTATACAAAATTAATATGCTACACTCAGTGTAAGGAGGAGAGGTGCAATTAGAAAAAGTATTTGTAAAATAATTGGTATCCAAGTCAAAGGGAGGTTCGAGGACTCAAACTCTGAAAATGTTTCAAAATAGAATTCCCCTAAAAGATATTTTGAAAGATCCTCCTCTGGAAAATTTGGAAAATTAGATTCCTCTCCAAAATATGCAAGGTGGCCCTATCACATTTTTTTATTTGGATATCCCTCGAAGATATTAAAGTAATCCTTACTTATATTTGTTTGATGAAAGTTAAACGTTTTAAAATATTTTTGGAGTGGTTTTAACCTATAAAATGTTTGACAATTGGATGCACCTCTAGAAGCTATTTAGGGTTGTGCATCCCCAGTAAAATTTTGAAATATCTTTGTCCCTAAAAGCTATTTAGAGTGGTCTTCGTCTTTAAGTTCCTAACAGAAGGCTGAATTCAAGCACTCTTTCCGGAGTTTATTTTTTCCCGGTTCACAAAATTTAAGCATAATTCCCGATTTTCTCGAAATGTGGCCATCCTGTATATATAATTCATATTTAGTTTGAGCATACTCTACTTAGTGAAATTTAAATCATAATCAATTAATTAATTCATAGTGCATTCTTGGAAAGAGGACCACATTTATTCTAGTACATATATATATGTTTCACAATTTAGGATTGAGCCATGACCCACTAAGGCGTTGAGTGATATTAGATGTAGATACAATACAAATAAAATTCTCAGAAAATGCACGCTTACCTTAATATTTTATTGGCACAGTTTTATATTCCTACTGTCATCTCCCTCATATATATATACATACATATATATACATACATATACATACATATACATATACATACATATATACATACATACATACATACATACACATATACATACATATATACATACATACATACATACATACATACATACATACATACATACATACATACATACATACATACATACATAACATACATACATACATTTTATACCTACTTTGAATTTCTATCAACACCTTGGAGGGTCATGGCTCAATCCCAAATTGTGAAACCTATATGTGTAGTAGTATAAATGTGGTCCTCTTTCCAAGAATAAGCTATGAATATATTAGTTAAAAATTAACTATGATTTAAATTTCACAAAGTAAAATATGCTCAACCTACATTTCATTTAGACCATAATTGTCTTACTTTCTCTGGTAATTAAATAATATTTTTTATGAAAACCTTGTTTTCAGAACAATAATTAAAATCAATACACGAATGAATATGATAAAGTTATTAGTTAAATGTTTTCATATATCTAATGCAATCATCTTCTAGTAACAAGGATTATTTTTAATAGCTAGTACTAGAAACTGTTAGATGATATAGATTACTGGTCATGAGTGATACGAATTATTTTGATCAAATTTTTACATTAAAGCTTACGAGAGAGGGGGGGTAGGGGAAAACCTGAAAAATAAAAGTTATTTCTTCCCCATATTATATAAGAAAATATACCCTATCATCAACATTTGTGTCCATAAAAATTTCGTGACATCCTTTGTAATAATACAACTTGAATTAACAACACTTGTATAAAATATGATCAATTTATTCTCAAACATGTCACGAAAGCGAATAAATCACCAGCAGGCACTTTTCGGTGATGCCAACACAAGCGCACCATCTTCACTAAAAAGTGACAGAAGATTTACGAGCGTAATAACCGTTCTTGGTTTGATATTTTCTAGTACAATAGTAAAAATAACAAGGGTTTCATAGAAGTTTACGTGAAACTTTGATTACACGGTTAGTTTGTGATGGACTTGTGTTCTGTTGATGCGATAGTTTGAAAATTTGAATTATATTTCGCCTAGTCATGATGATGTAAAGTTTGGCTGCCAAGATTTCTTGTGGGGAATATTGAATGATGAGTGCAGTAATTTGGAAGTTATTAGGAGATATCACAGGCAGTAGTATACATTATTCTTTCATTGAGCTTATGAGTTTCATTCGCAAACTGTACTTAGTCAAAGTATTGCGGTCATCACAACTATCGAAAGGAAAAAAAAAATTAATATCTAGAAACAATATCCCACATTACCTACTATGGCGTAGATTATAAGATAGGACCTCAGTATAGTTCATCATGGTAAGACACCTTTCAGGGTAGAAGGATTGTACATATTTAAAATAAACTTTACTGTGCCAAATAGTACTTCAAAGTTTTTTTAAAAATGTTTTGACTGTAAACTTAATAGTAACTTTATAATTTCTATGGCTAAATACCTTGTATTTTAATAATGTAGTATATAGAAAATAATGTATAATAAAACATTCTAGTCTTTCCAGTAAAATAATCGAGACTGGTCAAGTTTTTACTGGCAATTCAATCTGGACATAGGTACAGTAGCTCCGTGGCTTCTTTGATGCTGACTGACAGATAACAGCTGACAGTTGACGGATTTAAAAAGTTACCAGACAAAATTACATATCAAAATTTAGGTATATACCTAAATGTTGAGTGTCAGAAGTCAGCTGTGAGCTGTCAGTCAGCACCAAAGAGCAATGGGGCTACTTTAGTTTTCATTGCACACCACTAACACTACGTATCACACAGAGTGAGTCCTATTCTCACTGTCCTATTTTCACTAGGTCCCCTTTCGTCTATATTGACTTTTTTATATTAAATGCGTGCTTCGCACTTTACTACCCACCTACTCATCTCAACGTATTTATTATAGTGGCTTAATGATGAGTCAGATATAATTTAAACTAAATGTGCCAGTATTTGAATAGAGTAAGAGGAGAGAAATAATTTAGAAAAAATATTATTATTATTATTATTATTATTATTAACACCGCGTCTTACTACTCGTTCAGGTTATACGCACTTACACTGTGTAATGGTAGGGTGAGATGAAATGTAGGCCCTACAGTTTAACGTCGAATCCGAACCACGGTAGAGGCCTGGCATTCCCCACATTCACAAGTTGTGGTTAATACACGTCTTGTCAGAGGTGAAGGAAGGGTTTGGAAATCAGAGGATTGAACCCCGGGCCCCCACCTCCTCATCACAGTCAAACCAGACTTTTCTGAACTGACAAATTTGTCCACATGCCCATTGGTGCAGGAAACAACTAAAACACTCAAAGAGAATGGCTTAGGAGCGTATATTAGAGAAAATGTACCCGCATAAGCAGGGCCGCCCTTTTGGATGTGCAAACGGTGCTGAAGCACTGGGCCCCGTGATTTAATGTGAGGGGGCCTCAGCTTATTTGGGGAAAAAGGGTAAAATCAAGCTGGGAGGAAATTTTTGCTTGCGCGCTCGTATAGCAGGCTCCCTGTATAGGTGATCTAGCAAATATTGTCAGAGTTTAAAAGCAATGTGCTTTTATTTATTGAATGAGTGAAGTGAGCTCTCTGTTTTAACTCCACCGATTTGCATTTGTCTGTTTGTCCGTGGTAGATATATCTCACGACAGCATTTGAACACATTAGCCGATTTAATTCAAACTTGGTAGAGTGGTTCTTTGTACCTTTATACAGATCAAGTTCGTTGGGGAAGAAAATCTAAAAATGGGTTAAGCCAAAATAAACCCTTTAACATATATAAACATGGCTTCTAATATTAAGTATTAATTTTATATTTACTTTTTAGGAAACTTTATAATATCCTATTAAAATTAAAACTACTGAGAACTATTGTAATAACACTAAACAAAAACGGATTTTTTAATATATATTTTGGGGGGTGGGGGCTGATAGCTGCGGGTACCGCAAGGGAAGTTTGCCCAGGCCCCACGTCTGCTAAGGGCATCCCTGCGNNGGGGGGGGGGGGGGGGGGAGAGAGAGTAAAGTTGAAAGTCACAGGCAAAACCCTACTACAGAAATCCCCTCAGCTCTCCCACACACACTAGGAATATCCAGACGAGATTATAACCTCAACATGTCCATTACTGGTGACCAATTGCAATGTAAGTTTAACGTCTTAGACAACTCAGCAGCCGATGTGGGTATTGTTGATGTGGAACTGATAGAAATTACCAACATCTTGCATAGAATAAACTTAGTAATCTAATGTTTAAACTAAAAAATAAAAAGCTGTTTGTATTAGTTCCTTGAACACGCACATAAGCATTTATTGGTAATTAAGAAGTATTATTTGGGAAAACAAGATGCTTATTAAGTTTGACTTACACTCATTAATGCAAAACTGAATACAATTGAGTCAAGTGCTGCGCTTGAAAATAAGCAATTTACTCACAATAGATTATTATTAGTGGCTCTAATTTGTCGAACAAGCAGGACTATCTGTAGATAACAGTATTTAGCATCATTAGACTTGACTTTCTTCCTCTTTGTGTGGGTTTCTTTAGCTGTAGGATTAATTAACTTCATTAAAATGGTCGACCTTCTTTGAAACATTATTTATACAGTTTGAACTTTTGTTTGAACACAACCGCTTTCCGACCGGATATCTCTAAATGAGCTCTTAAACGACGTAAGATGATGTGACACAAAGCCGCAATCAGGGAAAGAATCGCATTTGCTTTGTATCGTATTTATTTTTAATGCACTCTCACCTTAATTATTATCTGATTGTCTGTTTAAATAATATTTATAAAATATGAATAATTACATAAAATCAGGACTATGTGGAGGTTGTTCATACAATTATTGTATCATTGATGCTGATCCATACCGGTGGTCTATTGATCCAAGGAGTCAGGCTTGTAATATCCTGTATTACCAGTAACGAGGAGGATCGAAACTGGACTGCCTGCTCCGGAGGCAAGTTCCCATATGCTATTTAAAACTCTGGGTTTCTTATTGTTTTTCTAAGCAAATGTGGGTGACCTTATTCTAACCAATCCTCCCCATTCCAACCACGAATATTAATTAGTCATGTGTTAAACGTTATATTTTAAAAAAAGTTCTACATATTTTACGTGTAGGTGAGCATTTATTATATTTTTATTAATTCGATATATTATTATCATCATCATCATCATTGGCGTTTAGAGGCCCGTCGACACAATGAGTTCACTAGGGCCTAATTTATTATAGATTTACAAATAAAATCATGCAATTTTGGTTGACCTATAATTTTATTTGTCTAGTCTCAAACTTATGTCAGTAATAAAGTCTGTCATATTGGCTGACTGGTTATATTGGTGAGTAGCCACAAATCTAAATAACACCAGTTCAATTCCGGGTGGTACTGTCAACTATTATTTCTTTATATAAAGGTTATTCCTGCAATTTGATTAGTAAATTTCAGATGAAATAAATTACACTAAGTTAATTTGTAGTTTCCATGTGTATAATACGAGTATTATTTGTGAATTTTAAAAAGACCACGATTAATACAAAAATGAAAACAAAACATGTGAGCTACCAAATGAAATCTTTGAAACATTTATTTGTAATTTGATATTGTCAAACCAACTCCTGCACTGATAATCACGAATCAGAGTTTTACTCTGAGGTAGGAGGGTTTAGGGTGCAAACGCCTCCAAACCCTTAAAACATTATTAATAATTATTCTTTTAACCTTTCCTCAATGCCTAGGTTAGTTGTGTATTGAAGTTTTGAAAATTCATAGTACCTTCAACCCTAACTATATATATATTTTTTTTAACTCAAATGGTTTCTAGAGGGATTTAGTGTCAGAAATATTATTTACCATCTTATGTTGAAGGACCTTCCCAAAAATCAACGCATGTTAACATCTTTCCTAAATATATATTTATAAAGTATATCCCGGGAACGGATTTGTCAAGAAGTTTAAAGACAACAGGTCACAATATTTAAGCTTTCCATTTATAGGCAGGTTAGAGTTCAAATCTCATTTGATTACATTATGGTTCTCCTATTCTCTTTCGACGCTTATGTGGGTGCATTTCCTCTAAAATGTATTTCTAATCATTATACCTAAGATTAACGTACTTATTATTATTATCATTATTATTATTAGCACCGCGTCTTACTACCCGTTCGGGTTATACGCACTTACGCTAATGTGTAATGGTAGGGTGATTGTGAGATAAAATGGAGGACCTACAGTTTAACGTGGAATCCGAACCACGGTGGAGGCCTGGCATTCCCCACATTCACAATACATATTATTGATATTAAAAGTATTACTATTATTATTATCCTTATTATGAATTCAACTGGTTGATATTTAACGAATTTAATTTAGTAAATTACATACTCCTTATTTTAAAAGTAAGTATTTGGTTTGTTGAGAGTTGAGACGCTGTCCCCAAGATGGGAATCACGAAACTAAAAGGGAATTTTATATCAAAGATGTAACACCCCTTGGGGGTGATGAGGGCACTGAGGCCTCTTTAAGATAGTTACGGGGGTTGGCGAGGAAAGCAAGTGTATCACAATCTCAAAGTCAAGTTAACAAAGTTGCTAAAAACAACTCAATCACCGATTCTCTGTCGTCAATTATTGCCTTGTTTCGTGATCAACAAAGCAAGGCAATCACCAGTAGATCTGAGACATGCCACAAAGCTTCTCTTGTCTTAAGTGTGAAAAGCTGTTTTACATAATCGAGTTACCTCCAGGTTTTGGGCCCTTGTGCCTAGTAATAATATCATATTCCACCACCCGCGGCGCTGAAGGACAAAGGACCTTCACTTCTACAGGCCCTATGTGCAAACAATGTTATAGAGGAAGGCTCCTGGCAAGTTTTAGGACTCGTAGGAAGTTCGTACTCCTAAAATTTAAGTAAATTGGAGTGAGAGTGGTCGGTAGTTTAGTTTATTCACTGATCCATTTATGATATTGTTCTTGGATATTATGTAATCTATGCCTTATTAGTATTATTATAAGTTCTTTGGTTGGCAGTGGTCATTACAAACTAGGCTACGATTTTAATTTTGGAAATTTTCTTTGTGTAATAGTTTTCAAATTTATAATAGAGGAAAAATATGCTTAAATAGATAGAATTAAAATTAATTCTAAAGGATATTTTTAGAGTAAGAGTTTTGTTCTAGTAAATTTATATTTTGTTGGTCCACATTTTACTATTCATACGGGCTATACGCATTTAAATGCATTAGCGGAATAGAGATAATAAATACAGGATTTAAAGTTAACTAACTTTCCTTTGAGTGGATGTAAAGGGGAAGACCTTTCAGGAAAAATACCTCATTGCACCCTATTGGGATTCAAACCTCAGCCTCCTCGTAATATGCAAACCAAACTAGACGAGCTTGATATTTAGTCCACGTGCCTAATGGTACGAGTTACTTATTTAAAATCATGTGTTATTACTCAGGATAATTATTTCTTAAGTTTGCAATTATTTAAAGTCCAAAATAAAATATATATTCTGAATGTCTAAATATGTATTCAAATGGTTCAACGTGATACACTCGCATTATATTGGATTATCAAAGATAGGGAGACCGGAGCTTGAATCCCAGTTGGATGTACCAAAGGAAATTCTCCTTAAATAGTTTCCCCCTTTGCCTCCACGAAAATTTGGGTATATTTTAAATTCTTTCTATCTAATTCCTAGTCCAATAGTGTAAATCTGCTTGTAACAGGAACGCATTGCTAAATGCTGTAAACAAATAGCTTTTGGACTACTATATCATTTATTTATGTAGATACAGGGTGCTTTGATTGTTGAAATTACAATAAAATATACTTACGAGAAACTAAAAATAAGACACAACAATTCTGAGGCTAGCCCCAAAGTTATCTTCACACACACAAAAATTACAGTAATAAAGTTGTTTTTTTCCTATTTGAATTTGTCCTTAGCCTGGAGAAAATTATTTTTGTTTTGCCCTGGTAGTATATTTTTATCTTTCCTATTTCTATTTCCAATTTCCTTTCCTCCGTACTTCCTTATCGTTCCTAGATCCTTGCCCTTTTCTAAAACCTCTTACTTCCACCCGACTATATACAGCTACACATTATATCCTCTATAAAAGGGAAATTCAAATATATTTCTCGATAAAAAAATAAACAATTTAAATGATAAAACCGAACCTATTTTTTATCGGAATAGACTGATACATGACTCAAACAATCACGAGAGAGAATGATAAAATATTTATACAGCTCAGAGATAATAATACAGTTAGTAATTATATTTAAGGTACGTTTATCAGAATGTTATGAACCAACTGACTATGTAAGCTTGCAACACTAAGGGCCAGTTTCATAGTCAAATTTAGTACGCCTCAAGTGCGGCGCTACACTAAATACAAGACGACACCTACCTAAACTCGAATGGAATGGGCCGTTCTCGCGTAGGAAACTGGCCCATTCCATTCTGGTTTAGGTAGGTGTCGTCATGTATTTAGTGTAGCGCCGCACTTGAGGTGTACTAAATTTGACTATGAAACTGGCCCTAAGCGTGTATTGTCTAATTTGCCGGTGATAGTGAGGTAGCTATGAACGAAGGTGGTATAGCTTAGATCAACTGTACCCACATTTGCGTAAAAAGAAAGTGTATAAAATATTTTAGGAAAAAACACACCTCCAGTACAACCAACCGGGATTTAAACCCTAACAATCACTAGCAAACCAGAATAAAGGAGCTTGACATTTAGACCACGTAGCAACAAGTTTGGTTTAGTTAACATTATAGAATAAATTTAGGAATAAAAATATATTATAAAAATCATAATTAGACCATATCATCATAGTTAGGAAGAGAGGTCCTCTAGAATGTTCACAAAATAACTTAACCTTTAAATTCTTGCTACCTGTACCAGTGGTTACATTATTTAAGATGTCAAGCTCGGATAAGAATATATTCTCAACTGTGGAAGATCCTGGTTCGAATCTATGCTGTGTGCACTCAAGGTGGTTTACTAAATGTGAAAATTTATAAATCACTGTGATTTTTCTAGCCTAAACAACCTTCTTCATTTATGATAATTACAGTAATCCGTTAATAATCTTAAGGTAGCCACCTCGGTCAGCGAGAAAATATAAAATGCTGTCAGGCCACACGGTTTAAAATATAATGGTATTTGTCATTTTCTGGAACTAATTATATATTCTATCAAAACTTATATTCCTTCTGTCATTCCCCTACAACCCCCCTTTGTCATTTCAATTTGAAAGAGGGGGGAAAATATTATGGAACTTCTTATCTCAAGGAAATATGGAAAGTTCGTTAGTTCTCAAATAAGTTAACATTTTTTGTTGTGAGAGTATACAAATGTATTATATTTGTTCAAGGAAGGCTAAATCTAAAGACTTTTTTCATCGATTATAGTCTCATAACTCCGCTAATATACTTAATATGTCGTTAAAAAGAGCTACGATCACAATTTCACACACTCTTCTTATTAATAAAACTCAAAATATAGGATTTTAAGGGGGGAAAAGTAGGAAAAGTACTATTGAAATCTTTTGACTTTACTTTGGTGTGGACCATATTTTGAAATAACGCATCGATGAGTTAAATATTGCGTTAGAGCTGAGCGTGTGAGCAGCAATTTCTTGCTCACATAGGCGGCCCCCTTGAGGTGGAATGTAAGGGGACGCGATAAAAGGCCAGTGTTTTTACAGTTTTTATGGCAAAGCTTTGATTGGCCAAAATAAATAAAATATTGCTCCAATACAAATATATAATTATTTTGTTTCATGTATATATCAACAGTTCTTGAATATCTGCCATGAGCATGATAGCATCATCTAACAAACTTTTTAAATGAAGAGAAAAAGCTGTCATAAAATTCAAGAACAGCCTTGACAGATATTAAAGAAATTTTTTAGGTCACCAAGTGAATAAAATTAAATTATATGTTTGTACTGGAGCAATATTTAATTTATTTTGGCCGAATAAAATTTTGGCATGAAAACTACAAAAACACCGGCCTTTTTCTCGCGTCTCCTTCCCTTCCACCTTAAGCGTTGAACGTAAGTCTACTACATCAACGCTATTTTCGGTCAACAAGGTAATTTTGGTTCTTCTCACGGTTTAACTATTACTCTAAAAAACAGTTATGTACTTATCCCCTTCTCATATATTATGTCTTGTCACCTTATCGAACACGCTCCGGGGGTCAAATGGCCTAAGGTATCACTCTCGCAATAGATTGGATTTACGATCACAAGGAGATCGGGGTTCATATTCCGATAGGTTGTATGAAAGCGTTTTTGGTTTCTCATTTCCCCTGTGCACAAATTTGAGTACTTTATTCTAGATTCAACCTTCTTATTTCTTAGGGCCAGTTTCATAGTCAAATTTATTACGCCTCAAGTGCGGCGCTACACTAAATACAGGACGACACCTACCTAAACTCGAATGAAATGGGCCGTTCTCGCATAGGAAACTGGCCCATTCCATTCTGGTTTAGGTAGGTGTCGTCCTGTATTTAGTGTAGCGCCGCACTTGGGGCGTACTAAATTTGACTATGAAACTGGCCCTTAGAATAAGAGTGTAAAATATGCGAGTAGCCCGAACGAGTTATACGAAGCGGCACACGGGAAAAAAACTTTGAAAAATGAAATAATTTTAAGTCACTTGCCAAGTTAACCAAACATATGAGAGTAAGATAAATACGGAACTGTTTTTGAGAGACTTCTCAGCTGTAAGAAGATACCAAAGTTTCCGTAAATGGATCACACCAATAAAATACGGGTTGTGGAATAAATGTATCTAAAAAGTAACATTCTAGTCTTATGTTAGATGAACTATACCAATAAAATACAGCCAGTTGTGGAATAAATGTAGTCTATCTAAAAATACCATAGTTGTTTTAAATGCATTATACCAATAAAATACAGCCAGCTGTGCAATAAATGTTTTTGGTATGCTCCTGGTTAACCAATTACAAACTTTTTTACACTCCAAATAAACGTAATTTATTTGAAATGATTACGTCAAAGTCTCAATTTATTTTTGTAGTATCAAGATTTTTTCCTATCAGCTCCAAATCAAACTTGTTACTTTTTTTGTATCCGTCTCCTTCTATTTGTTGCACGGATAGAAGGTGCTGTATAGCCTAGATAGTATGGATGTGGTATTGAAATAAAAATATTGATGGTTTACTTATTTCTAGTATCAAAAAACTAAGAGTAGCGATACTGTAATAGCACCAACTTATCAACAACAATAGGTTACGACATCGAAATAATATGCTCTTTCAATTAATTATACGTGATTAGAGATGCTTAGGATAGTTAAATGATATTTAGTACAGCTACGGTCATATCAGCTATCATATTAGTTTGTTTTAATGACACCTGGACACAGGAATTTAACCAGGGACCCTTGGTTTAGCATGACAATGTGAGTCATTATTCACTCATAGCTTAAGGCAGAGTCTGTGATGGACAAGTGGAAAGCATCAGCTATTTATTGAGTTATCATTGATACCACAGCCACTGTCAGCTTTTGAGTGACTTTATACTTCTGTATGTACGTACATGTAATTTGTACAAATTATTATGTACTATACATGCCGTTTGTACAAACGTCAGCATAGAGGCACTCCAGAGTAGAAGGTGGTTATGGTAACAATGATATCTCAATAAATAGGTAGCCGATGATTTCCACACGTCCATCCCAGACTCCGCCTTAAAGGGGAGAAGGATGACCCTGAGCACAGGACGAATCCTAGTTAGCTCAGTGTAGCATTGGAAGCTAAACTGAGGGTTCTAGGCTCGATTCCCTTATCCAACTGACATTTTTGAAAATGTACAAATAAGCCGGGACTTTTTTAGTCCACCAAGATGTTTTTTAGGGTTTTTATTTATTCAAGAATTGATTTTATCTTTATTTATCCTTATAATGCTGTACTTATCTAGAAATAATAAATAAACTCTTTAACTTCAAAGAATGTTTGAAATTAATTTTGTATATTGTTAAAAACCATAGGTAATAATGTAATCACAAAATTGAAGTATAGGGGCTATATGTCCAGCTCATTTCCAAATGAAGTATCAGGAACTATTAATCGGGCTATTAGTGTGTGAGCTTAAAAAGATTACAATGTAATACATAAATTATAAACAAATTACAAATATACAAATCTGTTGATATCGACCCGATACCGGGGTGGGGGTGGGGGTGGATGTAGTTCTATACGAGTAAAATTATCAAAACAAAAATACTGCGTTTAAAAAGTATTTTGTTTTTTTAAAGAAAAATGTTGATTATTAACAAGGAGACATATTTTTCATATTCTTACTATCAAGATCAAGGGTTCTAAAACTGGAGTCCAGGACTAGGCTTCAGTGGTACCGTGAACCGGGCGTTAAAAATAACAAAGAATCGCAGTAGTTTCCATGTAATGACATCTAGAAAAGTTTGCCATTGGTGATAGTTACAACAACAAAAAAACTTGCCATTATTGTGGACACAAAATTTCATTGGCATCTTTGCGTATGTATTTGTCAGTGAAACGTTTATTTTTCTATGGGAGCTCTGATTCCGTTTGCGATGACATATATTTGTGTCATCAAAACAAAAATTCCAAATAGATCGGATGTCAAATATGACACTGTCAAATAATACTTTAATTTCAATTTATCATTCAAGAAAAACATCCCTTTGACTTTATTTTTTGAACAGATCTAAATTTAACTTTTTAGTTGAACAGGTTGAATTTATTCTTTAAGTGACCATTAATTTTTGAATTAAAAGGGAAAGTATGAGACATAATTATTTGTAAATTTCTTTTTTATATTATGTTCATGTCAATGTAATCAATTTCCACTGCACTAAAGTAAGCTGTATTAAAGATGTTATGTATTCTACTTACATAGAGTTTAGGGTAGTGGGTCCATATTCTTTGTCAGATTCTCAAAAAGGTCCGCGATGAAAGAAAAAAGATTAAGAACCACTGAGCAAGACGATGTTGTTTTGTCCGCTCAACTAACAAAGTTCTCAATCACAGTGAGTGAACACACTAAGAGCAGTACGTTTAGACGAATACTTTGTTCTTCTTTTCATTTATTTTGTGCATTCACCTCATAAAAAGATGGATCGAATGCTCCAAACAAATGTGTATTGGAGATTAAAGGGGTAAAACATATATCTAAGCTTTGGGCTTTTTTAATAGCCTCCGATTCACACATACTTCCTCTTATTTCTCAATATAATTTAGCTAATAGGCCTTGTGATATAGTAGTCACAGCCCCTGTATCCTGGTCTAGAGGTCTTGGGTTCGATTCCCTACTGGTACCAAGGAATTTTTTCTTGAAAGGGGAATAATTCCCACGGTTACCAGGGTTTGGTTAATTAGGCTTAAGGAAGGTTAGGATTTTTATTGGATTCACCTTATAATATTCACCATCAACATCCTCTTACCTCATCGAGAGAGGGAAAGAGCCTCTACGAAAAGTATGTACGATTAGTATATTCGGGTGCCTCTTAGGACATAGGCAAAGGTACATTAGTACTGGCTAATATTTCCGCAAACAAAGCTATATGTTTATGTTTCCCAGAGATACGCCATTATTATTAACATGGTTTAGCTAAGGGCCGTAAGTTTTAAATAGGGCATCATACAGCCTCCTTTTCACCTGTAACGGTTACTGTATGGTCTAAGGCGTCAGACTCAAAATTGATCTTGATCACAATTGACGGTTACGTCAAGATTCAAATTCCATTCGAATGGCTACAAAGGTGGTTTTCCACATTTTTCACTGTCGTTTTCCCAACAGATTTCCACGTTAAACGCTGGCGTATTTTCTCTAAGCTAACCTATTTAATAACCTTTGTGGAATTATTTAATGCCCCACATCTTATTACTAGTTTGGGCTATCCGCATATCTACAATAATAAATAGAGATGTAAGAGACTGAATTTTGAATATATATGCAATCTTATGCGTGAAATGAGAGAACATTTAACTAAACCCATCTGCGATTTGAATTCGGGCTTTTCATAACCGAAAAATCAGAAAATATGAAACTTACACCTTTGTCCACGTATCCACCAGCGAGAGTAAAATTATCACTTTAAATTGTTTGTTAAAAAAGTAATGCTAGATAAAAAATAGTGACACACACGTCTCTTGCTCTTATCTAAAACTAAATATATGTTTTCAAATAAACATCGCTCCTCATTAGTAATTTCTATCACGTATTCAGCCGCCTAGAATAGGGAACCTTCATGGGGCTGTTCGGATTATCATAATATATTACATACTGTGTATATTCCACAAAAGATGTGCATGTAAATAACGGAACAAAGCGGATTAAAAATGACTTGGCCATTTGTAGAGTGGACCGAATATTTAAATTTTTTGTTTAATGTATTATGAAGATATACACTAGAACAGATGAGTTTTAAAGACTTAATTTCATTTTGTTTATAAATAGCTATAGGTATAAATTGAATATATGCCGAGTATATTCTATTAAATAAAAACTAAGTATTTAATTCATAAAGTTCATACATGCATTGGCGCAAATATAGTTAAAAATATGCAGATTTTCAAACTAAACGTTTTCACTATGTTATCTGCTAGAGGCGAATGTATAATGAAATGGTTTTCCACATGTGATCTACCACCGTAGTTTTACCATTACTTTCTACACGAGAACGAGCTATTTTTTTTATAAACAATATTCCTCATACCTATCCATAGATTAAACCGTCAAGCCAATAGCATGGTTGAAAATTTGATGGTTAAAATATATAAAATTCTAGATATTGGTAAAGTTTGTTCGATTTGTTGGGTTTTTTTTTCATTATATAATGCTCTCTATTGCTTAAACAATGTAACAATGAATCTGGTCCGAATAAAGAGTATAAACTCTACTGATTAGGGGCATGATATTCAGAGGCATCACATGAAATATATTTGACAGGGGGGAGGGGGGGTTGGAATGATAGGTTGAGACAGTGAGTTTTCTAACCCTCCCTTGGGAAAAATGTAAAATTTGAGGTGATAAGTAGGCATTGAATCGAGATTATGAGCAAATTAATTTTTAAGTTATTTTTTATTGATGGATTTTTTAAGTTACAAGTGTTATTAGTTTTGACATTCATTATAATTGCTTGGAGGAAAATTAACAAGTCTCGGCTCGTAAAAATTCCAGGCTTTATCAATTGATCAACTTGAGACATCACTTAACCTTCTAAAGACTTCTAGTGTCTAGCAGTAATAGTAGTAGCCTTAAAAATAGTAGACATTGACAACGACCTTGAAAGCTTATTTGATTAACCAAGTTTTCTATACAATCTACTGTACAGTAGATATCTACATTCAATATTTGATGAGTTATAAAGTTGGGAACTTTTTAATAGTAGGGATCTACAGTTGGAAAATTTAAACTTTATTTGCTCAAGTCTGCGGTAAGAACTTTCATAACCGAAAGTACTAGAGCACAGAGCAATTCTAGAATTTCTCAACTAAAGACCTCAACTCTACACAAAAAACCCAATTCTCAAGCTTTCCCCCAACATTACGGGATGACCCCCCCCCCTCCCCACTCAACACATCCTTAGTGCGACGACCCCGATTTTATCACAAATAAGAGCCTTAAAGCTTGTAATTCCGGTGAGCTTCAAAAAAAGATAAAGGTTGAGGCGTTACATTAAGTAACCATATGGCAGAAACTAAAAGATCATGTTTTGTATGAGGCATATGTCCTGTTCCTAAACTCATCATCAACAACAACAAAAAATACAGTTTTTTTTTATTAAGATTGATATGTGTTTTGTAATTTAATCTTTGGATTTGATTTGCTGATCGAGTAAGACAGAAATAAATGAATCTACATTCAATATGAGAATAGAGAATTTTATCACGTGGCTTAAAACAGAATATTTGAAAAAGAAAGTATAAATTTAATTGGCTTTTAATAGAAAAATAATAGCCTCTGTGTTAAACATACGTCGATGATCTATCCATACAAAATTTCACCACAATCAATAAAATAGGTTTGGGTTCGATTTATTAACAAACACACAGAAACAAGATTTCATTTAACAAGAATTAAAAATGAAATCTTGCTTATGAGTTTGTGCGTTTGTTGCTCAATCACCCACAAAACACAATACCGATTATGCTAAAATTTCGAATGGATGCATCATGGACTTTCTCTTAACATACAGGATATAGGTTAGACATTCTCTATTAAAACCCAATAAAATTAATGTTTTTCAAATATCCTGTCTTAACCGAGTCATCAATCGTTGTATTCTCATATTAAATGTGGATTAATTTATTTCTGTCTTACTTGATCGCCAAATAAACTCCAAATCTAAAGAGTAAGTTAAAATATACATATTGACTACACACACACACATATATATATATATAGTTACACACACACACATATATATGCACAAGTAGTTACTTACATATTTAGGATACATAAATATATATGTGTGTGTGTGTAACCTAAATAGTGTTGTCGATACTTTTCTTTAAATACGATTATGATAACGATACTTTTATTCCTAAACTAGAAATGAATAAATCATCAATACTGTTCTTTCGATACATCCATAATATTAATCTGTGCGTTCTTCTTAGAAAATAGTGCAGAAAACCGCAGTTTTAGCAGTTGTCTGGTTCGAATTGAATCTCGTTTGAAAACGCCTTTCATTTAAAGAGGTTGATGGACTCTCTCAGTCAGCCTCCTTGGAAATCCTGGACCAAAATAGCCGCAAGGAAAGGTGAAAGGGAGGCGTTGTGCCCTAAGCCAGTAATTAAGGCTGAAGGGATGTGTTTAGACCTCTTCTCATGCACATGGTCCTTAACCCTTTCAACTTCCCCCCTTTTAGATTCTGCGTTCCGAGAAGGTGTGTGTTTATCGGACAACAAGTGATGGACACTTCCCTGGCACTACAGGCGCCAACAGGTTTCATTTGAGAGGAGAAATTATTGGGAAAGAGGGTTGAAAAAGATGAATAAAATATGTATTTCCTCAATGGGTTCGTGATGCTATCTGTCAGTACCTTTGTGTACACATGTTTGTGTATTCATGCGTGCGTGTGGGTGTGTTAGAGTGCAATTCTCTCATACAGTGCCTGAGATGGAAGATCTGTTATCTACAAAGAGGATACTTAGTATTATTTTAGGATACATATTTATAAAGTGACCATGTTTTTTTTCTATCACTTATCTAGTGAATGTTTCAGCTCTGTCAAATGCATATTAATTTTTTTGACCAACTTATTAAATTGTGAAATTTATAAATTTAAATAGGCCTAGTGTACAAATCTAAAACTGGATAGCATAACAAATACATTGAAATTAACTTAAAATTCAACATAAAAACAAAATCACACAAATTAATATGTTGCATAGGCCTATATTTAATATGGATCTTCTCTCAAATAAAACAAGTTAATACAAGTGACAGAAATTGTGAAACTTGCACCTTTGGCCTAGTTGTCTAAGGTGTTAGACAAGTATTTTGTTCGCTTTACGTTGACAGAGAGGCTTGGGATCGAATTCCAGCTGAGTGGTTTTTTCATACTCATCAAGTTTTTATTTTATTTTTTCCCATAATTTCCCCACTTTAATGAATGTTTATTTTCAATATTATACTGCATTTACTAATTCCGACTTTTTTTATACCCATAATTCTGGGCACGCAGTCAGCGTCGTCTTTTCTGGTTTCCTGTTAACGGGAACATTGGTGTTATAATTAGGGACGGATGAAGTTAGGTGTTTTTTTAAAATGATTTACAACACTCCTAGTACTCAAATTTGGGTATATTTTTTCATTTAGTTTACCTTTTAAATTCCTAGTCCATTGTTAAAATACGTGGATAGGCCTGCTATCGAGGGTGGTATGAATCAAAGCCCCTTTTATAAAGTTTGTTTTAAATAACGTTAAACACAACGCTTACTAAAATCTTAAATAAAGGAGCTGAAACCCGCTCTGGTGGCTGCATGATCTAAAGCGCTACTCTGCAGTAGACTGGACTGCCGATGACAGGGAAGTATAGAATAAGGAAACTGATCATTTCAATTCTCATTTTATATACACACGTTAGTTCTATTTCTATTTTAGTTTCCTCACAACATTAGTTGGAACACTCCTTGTCTCTTCATCATGGTAATTATTATAATTTTATACATGTTTAACTTATTTGGCATTCTACCTTTATTAACTATAGGAGCATATATTTATGGTTAGGGTGTGGTTGAAGCATGTGTATTTGTATTATTCTTTTTTCTTTCTTTTTTCTTTAGTCTTGAGAATGATGCCGTAAGTGCATCGAAACATGTTGACAATATCATAAACACAGCAATGTGGAACAAAGGAACAGGGGATTACAGATAAGGAACAATTCAATTTTAATACGTTTTCTCACATTATTTTAAGATATATTTATTTTACAATTCTAATTAATGTGTCCTTAAATGCATGTATACTTTAATAATTGACAGAGATTAAGTATTTTATATACATTAATTTTACTATATTAAAAAGTTCATCCAACTCCACGAATTTTGATGTATTAACGTCCTTAGTATATGTTTAAAAAAATTTTAATATTTTAATATTTGTTAAATGTTTTAATGTGTTATTCAATTTTGTGAATATTAATCTAATATTTAACACAGATTACGTCCTAGTGACATTGACTTGTATCAATATTACCAAATTCTGGTTAATTCAATCTTGTAACTTTGTTTTTAACTCAATACATCATATTATCACTTGTTGAAACATAATATAGTTCATCAACGCATTTAAAGTTGAATTCTCCTAAATTTAGTATTAATATTATTATTAGCGCAGCGTCTTACTACCCGTTCGGGTAATACGCACTTACGCTAATGTGTAATGGTAGGGTGATTGTGAGATGAAATGGAGGACCTACAGTATTAACGTGGAATCCAAACCACGCTGAAGGTCCAGCATTCCCCACTTTCACAAGTTGTGATTAGTACACGTCTTGTCAGAGGTGAAGGAAGGGTTTGGCAATCAGATAAATCTGTGCCGGGACCGAGAATTGAGCCCCGGACCCCAGCACATAAGTTCAACACCTTACCCCTAGACCACCAGGTCACCAATTTGTATTAATAATATATACACTAAAAGTATTAGGTCATATGACTTAAAAGTAGATTTAGCATTGTTTCTTGTTTTTAGATAAGGTTCTTCCTATGTAAACTGGACTGTAGAATGTTTATATGAAACAAAGTTGTATAAATATGACGTCTTTAATGCATTATACACATTTTAATTGGGAAATTTCTTGCTTCGAAAAGTGACAGGTACAAAGTACATTAAGATTGGTGGTCCACGTGTGCATCGAACGCTTATAAAATGGCTCACTACTGGAAAATAAAAATTGAGAAAATCTACCCTAGACCATTTTCCCACCTGTTTCGACCCTATCATTTAGAAATAGTTGTCAATAGCCTCTTCATTTAAAGTGGCCCTAAAAAAATGTTACTATATACCACACAGACTTTTTCCCACTTTTATCTTAAAATAGATTTGTGAAACTAGATAGTAGGGCTATACATCGTTGTAAAGTCATTAAATCAAAGACATAAATGTAATAATATTAATGGTTACTTATTGTGTGATATTGGGAACTAGGAACAATGTTAAAATAAAATGGAAAAGAGAAAATTACTTGTTCACCAAATAGCATAAGAATAAAATTAATTTTCATTGACCTGAATTAAAAAGTATATATTTTTGCTTATATCTGAGAAATTATTGGTTTTATAAAAATATATTTCAAATAAAAGATTTTTATCATTTATAGAGGTACAATTTTACAGCGGTAAGTTATTTCGTATCTCAAATAGTTACGGAGAAATGATAAAAATTGAAAAATTTCCCTAATTACCCTCAAAGTCATGTTCATAAGAAAATAAAAATTGCCATCTTGTTTATATTTATAAACAGTGTCTAGATACAAAATTTAATCAAAATCAACAGAATGAATTTTAATAAAATCGAGGTACAAACAGACAAATAAACAGACAGACGGCATTGCGAAAACAACTTTTTTTGTTTCAGGAGGTCATAAAACGTCGACAATTGTCAAAATTTCGAGTTCGATTTTTTGACGATCACAATACTTTCTCTCCGAAGTGTCGAGAAAAAGTTAAAAAAAAAAGTTTAGTGTAGAAGTTTTAGTTGATATAGACTCGCTAATCTAATATTTAATGTATTGAAAGTAAATTGTATTTTTTAAGCATGTATTATTGAATTGCATAAGTTTATAATGAGACTTTAAATTAATAATTAATTTATAAAAGTGTTGTTGAAAATAGTTGGAAAATTCAACAAGCGCAACTAAGTCTAAATTATCACTTTAGGGGCCTAATGTCGACTTTAAGAATTGCCAATATTCCTAACACATTAATATAAGTGTAACCAATGCTGTTTAAGGGGGAAAAATAACAAAAGTAAAAATCCATCTTTATTATGTCTTGACATATAAATTGCAAGAACAAAAAGTATACACATTTTTTTTCTAACTAATGAACCTAACAAGGTATAGATGATGTAGTTGGACGTCATTATGTGTCCATAAGTGAGAATTGCATCGTTAGACCTCATCACGACTCTAATAAACTCGCGGTTATTCCAATCTAACATAAATACCATCATTACTCCTCCTGAGCGGTGATTCCTTTCCCCAACTAAGGGTATTGGGGATAAAGTAAAGCAAATCATCAGAAAACTAACATCAATTTCACACTTCTTAGAATCGGCCTTGCGGAAAGATTTTTTTTATATCTGGTCTCTGCGCGATTATCTCTTAACAGAGTGATTTATCATTAACCTCCACCCACTTTCCCCTCAAACCCCTTCATCACAATTATATCTGGGGCAAATGACTGATCTACAAGGACAATCATCATATTCGTGGATGTACCAAACATCTCTACCAATTGTTACGTGCTACAGGAAGCAATTGTTATCAAATAATTTGTTACAATAAATTTCACGCAGTAACACATGTCCTAACATTGCTACACACGCCAATTACTTCACCATTATTTATTACGACCTTGGGGTTTCGATCTTGCTGCAACGAGTGCTCTAGTAAGACTTTTATATTTGTTGCCTACAAATATAGACTACAGTCATTGGAAGCCTATTAATAACGGGTTCTTCGTTTCATCAGACCAATCCAGTAATATGTTGGCATATATGTTTATTGAAAGCTGACAGCTTAGGAAGACATTTTCAACCTTCCATTGTTCGACATGCTTCTGAAATGATTGATGAGATATTCACGAGTTGCTTATAAATCAGTTTTTAGCTCATCAGATATTAAATAAGTGAAATTGTTATCAAAAGAATGATTGAAATCTACCTATGAATGCTATATCCTTAAATAGGAATCAAATAACTAAATATTTCAGATGTTATAAGTCGAGTCAAGCCATCTTTGTCGCATCTTTGTCGATGCATAAATTTCCATTTGGAATTACTTCGTCAGACTTCCTCTATATATTTAGTGTATCGTTTGCATTGTATTGTTAACGTAGGGCCTACTCTTTCACAAACAAGCTCAATTTGGTTTTGTAAGAACGCAACATTTTTTTTAACCATACAATCAAGTTGTTACTTTTAAAACAAGACATGCTTTGTATTGATTTGTTTTATTCATTTATTTTTTATGCTATGGGTCTTTTTATGTTAAAGAAAAACTGTTCTTGTAGCGTGTAGTTGCCATTATACTTGCTGACTTGTTAAAATTTTTGAACAGAGAAAAAATAACCGAATACATTGGAGCTAGGCAATGTTTGCCCGTGATTATAGGTAAGAATACTCATTTGTCCCAATAGAAATCGAAAAGCTAAAATAGCAATTACTGTGAGATAATTGAAATAACAATACGCGAGATTAGTACTTGAGTTGATTGAAGCTTGTACATTATTTTGTTACCTATACCCAATAAAATTTAAATCCTTTTGAAGAATTAAACGTCTTCAAACATAGCCTTGGCCGTGCCTATGTGATTACCGCACATTGAATAAACTTGTATGGATCCTAAGCATATTTTGTAGGTAATAGTTTACTTAATTTAGCTTTGGGAGTCAAAATTGACAACATCTGTAAAAGTGTAAACGCATGTCACAATTTATGGGATATATTCTGTGAATATAAATATCCTTTTTTTTTACCTCCATAACTGTTTCAAGCCTATGGTATGGGTCAGTTTTTTATTCAAGCCATATATTTTCCACTACCGGTTGGTTAGGCCTGTCGTGGATAGATATGCCTTATAATCCAACTTAAGACTAAGATGGCCCCAACATCCAGTCCCCAGCCTTTAGTTTATAAATGTGAAAGGGTATACCCATAATTTTATCAATGATAAATTTTCGGCCATGCTAGGAATAAAGCCCGGGCCTCTTAACTCAATAGGCAGACACACTATCGACTGAGCTACAGAGTCGGAAGTATCGTGTTATAAAATAAAATAAAGTAGATTTCTTTGACCATGTCTTACTACCCATTCGAGCTAATTGCATTTTAACGACACTTATGGGTTAAGGATTAGGAAGGTAGAATTTATAAGAAGCGTATCAACATTTGCGTGATGTAAGAGAGTAAAGGCATTTAGTAAAAAGATCCCTTAATAAACCTAGTTTAGATTTGAAACCCGAACTCCCCGTATTAAGCAAAACCGACTTGGAAGACATATTTTAGTCCGCTTGCTCACCAGCGTGGTCGTAAAAGTTATAAATGGGTGACATCGATAGAAATGTGGAACTACAGGCACAGTTTTGATACAAATGTATCCTTTTGGTTTGTATTTTGTTGAAAATGTTGGCACTAAGTTTCAAAACGTTATATTTATGCAAATTAAGCCTCGTAGTTACTTCTTCATACACATCTGGCATAATTGAATGAACGCAAATAAACAATTTTTACTTACAAAAAAAAAAAGATTCAAACAAAAAAAAAAGTTTTGCTCTACCGAAATTCAAGGGCACTTCCTTGAACAAATACAGCTACGGATTGGAACCAATATTACTAGACTACTACCAAGGAGTAAGAACAATATTACTAGACTACTACCAAGGAGTAAGAACAATATTACTAGACTACTACCAAGGAGTAAGAACAATATTAGCACATCAAACAACAATCACTTCCTCATAAATAAACACAAAGAAACAATCTACAGAGGCCAGCATCATAGAAAATAAGACAATTGCTTTTTCAATGGGCTGCTTTGTTTCAAGTGAACCCTGTGACTGTCGGTTGTTATTTTGTCAGCACTGAAGTGTGAACCTATCGGGTCTGTGTGACCACTGCCGAGTGTTACCAACCACACCACACCACAACATCTGACGCGAGAGCAACGTTGAGCAAAAAACCCTACACCACACAGTTTGCCCCCCGGAGGGGAAAAACAACACAAATAAAAATTATAAGAGCAAGACGGACATGCCATTGGCACCCACAGGTCGCCGGTATTCATGGGTTCTTCTTTTGCGTCTTATTTTCTCTTACTACTCCAGTCTTTTTGTTTGTGGAGTACCAACCTTTCGGTCGCATTGTTTGGTTTATGTTTCTTTCTGCATGACTATGCTAAGCAAGGTAAAATAATATGAGAATGTATATAATAATATTCTGGTAGGAAGGTTTGTATATGACACAGAAGTTATTAAAACTACTTTCATATATTCATACGTCAAATAATGTGATCTACAGCTGTAATTTTTTTATAGATAGTAGAGTTGTTTAGGTTTTAAGATTTATTTTAATAATATTTTCGTTCAAGCTACTTATTAATACTTAATACTTATTAATATTTAGTTGTTTTTTTTAATTTGGCTGAGTTTAAGGTAAGGTGCTACATCTTATTCTGGCTAGATTAAATAAATACATTTGAATAAAAATATAAAATAGTTATAAAATAATTCTTTGGGCCCCTATACTATACAAAAATGCTATCAATGTTGATCACAAAAAAAGTTTATATTTTTTAGAAGATCCATTCTTCCTGAATCCAATCAAACCATTACTTCTTGAATCTTAATTACTTTTTCCTTTAATCTATTACTACGACCACATTTTGTTCTAATGGATTACCAAGTGTTTTCATGCTGTTTCGAGAAAAATGTTATGCTATAAAAATACAACATAGACTGTTTTTCTACGCTTATCTAAGCTAGCACATATTTGTTTGAATCTTCATGTTACAAATTTAGTGGAGGAAACATTACCTAAACTATTTAAAAACATAATAAAAGGCTGACCAAAAGGTGTAAGAAGTTTTTGTAAACTCATTTCTCGTTAGGACTTTTAAAATATGCTGTTTATTATTTCTGTGACGCATATTTACCAGGTCAAGGTCATTTAACATTATTAAAATTTTAAAAATAACTCAATAAAATAAGCCAAAGTCCCTTGCAATTTTAATAATTCTTGGTCCGAATATGGTAGTTACTTCATTAGAATATCGTTAAAATGTGTGAATTTTGTTCTTGCCAACCAAATGTACAGAGGAAAATTGTTGTATTTAAATAGATTAAAAAATTAAACTATCTAATCTTTTTTTAATGAAACCCATCAATCTCGTACTGCTACATTGTGATATTATCAATTAATGATTACTTTAATAATAAAATATAAATTAAATGTAAACCTATTGCAATCAAACTTAATATATGCTTATTAATCATATGTGTCCTAATAATTAATAAATATATAATCATGTTGTTACTTTACCCCCATTTTAACCAGGAAAATAGGTTCGCACGATTTTTTAAATTCTAATAATATATATATATATATATATATATATATATATATATATACATACACACACATT
>CABFVX010000414.1:39310-75205 GCA_902151425.1 Timema shepardi
TTATACGCACTTACGCTAATGTGTAATGGTAGGGTGATTGTGAGATGAAATGAAGGACCTAGAGTTTAACGTGGAATCCGAACCACGGTTGAGGCCTGGCATTCCTCACATTCACAAGATGTCTTGTCAGAGGTGAAGAAAGGGTTTGGTATTCAAATAAATCTTTGCCGGGACCGAGTGTGTGAGATAGGAAGACTGTGTGTGTGAGAAAGAATATGTGTGTGGAAGAAAGAGAGAGTGTATGTGCTTGAGGGAAAGAGAGGGAGAAAGTTTGTGTGTGAGAAAATACATGGGGTGTACAAACTTACGAATATTACTACTTGTTCGGTTTAAACGCCTATGTACTAATTACGCTAACGGTTTAAGAGATGGGTAAGGATATATTTATGAAAAGTGTACCCACGTTTGTATAAATCCAGAGTGGAAAATCACTCTCAGTACACTCTACCGAGACTCAAACCACGATTTATCCGTTATCGGCAGTCTATTCTACTGTGAGGATAGTGCGTTAGACCATGTGGCCACCACAGCTGACCACAAAACATTACTTTTAAATATTTTCCACTCAAAATCAAGTCGTAACATGGAAACCTAATTGAACTTATTTGTATTGAAATATTATTTAAAAGAATAAACACCAAAACCTATACTTCGATCATAAGATAGCTGGTATGCACAAAATATTACATTAAAATATTAACTACAAGCACTCGAAATTAAAGTGGTAGATAGAAAACTTTGCTTAACTTATTGGTATTTTTATACTATTTGAAGAAATTAACACCAAAACTCATAGTTAAAAAATTAAAATGGCTATCCATCACATTAACTCAAGATCATTTTATCAATTGTTGAAATTACACTATTTACCCAAACATATTTAAACATAGTTGTGTCGATTTTAGTTTATAATTCATGCGTGAAACGAAACGAAAGATAATATTTTCGTGAAATTGACCACTTCATCTTTTAATTTGTGAATTATAGTCAGTATCGTTGAGTTACATGTGAATTGACGATAGCAACATTCCAATAGCAATTATAACGGCCATTTTGTTATCAGAGGTAGATATTCAAAAATAAAGAAAAAGGAAAAGTACCAATGCAAACAAAATTATATATTTTAGCCTTTCATTGGTTTGCTTAGTATTGTATACATTTTTTACATTCTTACCACCGTACAACTTAAGTAAAGTTAAACTATTATTTTTGACCAAAGATAAATATTTTATTTGCAGAATGAATTATTATTATTTTTAATCAAGGAAATTTTAAAAAAATATATAAAACCATACACAAATCAGGGTTTCCATTGTTATGTAAACACACAATAAACAGCTGAAAATTCGCTGTGAAAATAAGGTTTTTGCTGCAAACAATTTTGGGCGACATTCCGAATACCTAGCTTTAAAAATGAGTTTTCGCTGTCAAAATCAGTTCAGTAATTTTCTGGAAATTTAAACTAACCGGAAAAGGGCTTATCATACTATGCATAAGAGCAGAAGTAGATATTTAATGTTAAAGAAAAGGAAGGATGAAAATCAACAATGAAAAAAATATCTGATTTTAACCTAATATCAATGGTTTATTTAATATATATAAAATAATTGCCGTAATATTTCTATTTGTTATACCATTTCACTCAAGATAGAGTTGAGATGGTAGTATAGTAACAAGGGATAAATATTTAATTTGCATATATAGCTTACATTCGTGCACAAATCAGCATCTCCATGGTGATCCAAGCAATAAATGAATATTCGAAAATTCACTGGGGAAATCAGATTTTCGTTGGAAACTACTATTTTTCCAGACATCCTCGACGCCTAAACTTTAAAATGAGAGGTATTTTGCGAAAATCTATTCATCTATTTCATCGTAATATCTACCATCGGAAACTCGCTAATCAAACTATGTATAAAATAGTTAATTGTAGTAACAATAATAATAATAATAATTGAAAAAACTCGGTATTTCTCAGCCGTAAAACTACTTGTTTAAACAATGGTTTATGGCCTTTGCTCGTTCTCATGTCTATTCCTTTTTACTATAGCCTGGCAACTCAACTTCAACATTAAAGTCTAGACTAGTATTTCTCACATAACTTATTTCTAAAAAGCAATAAGTGTTATTTATAGAACTATTAATATGAGAAGCTAATTTACCAAAGATTTTAACCCAAAATTATTCTGATAAAATAACTACTTTTCACACACCCTTATTTATGAGTGCATAAATTGTATCACTGTAGGTAAAATATAATTAAAAAATAGATTATAAATCCAGAATAATATCTTTCTCATTTTAGACTTAAATTCAAGTTAAATATGAAACGTTCATGATTATATTCAAAATATAAGTAGTTTTTCATGCATAGACAATGTGCATTTTATTTCAAGCGTCTTATTTGCCGTTTTAGTATATCATAGTAGCAAAGTATTTATTTTCCCATCTTTTTCTCAATCCCTCGAAGAGATAAGTATAATGTTATGGTAAAAAAAATAAAAATCAAACTTGGGATTATGATAAATGTCAACGATTCATAACCCCCTGAAACCGAAAACGTTTTCGTGATGTCTGGCTGTCCTTCTGTTTCTTGGACTAGAACCTAAATCATTTTACTGTTAGGACTAGAACTTGGTATCTATAATTTTTCATAAGGTTCCTCCATTTAATTTTTGTAACTATATATTTAATCCTAAATACTAAGAGAAATTTGGTGAAACGAAAATTGAGATAAAATCAATTTTTTTAAATCCACTCTAACAATTTTGATAAGAGTATCTAGCGCATTGTTTCACATTAGAAAATAAAATGGCCAATCTTGTTTTCCTATGAAAATGATTTTAAGAATACTTTACACAGCATAAAATTCAAATTTATTCATATCTCTGCAATTATTTGAGATTTGAAATATCTCATTATTATTATTATTATTATTATTATTAGCACCGCGTCTTACTACCCGTTCGGGTTATACGCACTTACGCTAATGTGTAATGGTAAACCACGGTGGAGGCCTGGCATTCCCCACATTCACAAGATGTCTTGTCAGTGGTGAAGGAAGGGTTTGGTAATCAGATAAATCTTTACCGCAACCGAGGATTGAACCCCGTTCGCCAACACAGAAGTCTGACACCTTACCCCTAGACCATCAGGTCACCGTATCTCATTATTAAAAAATTGTAGTAATTCAAAAAATTAAAATGTTTCATTTGAAACATAATTTTATATTTAATTAGCACAGCGTCTTACTTACCCTTTCGGGTTATACGCTTAAGTACTGATTACGCTAATGGGTTGGAATTAGTAAGGTTAAATTTAGAGGTTGTGCACCCACATTTGCGTAGAGGGAGAGTGGAAAACAGTTTAGTGAAAACCACTCCCCTTCACCCGACCGAGATTCGAACCTCGATCTCCCCATCCTCATCGGTCTAGCTCAACACAAAACTAGCGCGTCAGCTAACTACACCACTGAGGTGGGTCATCATTTTATGAAACTAATTGTTTCTGAGGCATATATGTATATATGGATAACTTTAAAATATAAAACTGTTATGCACTTTAGTGGGCAGAGATGGTCCTATTTTCTAAATGTTTCTGTAAAAGTGTATATTATCTCATGTATGCACTTTGGTGGTGTTTCTACAACAATATACATTATTTTGTTTCACAAATCTTAAGAGTTTTTATAAAATTAATATATTTCAAGATAAAGTGTGAGATAAGCCATGCCGTTTATTTTTTAAATAACATCATTGCAATTTATTTACAAAAAGTTTAATTGCACAGTTTTATCTTAATAATTAGAGTTTTATCTTCATATATTATTTATTATTTATGCCTTATAATAATTTAAAATATGGATACTGTGGGCCCTCTGAGATAGGCGGGCGCCACACGAGGTGCTCACACCTTGGACTGGTTTTATCTCTGTCTCTCTCAGTTCATATGTCTCTCTGTGAGTTGCACCACCGAGCGTGTCATCTGCCGTGAGTCCTTGGTTCGTGGCTTACCGCAGCTCTCAAAGGCAGTGGGTCGTCGACCCCTATAAAGACACGCGAGAGGACAGTGGGCGTTGGAATGGATACTGGGTGAGTAGTGAGTTAGAAGCTGGGGGGCAGGGGGACTGGAAATACCTCACACTTCGCTCCTTCACCGAGATTGCCTTGAAGCGAATCAAGGTAAGCTATTTAGTCTAGCCTATATTAAATAACTATATTCGAACCGGACTAACTGATAATGACAGACTCACCGGAAATTCAAGAAACGTTTGAAAAAAAAAACTTTATTTATTTTTATATTATCACCAAGACCTACTACCTGTTCAGGCTATACGCATAATTACTAATTATGCTAATGAGTTTGGGATAAGTAAGGTGTAATTTAAAGTAAGTGTAACTGAATTTGTAATATCTTATGTAGGGACAAATATCACCCCAAATAATCAAAAAATAATAAAAGTTTAAATTTGAAAATTTAATAAAAGAAAAAAGGGCGCTAAAAATTTAGCAAACTATTATAAAAATAGTTTTTTTCTTTTATTTTAAGGTTAAAACTGCGCAGGTAATTGCAGGGAGCAATCGGCCTATTTGAAAGCTTATTATTTCATTTATGCTCGTTGTTAAAGTCTGATCATCTTTTTTCCTAATGGTTTTTGTAATAATGTATATAAATTTTTTTTTATATAATATCTTGTGATCTTTCTTAGGCAAATGGATTGCGTTCGTTTGTGCATCGAGTTTATGGGCTTATTAATGTTTCGTTTCAAATAGTGTTTACAAAATGTATTGGTAAATATATTTGATTTAAAATTGTCATGGCTATCATGGTATTGTAAAAGAATAAAATTTATAAAGCGTACATCTGGATCTAGAACATCCTAATTTGATGTAGTTTTAATATGTGTCTGTCCGCATGAGTTATTTGAACACTGTCGTCTAAACATCCTATAAGCCTAAAATTTGGAATTCCGGTAAGTCCTAATACAATTAATGTTCTCTAGAAACAACCACAAAACTAAAATTTAATTAAATCTATTCAAATTATCGGGTAGGATTAGGCCGAAAACGTTGAAAATGGATAATTCCTTGTATCAATTGTAAACTGTTATAATGTAACTTTGATTTTTTTTTAAACTACCTAACACCCATTTATGCTGTGTCACTCTTTTCTTTCTTTTTATTGGCACCAACAGGTAAGAGTTCAAAATATTGTGTATAGAGAAGTTATAACTTAACCTTCAAAAGAATCTTCATATATTAAAACAAGCTTCGATTATATCTCTATTTTGAATACTTTCACTTTTTTAACACAATTTAAGCCAATAAAGGATTATTTTTTAAAGAAATTTTAATATTTGGTGACTATTCCTTGTGGTTTATTGATTTATTTTGTGTAATAAAAATAACAACGCTACTTTATAGATTCCCCGTGCGAAGAACAGGTACACTAATTAGTAAAAATAGGATAATATTTTCTCTTAACTAATTTTGACCCGCATCGGTTGTCGAAAAGTCTAAAGCTGGGATTGGAAACCGGTGGCCTTAAGGCTATATTTGGGCTTAAGGCCATATTTGGCCTTTTGAGGTGTTAGATGCGAACTTTTCGTATATCTTGTCAATTATGTATCTTCATCGTTTTAATGATAGATTCTAAACGGTATGTATGTTTAGTTAAAGCATCACTGTCTAAGTATAGTGTAAACAAATGAAGAGCTCTTTTCGAGTTATCTATTTATAATTGGCGCACTATCTTATTTTGACAAAATTTACCATAATTGATATGAGAAATCCGTTAAGTGTCGTGTAGCTTTTTAATGCAAAAATTCCCACCTCTTCCCTAAGACGTCACACTCGCAAAATACTAGACTGCCGATGACGGTGAGGTTGGGGCTCGAATCCAAGTCAGGTGTACTGAAGATTTTTTTTACTAAATTGTTTTCCACTCTCCCTCCACTCAAATATATTTACACTTCCTATATATTCAACATTCCTCATACCTAGCAAATTGACGTAATTAGTACACTTGAGTATAATCCTAACGGGTAGTAACTAGTGAGACACACTGCTAAAAATTAAATAAATAAAAATAAACTGATTTCGAAAATTAAACCTTTTTGCTACTGGTGGAGAGCTGGTGGTGTTTCTTGACCCTACGAAAGATTTAACCTGTTGGGGATTATTATCTACAGAAGAAATGAAACTTTGTAGGGTGTCATACCCTTATAAAGAATTTCGTGTTTTGTATTTTTACTCATATAAAGAATATTCTCTGTAAGGAATTTTTAATCACAAAGATAATAAGAGTTATAATTTAGCTTATTTTAACTAAACATCCACAGAGGAAATAAAGCTTGTCGAGGGTATTATCCTCACAATGATTTCAACTTAGTATTTTAAACTAATTAACTACGGAATATAAAGAGGGTATTAATACAAGCATAGGGAATATAGCTTGGGCAGGCTAAATTGTGCTTAAATATATAAATTAAATAATGTAACGTTGAAGATTATCTGAATTATATATATATACAAACACAGCTTAGCTATGAACGATACAATTACCATATGCACTGTGTGATCACATATATCATTTGTAACATTTACTGCTGGTTCAAATATCACCAAACTATTTTGATTTAAAAGCAAACATTTTATTGGCGAATCTAAATAAACTTTAACTTGCATACAATGCATATAATAATATTTACATTTTTATTTTATAAAACGTTAGTCTTAGTAAATTTTGTTATAAATATTACCTACAGTATTGGAATGTCAAATAAATAAATATGTTAGACTAGACTACCGATTTCAGGGAAATCAGGGATCGAATCCCGGTCGGATGTACTGAGGGTGGTTTTTCCCTATTTGTTTTCCACTCTCCCTCCACACACGTCCTCTAAATTCAACCTTCCTTACCCCTATCTCACTAGTGTAATTAGTACATATGTGTATCCCCTGAACCCGTAGTAAGACTTGGTGCTAAATAAAAAAAAAATCAATATTGAGTTGGAACTATTATACATTTGGGCGTGTATTTTCAACAGAAGAAAACCCCCACCTTCTCAAACCCTTCTCTCCTCTGCAATGATCCGGTGTCATTTGTCCGTTTTATGGCGCACCAAGGGGGATTTTTCCTTGAATATTTTTCCGCTTATCCTCAATGCAAATGATGGTACACTTCCTCTGAATTATACCTTTCCAATATTGATTAGAAGAGCGTAATTATTGAACATGCGTACAACCCGAACGGATGAGATTCTATGAAGTGAAAATAATATTTTCCAGATGATTGACCCACAATATTGTCCTCCAATGTGGTGTGTTTGTAGCTTGAGTTCGATTTGTTGATGTTCACAATACTTTCTCTACCTGTAAGATAGCGAGAAAGTAAAAGTGTGTATTTGCTAAAAGTTTCTTAATACACAAATCATACTAAGTCCACAGGTATAGAAGTGTAAAACCCTTAAAAGAAAAAGCACTTCAATACACCCGGTTGGGATTCGAACCGTCAACGGAAAACTAAACTACACTGGATATCATCGCTGAGGAGAGTGTATGGTTACTAATGGGAAACGACGTTGTTAATCTCTTGTTTTATTGTGGTCAATCTCCCCTAAAATATAAAAGAAGTTTCGCAACTCTTGTTAGTTGAGGTTTCCAGTAGCTAGCTTTTACCCAAGTACACCCCCTTAATATTTGACAACAGTTAAAGGAAAGAGAGCAAAGATAAATCTTTTCTCCGTTAGACCTACGGTCACCTCAGAGGTGATTTTGGGTGCATACGTTATTGGCACCTTTGTACGCATATCCAATTGTGTGGGTGGCAAAAAAAAAATGGATTGAAGGAATAAAATATATTGTTTTTTAAAAGTAAATTTTAATTACTTTAAAAAACAATATATCAATATATATATATATCAATCAATACAATATATTGTTTTTAAGTACATTTTAATTACTTTTAAAAAAACAATATATCCTTAATCCTTCAGTTAAGGCTAAAGTTACTTTAAAATGACTGTACTTAAAAAATTCACGGAAACTCCTAGATTGAATCTTTAAATCAAAGGATTCTAGCCACCGTCAACTGACGTCCCCTATGTTGAAAATGGCGTGTGTATGTGTGTGCTTGCGCGCGTGCGTGTATATATAAGCAGGAAAGTCATTA
This sequence comes from Timema shepardi, assembly GCA_902151425.1. Taxonomy (NCBI): domain Eukaryota; kingdom Metazoa; phylum Arthropoda; class Insecta; order Phasmatodea; family Timematidae; genus Timema; species Timema shepardi. Next base: position 47,486 of record CABFVX010000414.1, read on the forward strand.
CTGAAAGGACGATAAAGAGAATAGAGGAACAAAAAAAAAAAGTTCCAAAGCAAGGAAATGAAATCCGCGCGCGTCAAGTGTGGCTGGTAGGAGAGAATAAGGGGAGGATATCAGTGAATCTTTTGTTAACTTTTGTTCTCCCATCCCATCGTGAGCTGGTCATTGCGCGGTCGGATACTTCTCGCTGCGGGCTTCCCCTGTTACGTTCTTACGGACAGGCTTCATTTGCATGCAAATTAAAAGTATATAGGATAGTGTTTTACATCCAGTTTTCAATTATGTGTAAGCGGATCACATGGTTAGTGCTTTAACACTTACAAACTTTTTTTTTCGTGTTATTTTATTTAGATAAAAATTGAAATTAATTTTAAACGAATTGTTTTTATTTTGATTTGATTTTTCCACCACATCTTGGTATCTGTCCGGGCTATACGTGTACATTAATTACTTTAATGGATTAGGTATGAGAAAGGTATAATTTTACAGGAAATGTACGCAAATTTACGTGGAAAGAGAGAGAGAAAAGCAGAATTAAAAACCATTTAGGAAAAATTATCTTCAGTACACCTGGCAAGAATTGAAGTTACGATCACCCCATCACCGGAAATACATTCGAAAATGATAGTGATGCGTTAGATCATTCAACCATCGAGGCGGATATAAATTGTTCAACGTTTATTAATTGCCTGTAAGGGCTATTCACATGGTCTAAAGGCATCAGTCTCATAAAAGATTGAATAATCGGTTATGAGGTCGAGGTTTGAATCTTCGTCAGGTGCAATGAATTGGTTTTATATAATTATACAATGTCTCACTCAGTTCCACGTTAATGCGGGTGCACTTCTTTAAAAAGTTGTCATATCTACCTTCTATATAATTCTGTTAATAAATATGGTATAAGAAATTAGAGCTAAAAAGTTAAATATTTATTAAAGATTCTCAATTCATATCCAATCCTTCTTACCTAGTTTTAAAATAACGCTTAGAACACATAAGTGAATAAAATATATAAAATTAAATGATATAATAAAAATAAAATTATATCCCTTATAAATCTTACTACAAACTAAAATGTTTCCTGTAAACCACATTATTGTAAATATATAAACACTTTTTGTATAACGTGATGTACTTTTACGGGACCGTATTATGTTGCCAATTGAGTTTGAATTTTTTGTATTTGTTATTTACATTAATTTACCTTGGTCGACGTTATTCAAAGATTCAAATACAGCTATAATTAATACAGAAGACAAAGGTTTTTTTTTAAAGCAGCTCGTAATACTATCTGTTCAGGTTATACTATACATGATTACTAAATATGGTGGTGAGTTAGGGATGAGTAAGGTTTAATTTAGAAGAAGTGTACTCTCATTTTCGTGGAGAAAGATTGGAGAACCATATAGGAAAACCCTATCGGGATTCGAAACTCAAACTACCTGTCATCAACAGTCTAGTTTATTGCGACAGTGACGCCTTAGACGATGCGGAAACCGGAGCAAGTCGAACCAAGTGGGTGAAGGTTTGAAACTGTTCCTTGGCGTTTCACATAAAAATTCTAGTTATATATATTTTCTACTCGGAGGATATTAACGGTTTAATCCATGTGTAAGGGATGAAGAGGATAGTTAATGTAGTTAAACCTCGGTAATCCAAACTAACTGCGGGACCGGAGCTTGTTTGGCTTAGAGAAAATTCGGATTAAGTGGGATAAATGGTAAAGTTGTCGGAGTGAAAGTGTTTTCTCACCAAACATAAAATTATATTTAAACGAGTTTTATAAATTTTACATTCAATTACAGAAAAAAACTAATGTATTGACTACAACAAGTAAACATTTAACATATATTATCACTAGCTTCTTGTACCTTTAATTTAACTTTGAGTTTATCAATTAAATATATTTAATTTGGATTAAATTATTGTTTTATTCCCCGTAATTTCCCAAAATTTTGTTTCGATTGTCCGGAGCTTTGAACTACTGGTGTTTATTTTAACAGGGTTTGATTGTATGTATATGAAATGAGCTGTTTTATTGTGTAGATAAAATGGGAGAATTTCAGTAATAAATCATTTAATGTGCGTTGATATTCAACATAAATCTAGTATATGGCGAGACTCACTTCTTTGACCATGTGTCCAAGAGTGCGAGTCTTTAATTAAGAATATATAAGATTTATTTCAAACAGATTTTCGGATATATAAATTTAGCAAAAAGCTTGCTCTTTGAATACACTAAAGTTAGTAACCCCTGTTATTTCTAATTTTAATTTTTTAGCACCGCGTCTTATTACCAGAGTGAGTTATTCAAAAATACTAATCACTAATTACGCTACCTATTGTTAAGGATGAGGACGATTGAATTTAGAGGAAGTGTACCCGTAATTGCGTGGTATAAAGGGGGAAAACATTTAGAGAAAACAGCCTTCAGTACACCCGATCGAGATTTGAACCCCAATCTCCCCACCATCGTCAGTTTAGTCTATTGTGAGTGTGAATCCCTATTATTAATTATGTTTACTAATATGAACGCACCCACACAAGTGGGCAAGTGTCTCGTAAGACCTGTTTGTCTGAAAGTGTAAAGGTCTGGATTCAAATCCCAAACGTGTATACAGGTGATTTTACCATAGTTTTTTCCACTTTTCCTCCGAGTAAATGTGAGTACATATCTCTTATTCTAACTTTTTCATATTTATATCATTATATTGTAAACATTCTCACAGTTTGGAGAAAATTAAAATGTGGTGCGCAAAAAAATTATACTGACATGGACGCCATATTTTATAACAATATCAAGATATTCAAGGAAATAGCATACTTTTCTCTCTCCAAGTTTCAAATCTATTTCTTAGAATAGAAAATTCGAAAAGCAAAAATTCTTTGAAACCTGTCTCGCCACATAAAAGGGAACGGAATATTGAAGAGACAAGATTATTTGACTCTTGAGATGGCTCTAGGGAAGAAATCTGCCGTGCTGTTGTCTTTACCATTTTACATCACTTCTATCGACATTCGCCACCCCTCCCCTTCCAACCTCCTTTTTTTTTTGTTCTGTTACGGCCGATGGATGCAGCGCAATTGGTTGAGGAGATGGGGGGGGNTGGAATGGAGAGAGCTTCAAAGTCAAATGGGACGTCAGGAAACTTCTTTTACGATGATATTGCCGAGAAACTTTGCAGGTATCTTTGTAACAAGTACAAGTAAAATATGTGTTACTTTGAAAAACTCTAAAAGCTGTGTCTGTCGTCACATATTCTGTTTGAAAAAATTGAAAATAGTTTATGTATTATTATTTACCACTCGTATAAGTGGTTAGGTGGGCTAAGGCGTCCTTTCACCTTGTGTGAACTGCTGGTGAAAGGAAGTTTGAGGTTATAATCTCGGGTGGGTGCACAGAGGATGATTTTCCCTCTAGGTTTTTTTATCTGAATTTAGGCAAATGAGGGCAAACTTCTTCTGAAATTCTACCTTACTCATCTATTCCTCATTAGAGTAGATATACTAATATCCTGAGTGGATAAAAAGACTTGGTACGAAATATAATTAAGATATACCTCAAATGAGCTATTCTTAAGAGCACATCTCACTAACGATTTATGATATTAGATACAAGATTACGCTAGAACCCTAAATTTCATAGAGGTACGTTATTTTTGATTTAATCACTTGGTAACCACAAAATTGGTAAAAGTGATACTGTATTTATTTTGAAAAGGAAATATTAATTTTGTTGTAAATTTCTAAATATATTAAAATGATTTTACTGGTCTTAAATCAATTGGTTTTTAATGAAAACCTAAGGTGGGAATGTTAGAAAGGGTAAAATGTTTTTCACGTTTCTCCGTTTTTATATACAAAAATATTTTACTCAAAAGGAGTCAAATATTTATTTCGTACAAACGTATAGTTTAATTTTCTTTACTACCCGCCTCGGTGGCCACGTGGTCTAAAGCGCTACTCTTTATGTAGATTGGACTGCCAAAGACTGGAAGATTGGGGCTTGATCCCAGTCAAGTGCACTGAGGGTGGTTTTCCTAAATGGTTTTCCACTCTCCATCCACGTAAATGTGGGTGCACTTCCTCTAAATTAAACCTTCATAATCCCTAACACATTATAGTAATTAGTACATAGGCGTATAAACATAACGGGTAGTAAGACGCGTCGCAAAATATATATATTTACTTGGTGACTTTAAAAGTTCTCAAATATCTGTTAAGGGGGTTCTGTAATTTAATGAAAACTTGTTATCATCGTTTAATAAATTTGCCATCTAATGCCGCTATGCTCATGACAGATATTCAACAACTGTTAATATTACCATGTGAAGAAAATTAAACTGTATGGTTTTACTAGAGCAGTATCTTACTGATTTTGGCCAAAAAAGTTTTGCTATAAAATCTGCTAAAACACCTTTTCTCTAGTCCCCTGAGCTCACACCGCCGTTAAATGTGATGCTTGTTTCTAGTTGTATTAATTAACTAAGCTAATCGTCCGTGAGGTGAAATATGCTCTTAAAATGTTTAGAAAGTATGAGGAGCTCAGGATATTATGTATTATCTTTTTATGTGTGTGTAATATGCCTCTTACAAGCCATCCGGCTAATTTGCATATTGATTTTAAAGGGGAAGTTTGAATTTAATAGGAAATGTACCCGCATATGAATAGTGGAAGACTTATAAAATATAAGGAGGATCCCCACAGAATACCTAGGCAAAATTGAAATCACGATCCATCTGATCAAATATTAAAAATCAACAGTGCAATAATAGTAACAACAAAATAAAATAAATGTTCAAATTTAATAAATAGTAAAAATTAAAAAGTTGTATTAATTACATCTAAACTCTTGTTGAAGTAAAGAATAATAAAAAAAAAGCTGTATCAAATAGATAAGTTTTGAAAACCCATATTTATATTGTCTTGAGAAATTACTAAACCAAGAGTTAGGAAAATATAATTTTCTATTCTCAATTTGACTTCTATCTTCAATTATGTGGGTCTTTCTTCATACACAATTTGATGTCTATATTTATTTAAACATAAAACTTGTTTGTTCCACCAATTATATTTCTTATTTGTTTGTTACTAATAGATGACGGAGAATATGTTTGAAAATCTCCATAGCGAATGTATACTAGCTAGACTCACACAATCACTGGAAAATATTATCATTATTGATTTTTAAAGAAAGCTGCGGCCAATATTATCAAAACCATTCAGTTTAGAAATGTTGTCATTTTTAACGATAAATAGTAGTATTGAAGAAGACCAAAAATATAATAAATTGGGGAAAAAAAGGACTTTATTGGGTGTTGCAATTTTTTTATTTCATTTTACAAATTGCATCTTACTACCCAACTGGATTATCCACTTACGCACATTGGGTAGTGGCGAGTAAGATAAAATTGAGAGGAAATGTACCCATAATCGAGTGGTGAGAGAAGGGAAACTGACAAAGATTTCAAACCCCGGCCTTTCCATTTCCGAAAAACCAAATGAGACGAGCTTTCCGTTGAGTAGGAGCACCCAGCAATGCTGATTGTTATATTCCTAAAAGCCGTTCTTACCACAGTCTTAATGAAGCACTAATTTGTAAAATAAAATATTCATTCTCCACGGTTTTACTCTGACATTACTGTACATTGCATAGTTGGCGCAGCCTTTGAGGGGGAAGACTGGTTTGGGGCTGTAGAAATGTGTGGGAAAGAGACTCATGGAAAGACAATATTTACATTTCAACTGCTGTACGCGTGAGTGTGTGTAGCGTGAGTGTGTGTGTGTGTGTGTGTGTGTGTGTGTGTGTGTGTGTGTGTGTGCATTGCTGCAGTGCTGGAATTCCATTGAAAGGCCATCTCCCAGGCACGAGAAAAAGTGCTCGAGACCCCGGAGAGATTGTGCGGGTTTATTTGATGGCTGGAGAAATAGTTGAACTGTTGTTTTTACAGGAGCTTCTGCCACACAATTTGGATTCTTAGTGAACTGTAAAATCACTTTGTAAGTAGCTTTTAATCCCTTATACCTCCAACTTCTTTCACACGATGTAGATAAGCTTATTGAGAGACTCTTAGGACTAGAAGCAAGCCCTTTCAGAGTTGGGAATCAAAGAAACCTTTTTAATATACGGACAAAAAAAAAATCCATTATGGAGGATCGAAAATATGCATGGTTTGGGGAATGAGTTTAGATTTGTCCATAGCAGGCCTTATTTGGTTAGAATCTAGATTCGAGATTCAAAATAACTAACAGCCTTTGCTTAGTGATTTTCACCCAATTTCATACACAATTTTTTGTAAATTAGTTGCAACAATGTTTATTCTGATGAAGGAATTGATTACGTGTTTATATTTTGTTTTATTTTACACATTAAGGATACAACAATAAACAAACAAATAAATGCTACAAATTGTTTATTTGAGGTTTATAAAATATCGATATAATTTTCTTGCAATTTAAACCAAAGTAGATTATAAAATGAATTAGTAATAAAAAACTATTTTATAGAATAAAATACATCGAAGCATATGGTATATTTTCTGTGCGATATATGGAGTAAATTTAAATGTGTTCAATCAAAGGTGTGAACAGAGAGTATAAAATAATATTTTTTTCTCTAAATCAAATTTGGTTTGAAATTCTCATCCATCAAAGATCTAATTTATGTTTTGGGGGATAAGATAATTCAGGCAGATGTAGTTTTCATTCAAAGATTTAAGGCAGTCCCAGGAAGTATAGGTTACTTCAAAGTAGCTCACCCTGACCACAAATTAAAATTACTTTTGTAAAATTTAAAACTTAGCGTGCATAATTTTGTAATATAGGCAAGACTAAAGGAAAACTAGAACACTTCCGAAACTTTGTATTAATATTTGAATGACTGAGGGTTCAGCAGACTGACAAGAGTGCGTGCGAGCGAGCGAGTAACTACATGCGTGATTAGCAGATAGCTCTCGATAGTTGTTGACGAGAATGCAAAGGTTTAAATCTTGGCTCAATGAACTGAGGAAGGGTTTTGACAAGTGATTTATTGTTGCTGTTTTCCCATACTCTATTCGTGATAATGGTGATTCTTATTTGTAAAGGCCTACTTTGATTATAATATTGAAGTATTTTAACAAATCAGTTTTACATATATATAGGTATGGTTTATGATCTTACCAATTAAATTAGGCCATTAGTAGCAAGTGTGCTAAACCTATCGATATTAATCGTAATTATAATAATAGAATTCAATGTAAAGAATAGTTATAAATGTGGGATAGAATTTTATGTTGTAAATGGTACTGAATCTAAGATCAATTGAAAATATAAGTAAAAATGCTGTCCTTAATATCTAAGATGATATTGAATATTAACAAAAAGGAGTCAAAATCACAATGTAACGAACTGATTAATATAATTTTAATATTAAAAGTGATGTAAAAGCAATAGTTTTGAATATAGGATAAAAAAATTGCAAAAGATATTAATCTTAGATCAGATGAATTTAATGTTAAACTACTGCCCTTCACAATGTCTAAAAAGATATTAAATATAAAAAATGTTAGTCTAAATCACACATAATACAAAAAAAAAACATATTAAAATGCATGTAATGATAACACATGAGTCAAGTAAAGTTGAATACACAATATGAGATATGACAAAGTGATAAGGCTAAGATAGACAATTGTCAAATGGAAGAGAATAAAAATTGAATAAAGGTGAGTTGAAAAAATTGAATTCTATTCTTATCTTGAAATTGAAATTTCCTTGTTCCTTGTAATGCTGAATGTGAATCAATCACTAATCGACATGTTTCGGCGCGTCGTCGGCGCCATCCTCAGGACTAAATAAGACAAAAATCAACGTTAAGTTGTGGTGCAAGTAGTCCAATGTTAGCCATCATCTGATCTAAGATTAATATCTTTTACTTTCTTCTATCCTATATTCAAAACTATTGCTTTACATCACTTTTAATATTAAAATTCTATTAATCAATTCGTTTGTGATTTTGACTCCTTTTTTTTAAATATTTAATATTCTCTTGGATATTAAGGACAGCATTTTTACTTACATTTTCAATTGATCACAGATTCAGTATCATTTACAACATATGTTCCATCCCACATCTATAACTATTCGGTGACCTGGTGGTCTAGGGGTAAGGTGTCAGACTTCTATGCTGGCAGCCGGGGTTCAATCCCAGGTCCCGACAAAGATTTATCTGATTACCAAACCCTTCCTTCACCTCTGACAAGACATCTTGTGAATGTGAATCACCCTACCATTACACATTAGCGTAAGTGCGTATAACCCGAACGGTTAGTAAGACGCGGTGCTAATAATAATAATAATAATATAACTATTCTCTACATTGAATTATATTATTATAATTACGATTACATATTGTTTCCTTACTACAGCTCATTATGTTTCCCAAAAATCTATCGATATTAATAAAAATGTAAAAATGAGTAGTTTTCCTAGCACTCAATGAACCAACATACAATAATATTGCCTAGCGCCTGTAAACTAGACTGTACAGGCTCGAGCGCCCATGCGTGCTCGGTCGCTCGCTCCAGTTTGACCGTATTCTAACTCATTTGTGTGAATAAACACAGTTTTCTACAAACCAATGTTTTTAAATTTTTAAGAAATTCTTAGTACAAAAGAAAACAAAATTATGTTAACTTTAATTTTCTTTAAAAATAGCGTTAGTGCTGCAATATTAACCTACTCACAGAATATAGATTAAATAATCACACTATTTAATGTACTTATTGAAAAAAACTCATCTTACTACCTATTTGCTGTACGCCTTTTAATTACGCTATTGGTGTAGCGATAAGGAAGTTGGACTTGAGAACAAATGTACGCGCATTTAAGTGGAGTCTGGGAAACCATTTATGAAAAATCCCCCTACGTACAGTACTGTACAGTCAGTAGAAGGTTGCAAAATTCAAAATGAAATGATTTTTTTTTAAACGTCAAGTTACTGTTTAGGCTCTTTTTAGTTATTTAACTTTTACAGTTGCTCACTGACTTAGTTTGCTGTAGTTGCCTCGTGTTTAGGTGAGTAGCACTGCTAGAATAACTTCCAAAATACACAGTGATCTCGTTAATTATCTTTTGTGACATCTTAGTCTCATTTGTGAATTCATTATATATACAATTTATATTATATATACCCAGTTGCGTCTACTGAGGGTTTTTTTTCCTAAATTGTTTCCCAGTCTACTTCCAAGCATACTTGGGTAGATTAACTCTAAAATTCTTCTTTTCCTGATCCATATCTAATTAGATTAATTATCATATATGCGTATAATCTGTACAACTAGTAAGACGCCGTGATGATTATGATAATTAATAACTTGGGACTAATATCAAGCTCGTTTGATTTGTCAGTGATGAGTTCAGGTTTCAAATTACGACTGGGGGTAGTGGTAATGATTTTTCCTAAATGGTTTCCTCCTTCTTCCTCAACGAAAATAAAGGTAGGTACATTTTCTCTAAATTATACCTACCTCACAAGTGTAATTAAATGCAGATACCCCGGATGGGTTGTAGGATTCAGTGAAAATATATATTTTTTAAACTAGGATATGAACACTTGTAGGTTATAAAGGGGTTGCTATGCTCTCAAAGACATAAGTTGGGAGTCAAATTCAGTAAAAGTTTGGAGACCACCGTGCTGTATTAGGGATGAGGAAAGTTGAACAAAGAGGAAATGTGCGCGGGGGAGGACTGGAAAACAATTTAAGGAAAACCAACCTTCAGTACACGCGACCAGGATTCAAGCTTTCATTTCCACGTTGTTGTGCAGTCCAATCTTTTGAGAGAGTGAAGCTTTTGAGTTAAACCAATCAACCACTCAAAGGGATAATATCTTTTGGATTATAAAATCTAATTGAATTAGTTAAATAAAGTTTTGAAAAATAAATAACCAAAATTATATAACTAACTGATAAAAAAAATTGTATTAAAAACTTGCGCTTACAAATAAATAAAAAAAATTCATAACGAACTTACACAATATAAATATCTTGAACAGTTATTCACGTTCTCCAAGTCTAAGACATCAGTTTCACACTACACAGCATTATCGATTAAGAGAGGGGGAGGGGAGGTCAAGGTTCGAAACTAATCCGGTGCACTGGACTGTTCTAAATCGTTGTTTCCCCACTCTCCTTCTACAGTAAGGCAAGTGCACATTCTTTTAAACTATTCTCCTTATCCGTTACCTTAAGAACAATCAGTTAATATTATTTTTTCCAAACGTATATTACTACCCGTCCGGGCCACCCACAGTTATTATTAATATTATTATTATTATTATTATTATTATTATTATTATTATTAGCACCGCGTCTTACTACCCGTTCGGTTTATACGCACTTACGATAATGTGTAATGGTAGGGTGATTGTGAGATGAAATGGAGGACCTACAGTTTAACGTGGAATCCGAACCACGGTGGAGACCTGGCATTCCTCACATTCACAAGATGTCTTGTCAGAGGTGAAGGAAGGGTTTGGTAATCAGACACCCACAGTTAATCACATTAATGGGGTATAGATGAGGGAGATCTAATGTAAAAAAATGTGCCTTGATTTGAGCGGATAAAGAGGGTAATTTAAAAAAACGATTAGATTAATTTGTTATTTGAACACCAACCTCCACTTCACCGGCAAGCCTGACTAGACGAGCATGACATCTTAGTCCGCATGCACAGCTACGTGGATAGGCCATTAATGATTAGTGATTACTATTTTGTTATTTGATTTTTTAGCCTAGGATATAAATAAAAATAATTGTCCGATTAAAACAACCTATTACTCAATGTATATGTTAATCATGGGAAGTCAATGTATTTTAATTCAACACATACGTATAAACTGTCATTACAGGTCATATACTTTATGGTTATTATATTTTATGTTGTATTTTAGTTGTAGTTGTTAAAAAGTACCAACCTGTTGTAGATAATGGTCTACAGTTGTTCAGTACTAGAACAAATAAAATAAAAGCAAACAGGTACGATTATCGCTACTACTATTTTTTTTAATTAACTTAAATCAGCATTCCAAAGGTTGTATCTATAAAAATATGACACAGCAGTACAAACATATATATATATATATATATATATATATACTTCTTTGTAATGTTTTTATAAGCCTTTAAAATACTGATTTCAGTTTAAATAGGCATACGTTATGTATTTTGGGGAGGGAACGGTTGAAGATTTTCTCAATTTCATTATATTGGTTCTAGGTTTACGGTTCTCGTTTTAAAATCACACCGAATCGTACAAACTAAGCCAAAGCCATTTTAGCTATACCAATACTTGTAAATGTCACCTAAATTTCCCTGATAGCTAGTCCTATGAAAATCAATCATTTTTAGACAACATTAAATATTTAGTAAATTTAAGTTTCAATAAAATATTATTTACATTACATAATTATATATTTATGACTATATTTTTTAACTTATGTATATCCAAAAACTGATGAACCAAGAACTGACTTTCTAGGAACCAAAGTCAGTTCCAGTTTTATAAAGGTGGGGTTGTAGAGGACGCGAGAAAAGTTAATTGTTTTTGCAGATTTTATAGGTAAACCTTTTTTTGACAGAATAAATAAAAATATTTCTCCGGTTCCTGTATCTTTTTTTTATATCCCCACGTCTTACTATCTGCTGAGGTTGCCAGCATATATGATAATTACACTATTGGGTTAGGGATGAGGAAGGAAGTATTTTAGAGGCAATCCACCCACATTTTCTTGGAGGGAGAGTAGGAAATCGTTTAGGAAAAATCGCTCCCAAGGACCCAAAAGGAATTCGAATCCTGAGCACCTCGTCATCAGCAGGCCAGTCTAACACGAGAGTGACGCCTTAGAGCGTTCGGCCACTGAGTTGGGTGCTTGGATGGTTACTAAATTGAATTTTTTTTTAATGGGCCCGTAAACAAATAGTAACCTACATAATTTTATTCAACATTACAAACAAACTAACCATGATCCCCTATACTTATACCATAAGGGTTACTGTATATTCGAGTGCCCGTAGCAGGGCTACAAGTATTTTCTTAAGTCAACAGTCTATGTGTTTTCCAGGTTTTCCAATCACTTAGAGAGTAGGGTTAAAAACAAATTCTTTCAAACCCAATGTTTTAAGGAGAAAATTATTATTATTACTATTACTAGCACCGCGTCTTACTACCAGTTCGGGCTGTACGCACTTACGCTAATGTGTAATGGTAGGGTGATTGTGAGATGAAATGGAGGACATACAGCTTAACGTGGGATCCGAACCACGGAGGATGCCTGGCATTGCACACATTCACAAGATGTCTTGTCAGAGGTGAAGGAAGGGTTTGGTAATCAGATAAATCTATGCCGGGACCGAGGATTTAACCCCGGCCGCCAGCATAGAAGTCTGACACCTTACCTCTAGACCGCCAGTTCACCTTAAGGAGAAAAAGATGAGAGGGTGGGATGGGGGGATAGAGAAGACTAGTGTTCTAATTAGGGGGATTATTTTTTCAATTCCCTTTTTCTTATACGAAAAGGCCTATTATATAAAATTCACAAATATTTCAGTATTATTAATAGATGTTCGTGAAATTCCCAATTTTTTCAAGAAGCAAAACAATCCTTGTGTTTTCCAGGCGCGTAGCAACCCTGTCAAGATATTGGACTTACAGGGTGTTTGGTGGCCGTTTAGGGGAGGTGAGGTTTTATAATCATTGAAGGGTGCACTGAACGTATTTTACTTGTGTCACTGCGGTTTTTCAAACATCTCCATTCTTATGCGAGTGAATTTCCTTTCATAATACCTTTTCATATTGTCCCATTGATTCCCTTTGTGTTAGACATTAAAATAATTAAATAACGACCCACTTCAGTGGACAAATGGTCTAAGGCGTAACTTTCATGTTAGACCAGCCTGCTGAAGACAGAGAGATTGGGATTCATATCTAACTTATATATCCTGAGAGTAGTTTTCCCACTCTCCTTCCATGCAAATGCAAGTATATTACCTCTAAAATGTTTCCTTCCTCTTCTCTACCCCATTAAAGTAACTATCATAAATAGATATATAACCTGAACAAGTAGTAAGACGTGGTGATAAAGAAATTAAATAATAATACATTTGTGGCCATTTTTCCACTTTTATCGAAAAACTGATTATTAAAAATAATTGTTAATTTAAGGTTTAATTAATTAACTTGAACCGCATTGGTGGGCACAAGGGCTAAATATAACAAAGCCCATCAACTCGGATTTTGTGGTGAAGGAGTGGTCTGATTTCGAATATCGGCTTGGCATAAGGATGTTTTATTTTACATGATTTCCCACTATTCCTTCGTAAAATTGAGGGTACATTTCCTATAAAATCCGCCTTTTTCATTCCTACCTCATTAGCATGATTTGAATCAGTATATCGCGGATGGTTAGTAATACGTGGGCAATAAAATACATATCGGGGTCAAACACTCATAATAGCAAAGATGATACACTGTCTGGATGTAGAAGAATATACCTATATAATTAGGCTCAAGTAATAAATATTTTTAGCACCTGTGATAGAACTGAGTCCTTTTAACTCGTTAGTTACAAAACGTACCATTTAGGGGGATATAAACTATTTAACAGCCTTACTTTTGAACCAGAAGAGCAATAAAAAGTTAAATGTGGCAATCTTAAACCCTGTGTGTTTCTTATATTTTCGCATTTGGCTATTTCATCACTAGGTGTAAATTAAAGATAAATCTGTGCCCTTCGTATTTCTACCTATTCGGGCTGCTACATATATTACACTAATGAATTAGGTATGAGTAGGGGCGTTTAAAAGGAAATGTACCTTAATTTTAATGGAGTGAGTTTGGGAAACCATTTAGTAAGATACATCTCACCAATTCACTCAGCCAGAATTCAAAATCTGACATCACTGTCAGTCATAGGAAAACTGGAATCAAACTCATAATAGATTGAATTAACTACCAGTGACGTGGTTTTCTCAGCCCCACCACGCTAGTGCGAGTGCATTTCTCCTAAACTATCTAATCTAGCCCTAGCTTTAAATTAGATAGTAAAAACAATTATTTGAAATACATTGATAAATAGTACAATACAATCGTAGGCCTACATACTTTCTCATAATTATAATATATTGTAGCTTGGACCAAAATTTTCAAAAATCTAATATAAATTAATTACCGTTGAATAAATTTTATTTACGAAAACAAACTTAACATTTTTTTATTCATTTGAAACTCAATAAAAAGATATAGATTTTGAATAATATATTTAAATTCATATTTTTAATTCCAAATTTTCAAAAATTCTTTATTAGTAAAATATGCTTATATTATTTTTATTAGAAGAAACAAAATACCTCGTGTGTACTGTATCATGCAAAACACTTCCCGTATATCACTTTGAACAAAATCATTGGAGATATTTTCTAAGAATGTTGGATGTCAAATAAAACATCCACCTAGAGAAAAATCGTGAGCCAATTCCGGAAATTTTAGAACTCTCCTAAATAAGTAATCAGTAAAATACCTTTAGTATTAGATCAAAAATTTAATTCATGGTTTTTCCTATAAGTATGACCATACAACAAAAAATAACAATTTTGAACTAAATATATAAAAATGTTTCGGCTTTATCCCCAGATACACGCAGATATTAGAATAGACATAATTATTTTAAGACCCACTATTTGAGTTATAACCTCGAGACTGAAAAATTTCATTTTTCAATAACTTCTCGATATGAAAAAGTAAAATATTAAACCATAAAAAACTAAATTAAAACTTTTGTACCCGTGCCCACCGGTGCAGGTCAGATATAAATCTATATAATGAAAAATCTTTAATTATATAGGAGTATTTTGATGATAAAGAACTTTTAATCAAAAATGACAGCATATTTTTAAAATATTATTCGTATGGATTAAAATGTAACAATCTTGTATAGCTGTGAAAGACCACACGACTTGAACCATCTTCTTAAGTCAACAACTGAAAGGTTTATTTAATGTGATTTATATTCATCCGCAGCTGCAAATACTCTCAAACTTCGGCTGGTTTGTGTTAACTGCACCATCTGGTAGAAGTCCCATATACTAGGGAAGTTCAGGAAGTGTTCCCCATTGCCTTCCACATATAATGAGCGAGTGCGAAAGGGCCTATCGATTTTGGCGGAAAGGTACCTATGGCCTTACATCCCCTCCAAAGGACTTTGTGATACGGATTTTTATCACCCAAGAAACATGTGCTTACCTCAGATGATTTTGAGCCCACGAACATTGAGACTTTAAGCATTTTACCCCAAGACCACTCGGGTCGACACTTGACGTATGACCGTAAGAAAATAGGTATATTATCTTTATTAACTTTCAAATACCGCCGTCATTCGTACCATATACCTGCTATACTCTCGATGTTCCTTTGAGATTCTTCTGCTCGTCCTGCATCCTTGACGGAGGCGAAAACATATAGAAAGGGAGAAAAAGGGACAGTAGAACTGATGATGAAATAACAATAATCATAAACAAGGCTGTATATTTCTCAGTTCGTCAGGGAGTAATTGCAGCACAGATCAATTTCCCCTCCTCTCGCTTTTTAATGGCAGATACACGGCCAACTAGATGAAGTGGCGGTGCTCGATAGAGTTCTACAAGGTGTGCATCAAACATGTGCCCGTTTCTCTAGACCAGGGGAGGGGATAGGAAGACTGACTACAGGTGTAGGGGCTACTATTTCGAACCCAGGTAGTGTCTGAAAAATGTATCACTGGTACACGGGTCCTTGATATTATTATTATTATTATTATTATTATTATTATTATTATTATTATTATATTACATAGCTTAGACTTAGGGGTTAATTTTAATTAAGTTGCTATTTTTAGCACCATGTCCTATTACCGGTTCGGATTATACGCTTATGTACTAACCACGCTAATGGTTTTAGGGATTAGGAAGGTTATATTTAGATGAGGTGTACCCGCATTTTAGTGGAGGGAGAGGTGGAAAACCATTAGTGAAAGAACACCCTCAGTACACCCGACCGAGATTCGAACCTCAATCTCTCCGTCATCGGCAGGCTAGCCGACTGTAAGAGTAGCGCGTTAGAACACACGTCCAACGAAGCGGATTGGTTAAACATTAATATCCTAAGTTACGTTTGTTTTATAAGCCCATCATCTTACGAAAAGTCTTCTAGAGTAACAACAGAATCCTATAGTAAGAGTATGATAGATATAAATGTATCTCGTATGGTTATTTGTAAGAAAATTGGGCTATCAGTAATGTATTTATACAATAATATATTTAGAAAGTGTAATTTATATTTAAAAATGTATTGTTTGAAATACATAATTGATTTGCTATTATTACGTTTAACACTAGGGTTATTAAAGGCTTAGTCAAAGGGTTAATAAAATTGACTCACATTAGAGTGGAGAGGAGATTGTAAAAATCACTCCCATCGCACCCTAAACCCTTTTCACTGGCCATTTAATGTATTACGAGCTTGACGCCTTACACCATTTGACCACCAGTGGACTCACAGTAATTTAACAAATGTGTTTAGTAGATTTTTAAAACGTTCTAATCATAAATAGTACAGAAAACAGAACGGAACCAACTACCCAGAGTGTGTCTTATCCTAATACGTTTTCCCCTATCCCTTTACGTAAGGAAGGGTACATTTACTCTAAATTTTATCTTCATAATACATACCTCATTAATGTAATTAAATGCGTAACTACATCCCGTAGGGTGCAAACAAAATATCTAAATCCTTTATCTTAAAGAGACAGGTTGAAAAGTGTATTTTTAGTAAATATAACAGAATTCACATGGAGAAAGAGGTTGGCAAACCATATTATTGTAACACTTTAAATAACGTATCCTGTCGGAATTTGAGCCTCGGCCTTCCGTATTACATTCAGACTTGTCTCCCCCTTCCAACACCCCTCCCCCTCACGATATTGTCGTTGATAGGAGTATTAAGTGTCTGAAGTAAAAACTTCGAAGTGACATGTACAACACGATCAAAGCAATCGACCTTTTTTTCAGATGGATATTTTTTTATTAAAAAAAACAACAACACGAAGTGCGATGGATCCGTATAGACTCATATCCCCTCGAGGAACTTGCTATCAACTCTTCTCCCCTCCCTACTTGAACCATAAATCATTTAAGGTGGGCCAAGTTGCAGGTACAGTTCGAGGCAACCAAATAAGACAGAAGATCCTGGAGTAGGTTTGGGGGAGGGGTAAGGGAGACAGTGGATATGTGGGGGAGATTGATGGAACAGTTCAGTAGGCAGATGTTAGCATGGTACTTTTAAGTTAGAAGGGCATAAACATCATATTAGTGTCTGTACCTCATTTGGGGTGCATAGTGTTCGCTTTATTAGCTTAAAACACGTTAACCAAAAACTATACACAAACAAAAATACTTTTAGTAAAAACCAAGGGATCTAAACCACGGACCCTTAATGAATTCATTGATAGATGTAAATGGTCACACTCCTCGGTGCCGTAGTTAGCAAACGCACTGGTTTTGTGTTGAGCTTGACGTCAAAGAATGGGGAGATTGAGGTTCGAATCTCTCTCGGGTGAACTGGGGATTTTTTTAAATGGCTTTCCACTCTTTCTTCACGAAAATGCGGGCTCACATTATTTATATTCAACCTTCCCAATTCCTAACCGATTAACGTAATTAGTACTAAAGCGTATAACCTGAACGGGGAGTAGGACTTGACGAAAAGTATTATTATTATTATTATTATTATTATTATTATTATTATTATTAATATAATTATTCAAGGGGTCTGTGAACTTGAATGGGGGAAGAAAAGTTATATCTTTATTTCTATTAAGATCTAGCATATCCTTCAGTTATGGGCGTAGGTAATATGTGACACACCGTTTGGTCTTTTTTTTTTTATATTTTTGTAATAATATTTCAATATAATTAGTTTCTTATTCATCTAAGAACATTATTCTGAGGAGAGATCCATAGATTTCACCAATCTTCCAAAAGGGAGGGGGGAGGGATCTATTACACCATAAGGGGTAAAAATACTAGTCTAAGGCGTCAAAATCTCAATTGGATTTGATTTTCAGCGTCAGTCAGGTCGATATTTAAATATAAACCAGATGTAGGCCGCTAAGGTTATTTTCTCGCCCCATCTACAAGTTAATTCGGGTGCACTTCCTTCAATATACCCCTTCCCCCAATTCCTCCCAGTTAAAAAATATCGTTAATATCCTGGGAATTGAATGTAATAATAATAATAATAATAATAATAATAATATCGATAAAATGGAAGCCTACACCAAAACCTAACGATAAGAAATTACTATCTAGTTACAAAGACAGACTCATTGAGTTCATAAATAAAACATTATTTCAGGGCATACCTGGGATCAAACAACTGTCCCTATGATCTGTTGCCAATTTACCTCACCACACAGCAACGAGAAAAAACTGCTTTTAAGAGAAAAAGTTAATTAACTTAACATATACATATTTTATTACTATTATTATAGACTATAAGTGATTTTTGAGTTGTTCAACTAAGTTAAGTTCTTTAATTTTTAGTTTAGTACCCCTTCTTGCTACCCATTCGGATTATATTAGCTACCCTAATATGTTAGGTATGAGGAAGGTTGAATTTAGAGGAAATGTACCCACATTTGCGTTGAGGGAGATTGGAAAACACGTTTGGAAATATCCTCAGTACACCGGACCAAGATTTAGACCTTGATCTCCCCGTCATCAGTGGTCTAATCTACTGCGAGAATTGCGCGTTAGACCATGCGGCCACCGAAGCGGGTCCCATCTAATTAACCTAAACGAAGAATATGAGAGTAAATAGTAAGTAATTTAGCATAATAAATATGCTTCGATGCCCGCATGGTCAAAGGCGTCACTCTCGCAATAGACTAGAGTACCAATGTCAGGGAGATCAGGGCTCGAATCACCGTTGGGTGCACTGAGAGTGTTTTTTTAAATAATTTTATAATCTCACTCCATGCAAATGCGGGTAATTTTTTCTCTAAATTTAACTTTCCTTTTCCATAACTCTTTAGTGTAATTAGTACATATGTTTATAATCTAAACAGGTAGAAAAATAGCATCACAATCCTCTGGGAGAGGTTAATAAACAACTTTTATTTAAAATCTAGTCAATCTAGTCCAACACCTTGGCTCAGTTGGTAGTGTGTCTGTCAAATGAGCTAAAGGCCCTGGGCTAGAATCCTGGTATGTCCGAAAAATGTATCATTGGTGAAAATGTGGGTTCTCCCTTTGACAGCAATGAATTAACAGCTTAGGGCTGGATGTTATGTGTGTTCAAGGTTGAAGTTAGTTCATATGTCGTTCGCTGATATAATCAGTACAATTATGAAAGGGCAAGTTAAATTCCTCCAATAAATTTATAAAAATGAAAAATCTAGTGTATCTATCTGAAAATAAATCCTAACCTCCCACTAAGATTCTCTTTTCAGCTGTATTTGTTGTTGCAGACATTAAATTCACACAATGTTATTAGAACTTTTCAGGCTCTTGATTATGATGTAGAAAAGACGCATGGCATCTTCAACCTGAATTTAAACCCAATACATGTGTAGCTAAGAAGTCAACGTAATAGACCTCTCAGCCATGACAAACCCTTAAGCGGTCGGCAACATTTTCTTTTTGGGCCCCGATCGACTTTTACATTTATCGAAGGTCCTGTCATCATCCTTCGTTTCCTCAATCTACTTTTATTTTATTTTTTCTGCCTACATCTTGTATTTATTCCTTAAATTCAACATTTCCTGCCATGATATAAAATACATAAAAGATACACTCTCTTTATCCTGAATGGCAGCAGTCTTACCATGACGGCTTACACTATGGACCTATCTTTTAAGCTGCACCATAAGTGAATAATGCAAGGTAAGCTTGCCTTACGTGAGGATGTAGTAGTGATCGATTGAAAATTGCTGCAAGATAACCGGTCGGTCTTTACTAAATGTGAGGGCTCAGATGTGGTCATGATCGTTTGGGGTGTTTGGTTTCCCACACTAACTAAACTCTCTCTGAGAGACTACTTTGTATGTTGATAGAATCGAAAGGTTCTAATCTTATGGTACGGGGGGCGGGAGGGGGGGATGAAAGTTATGGTCGGGTCGTTATAAGAATAACTTTATTTGACATTTAATTTATACATACACCAAGTCACGTTGTACATAACTGACCCTTTAGACAGATGGTTTGGATTTTGTTAAATTAAAATTAAATAGGTTGATATTTTGTCAATGTTGGCAGCTCATATAAAGCCGTAGCCAGCCAATAATTTCATAAGGGGTGGGTGGGGGGGGGGGCACATCCCCCAATTTCCTCGAGTTTGGAAAAATTCTAAATGATAAACAGTTTTAGAAGCTATCTTAAAGTTTGTTTTATGACAACATAGCCCCCCAACTGCTGGGGGCGAGGACAAATAAACACCTTTATAAGCTCTCAAAAGTGTTTTCTGGTAAAATAACACAACACCATAAATGCCGGAGGCTATGACAAATATATATATATTTAAACACCTATAGAAGATAACTGAAGTGTGTTTTTAGAGCAACATAGCCCCATAGATGCTGAAGGCTAGTAAAAATTATTAATATTAAACATATTAGAAGCTCTCTGAAGTGCTTTTTATGATAACACAGATCCTTAATTTATATTTGTACCTTAATTTGAATATAGTTTGAACCATAAATAAAGCCATATATATTGTTTGTAAAATTACGGGGGGTTTGAACCCCCAAAATCCCCCCTTTGACTCATATTTATTTATTCTTTGTTTTCAAAGAGCTTTTTATGACACAATGAATATTACAGGCTCATTAAAGTAAGGTTACAGACTCTAATAACCCCTTTAATGTGATAAAGAGCCTTTTTAAATCAATATTCAAATGATTAATTTAGGATCGTGTGTCAAGTCAGAAATAAATTAATTAATCTTTTTTTTAATTTACTTCCAACTAAATTTTGTTTGAGCTGTTTCTCATTTATAATACCATTATCATCGTGCTTAAATAAGCTCTAATGTTTCAAGGTTGTCTGAAGCTAAAACTTCCTCGCCTCTCTTCTATAGAGAGCGGTGTAGTGTTCTAATCTGTTTGTCTATCCACCCCCACTCCCTTTACCATCCATCCCCGCTCGCCCTACCTCACCTCTTGTTACATTGAATGTAAACACCGCAAGATACAAGAAGCTAAAAGTAGGAACATTTCTTACCACTCTATCGGTAAATAAATTACATACACGTGAAGGTTTTCTTTTTCTCCGTTAAAACAATCTTCTCAACGAAATCTCTTCTTCAAAATCTTATCTAGATATTGGATCTCTTTTGATTATTTCTTCTTTTCTTTCAACCGCGAGACGTGGTTTGTAACAACTTTTTTTTTTCCTTTTCTTAACTTTTTCTCTCTAATGTTCTATCATTTCCTCTGTTTACGTTGCTCTTGTGTGCTTTGCTATCAAGCATGTCATTGTCATTAAAATACAACGAACGAGAGTAAGATTGAGTCAGTGTTGCCAAATTGCTGAGGAAACGTTTGTGGCCTATACTCTTATCCAATAAAATGTAGTCCTCCTGTAGCTCAGATATGTGTTGTGGCTATAGCATAAAACATGCTATCTATAACTAGTGTGACCTTACACACAATTTTTTTGCTGGACAGTACAGTGTTACCTCGTCTGCTCGGTCTATCTCTGACCAAATGACAACGAGATTAACAAAAATATGGGTAATCCGAAAATTATAGGAAAAATTTATTAAAACAATATATACGACTACAACTCACCATTTATTTTTACAATACCAAATTATAAAACACTTGAAAATATTACAGCCACAAGTCACTCTTAAAATAATGATATTTGTTCTGTATTGTGTGCTGTAGTTCAGTTTTAGTTTAGTAGAGTATTGTGCTCATCCTACGACTATAATTATTTGAAATGGGTCTTTTTAATAATACGTCAACTATTCGTCCTATAAAAATGTTGTTACAAAAAATTAATGCTAATTTTCAGTCTGGATAAACCGGAAATGAGGATCAACAAGGTCCCACTGCTGTTTTATGTGGGTGATGTCATGTTATCGTACAGAACAGGTGATGTACACTCAAAGATACTGGTTTTTAATCAAGTTCTTCAAAAAGTACTTTGTTTTAAGGTTAGAGAGAGTAAAATTTTTAATTAAACAGCGCTTGCGCAAGAAACTTCACTATCGAGTTTTATTTTTTCAAGTTATATTTACAAGTTAGATCTGCTAAAAGCAGGATTTTGGTATGAAAAAATACCTCTCTGAACGGATTTCTTATCAGAATCCGTGTACACCCTACGTTTTACTTTTTTTTTGTTACATACGTCTTTCAAAGATTTTTTTTTTATTATTACCTATTAGTTTCTTAAGTTATTTTGCTTTGAATGTTATGTATTAAACTTTTGTAGTGAAGTATTTGATTTAAATGATTAGCAGCCAATATCCTAAATTTATTTCTAATTGATATGACATTAAAAAAAGTTTAATATTTAAATTTATTTATGTGTCTGTATGAACTGAATTTTTCTTGACTCTAATAGGCTATTTGTTCCCTAAATTAATGTTCTTTTAGTTGTTTTTTTTGTATACCTAAGTGTTACCTTGTATTAGAAATTAAAAGGTAAATTAAACAATATATGTGTTTTTTCTAATTTATTTCCCCCCATCTACTCTATTTATTCATTTTTCTTTTTTAGCATATGGGTACATGAAATATTTAACTAATTTTTGCTGTCCCGCTTTTTCTAAAAAAAACTGTCACCATAGGGATAGCATAAAACATAAATCTTACCGGGTCCACTGATATATTAGGATTTTGGTAAAAAGAAACATTTAAAGCAATTATTCCTAAACTTTTTCAGCCTACCCCCTTCAATTTTACGGGAAAGTTATAAAAGATCTTTAAAAAAATGTTTTTTAGCTACTTGTTTATTTTATACTGGCAGCAAATTAGTATAAAAAATTAGTGAATATTGGTGTGTTGATTGGGACCGTTATGTTTTTATCAATTCTTGAATATTGGGTTTTATGTTTGACAGAGGACACCGTAAACCCCTTTTCACTTCAATTGACAATGCTGTTTAGTTTTAATGAAATTCACAGTGGAAAGTTTGGGGAATTGCACATGGCTGCAATGATATATTATAGATAGAATGAGGGTAAAAAGGATTAGGGGAATGAATCCGAGGCTTGCAGGCTTGAAAATATACACATGCGTGCGTACAAACGTCTCACTTTTTGCTCGGTCACCTAATACATTAATTACATGTGGTAGGTAGCGTTGTCAATACGGCAAGAAAAATTCACTTCATTCCTTTGGGAAAGTGATTAAGATAAATAATATCTTCAATTCTTAGCTGATTTTTAAATGTACTTATAAATGGGTCCACGCTCCCCACCCACTGCCCCGTAGAAGCGATTCACACACCCCAGGCTGGAAACCATTGATTTAAAGATTATAATTTAGATATTTTGTTAACATTGACAGCATTTTACTTAATTATTAGTAATATTTCGTTGATACTTATATTATCTAGGAAAAATAACTTTTTCAGATCACATGGTTCTATTTCCGAAAGTTTCTAAATTGTTTTGGTAGCTTTAGTCTGTTGTAAGTCTTAGCTCAGTCGGTAGCGTGTCTGCCTA
Source organism: Timema shepardi (assembly GCA_902151425.1). Lineage (NCBI taxonomy): Eukaryota > Metazoa > Arthropoda > Insecta > Phasmatodea > Timematidae > Timema > Timema shepardi. The sequence goes on from CABFVX010000414.1 coordinate 71,229, forward strand.
CAGAGCTAAGGGTCCTGTCTTCAATTCCCGGTACGGCCAAAAATGTGTCATTAATGAAAATGTGGGTTTACCCTTTCACATTCATAAATTAACTGCTGGGAACTGTATGTTATGCCCGTTCTAGACTTAAGTTATATTATAAGGCATATGAAGCTACGACAGGCCTAGCAAGTCGGCAGTGGAAAATATATGGCTTAAATAAAAACTGACCCAGGCCATGGATTGGAAACAGGAGTGAATGTAAAATAAATGTGTTGTAAGTCGTCTGCCACTATAATCAGTTGCTTCATAAAGTACACGTTAAATATTCCTAGCACTTAGATAATCTATGGCATTAGGAACTCGAAAGTTAACTGTCGAACTTAGATGTATGTATGACACCTATCCTATCTTGAGCTAGTTCTATCCAGCCCACCTCATTACACCCTATTTCCTTCAGATCCATTCCAATTTTATCCTCTCATCTGCGTCTAGGACTTCCTAATGGTCTCATCCCATTGTGTTTGCAAGTCTGGATATGGTTATAGATTCTCCCATTCACACTGCATGTCCTGCTCCACCGTATTCTGTGAGATTTTATTATACTAACAATGTCTTGTGATGAGTACAGTGTATTTAACTAATTATGTAATATACTCCTTTTCCTAATATCCTAATCCTGTTTGGTCCAAATATTTTCCTAAGTATCTTGTTTTCAAGTATCATATATATTTTTTTCGTCATGTGAGGTACGATACCATGTTTCACACCCATATAGGACAACCTTTAAAATAATTGTTTTGCACGAGTATATTCTGAGTTTTATATTACTTGAAATCAGGAGAGATGTCAACGAAAAACAAAAACAGTATGCTAACAGATATTGAGCAAATCTAATCTGAGCCCAAACAGTTACTCAATTTACTTTCATGGATTCTTCATACATGTGTTCTGGAGCTGTCATTTTGTGAGAGATGAGGTCAATTTTGACAGCTGCTGAGAGGTACAAATGGCAAATATAGGCTGTTCTATATTTCTTATTGGCTATAAGATGCTTACCAAAGCAAGACGATCATGCTTTGGGTAAATCTACTTAGAGGATCATATGCCTTTCTAGTTGTTTGTTGGTGATGTGGAGATCGGGGTTCGATTTTAGAAAGGGTATATTAAGGTTTATTTTCCTTTAAATAGCTAATTACCTACATGTCCTGTTGTGTCAACGCGTCTCTAAACTATAATACTAACATTAAGAGTAACTTTCCTTCAAAATAAGCCCAATTTATCTTCACGCTTATGTAGATATACTTCTTCTAAACTCTATCATCCCTATCCCTATAGAACGTTAAATTTGATATAAATATGTATATCCCGTAAGGGTAGTTAGACGCGCAGCACTGAAAATAATATTCTATCCATAATATTTAACATCTGGAATCGAACCCAAAGTTTATTAATTATTGTAGTTCTAAGATACCACGGTACTACTAAGAGCCTTATGTACACCATTTAAAAACGTTCAACTTTATACAATAAGTTTTTACTTGTGTGTATGACGTGAAATTAAAGCATGGCTGAGAATGTATCAATTCACAATTGGGACGTTTCAGTACCTTAGAGGGGGGTAGGAAGGGTTCGAGATTTGCCTAGGATTGTTGACAAGGGTGGAGGGGGTCAAACAATGATTAAATAAGATAGAGAGAGACGCTAAAGAATGGAGTAGTAGCCTAGCGACCCGAAATGGAAGGATAATAGTTAAAAGTGTCGAAACGTGGATTCAAGAACCTTGGACATTGGTCCTAAGGACTGAGTGAGTATAGTTTCAACTAAGTGTAACTTTAAAAAAATATAATTTCATAACTTTTTCAATTTTTACCTGTTAAGTACCCAAAAAAATCAGTTTTCAACACTATTTAATTTTTCGCACCATTAATTTACAGCTCTATGTTAATAATCACCAGTATTTATAGATTGAATAAAAAATTATGGTTATTCCTGTGAACAAATAACAAAAGAGTCGACAAAAAGAAAGATGGGTGGGCGCGGTCGGTAAGGGCGAGTCGGGCGGTTGCTTATTTTTATCCAAAAAGGGAGGAGGGAGAGTCCAAATTGTCCAAAAGCATGCTTATGTAATATTTGAACACAACCAAAGTCAAAGTTTCTACTTGAAAAATTTGAAACATTGGTAAATTAAGTGTCTTAACTTCTTGGTTGTCACAGGGGATTGTGTGGAAGGATCTGTTCTAAGATAAATCATTGACAAACTTTATTTGGATTGTTTTGGCTGGTGATTAATAAAACTCATTTATTTTTCACTTACCCCTGAGAGTACGCGTACCGCAGTTTGAGAAACACTGTGCTACAGTATTTTGTGTTTTATGTTGCTTCAAGTGGAATTGAACAAAGAGAAAATCTGGCTACGTTGGAAGCAACCCAACCGGAACCAGATAGTCCATCGTTTCTTGGGTACAAATTCCTCGTGGCAGTGTTCCATTCAAGTGTGGAAATGAGAATGGATTGTGATTTGGAGGGTCCTGGTAAGACCATTATACTCCTATTAATTATTACACTCTTTCAACATGTTATTAGTTCAAAATACAACTGTAGTTTGACGTGATACTTCACGCATGATAGATTTTGTGAATCTATAACTTGACGCCAGTTTAATTTTAGTTTATTAAGTGTTTTAGAAGTTTGATTACCTCCGGTAGCGTAACCATGATTAAGAGCGGGGGTTAAGAGACTGCGGTTAGCGCGGAGGGGAGGAAGGGCTGCTCATGCGTAAAGTGTTTGTAAAATATTTAATATATTCCCCACCTATCCATATGGTAGAGAGCTTAGAGTGATCAAAGTCATAAATAAACCAACTTGTTTTGATTCCAAGTGCTGCTAACGATAGTATTTACTCTTTTATAAATCATTTCTTTCTGCGATTTTATTATACCCACATAGACGTTAGGGGTGAACCTCAATGGCTTTGGGGTAAATTGCTCACTTCAGGACCCGATGCTCGTGGGTTCAAACCCAGCTGAGGGATAAGGATTTTTCTTGGGGGATAGAAAATATGTATCACAACTACCTTCGGAGGGGAAAGCCGTTGGACTCATGTTGATTGTGACATGTAAAAGAACCCTGAAATGTATGTGAAAATATCTTTTTCAACAAAATTGGTTTTCCCTTTCACTCTGTTTCATATAAACTCGGTGAAAAAGGTTACAATTTACCACCACACTTTCTGAACTACCTTATTGCATGTTATTTCTACCAGATGGTGCAGGCAGCACTAACCATCCTAAGGACTGAGTCCATCCCCAGCTCCAGATGAATGGAAATTACATGAAAACCAACCTTCAGATTGTTGACCTAAGAAGGAGAAGAAGAAAAACTCTAGGGATAGGTGTGTAGTACTTGGCGTGTTCTAGGTTTGATTAGTTTGTAAGTCGTGTGTCTGTTTATTAAACTCATATATGCTTAAAAAATGAACGTTAATTTTTCTAAAATAAAATAACCAAAGCCTGACTTTCTAATTAAACTCTATACATATCAATCGAACTGATACAACTATACTGATAGTAGGCTAGTAATTGAGCTATTATTATTTTATTGGCTTGCAAATTAATATTATTGCATAGTTTCATAAGTCGACTCGAGGATGGTTAGGGACGGTCGTTGTCCTCATTCATACTTAGATATTGGAGTTTTGGGCGTTGTCTTAAATTAGGTTACTACGCAAGCAGTGTTTTAATATATCCCTGCATTTATAAAGTGAAACCTAAATCTATTAATAGGCCTAATATGATATTCACAAATATTAATATACTGATGGTTCAACTCATAATACTTTGGTATAATCCTATTTCATTTGATTTTTTTATTTATTGATTTCTCACCACGTTTTAAATCTCGTTCAGGTTATACATTTATATAATGACTAGCAGTCCCGCACGGCGTTGCCCGTGATCCACTGTAGTATAATAATTATATAAGCTTGACAACCCCCC